>CM041210.1:15667261-15947194 GCA_023065735.1 Coffea humblotiana | reverse complement strand
AACCTCTAATGCACTTATATTCATACTAATATGATTCACTCTAGTCTAGAAATAAGGGTCTAAAGTCTCTCAATTAATCACGCGCGCGAAAACGCGTATTTCCGACTTGTGCGCGATAAAGCGAAATCTCTAAGAAATTCTTATAACGATTGTACCACTAACTATCACTTGAGTAGTTAAACTTGAAATTAACCACTTTAGGGCTAATGTATAAGTCTCCAATTTTCCAAACCTATTGTGCTCTCGAATCGATTATTATTTCCAAACGCGCAATCACTATTCACACGTAACAAGCATTCAAGAATTAAATTTCGAAACGAATCACTTTAAAAATATAAGCAAGACATAGTTCAATGTGTTTAGGTATAAAAGGGCTAGAGAATAATATTCGGAATATTTGGCCAAATAAATAATTAAATAAACTAGAATTTGGAGTTTAAAATGAGAAAATTGTGAGTCCTCACAATTAAACTCAAGTGATTGCCATTTTTCTAAGTCCCTGTGGGATCGACACTTATTATCCTTATACTCAATAAATGAACCGTGTACTTGCGGAAATAGGGTGATAAGGTTTTAAAAATTTATAGTGTAGTAAAATGCCCTATCACCTATATTACATAAACATATGTCAATGAAGGTAAATGGCATACATATAAGTGGTTGATATGAGCAAGAAAGCTAAGAGAGTCACTTGGAGCTTGACGCATGCAATTCAAGGTCAAGTTGGAGTTTATCGAAACATTGAAGGGGTTGAGTGTCCGATAAGTTCCATCAAAACGCTAATTCAAGTATAAATTTGCTTCAATTTGAAAATTGAATTAGACATGGGCATGCCTAACATGCATGAAGTCTTCTGGTTCGCATGGTTCAAAGTCAAGAAATTGTCCCAAAACATATGAGGGACTTGAGAATGAAGATTGGAAGCATGTTCATCTCATTTAAGTGGTGGAAGAGTCGAATGGAGCCAACTATAGTTAAACCGACTTCACATTGACTTATGTTGATGTTTAAGTCTTGAGTCATTGTGTTATTTAAAGTGTTTTTAGTGATAATTTAGTGATTAGTAGTTAGTGAACTAATCGGCCAAGTGTAAGCATGTAAGAGCCGAATTAGGTTTTAGGAAATTGTTTCTTGTTATTGAATTAGGAAGCTTGTATTATTTCCAAATTGGATTAGTTTTTTTGTGTCTTGTAAGGCTATAAATAAGCCTAACTTGCAACATTTTTAATCGATCAAAGTAGAATTTTCTAGCAATTGAGAGAGTTTCTTTAAGCTTCTTGAAACAACCTTTGAATATCTTAGAATTTGTTCTAGGTATTCACTTAGCTTATAAAACAAGAATCGCACTTGAATTGTGCGTCGTTCTACCCTTCTATTTCGAGGTTCACATCATGTGCTAGATGTTGGATTGCGATTGTATCAAGATTCTTCACTAGTGTGTGGTGATGGGTCAAGTATTCCATCCATCGCTGATACAAACCCAACCACGAATTGGAAGAACGTTTCCCACAAGCCAAATCTAAACAACGTACCAAAAATTGACGAATTGAGCGAAAACTGAAACCCTATAAAACCCCTATGTTATGAACTAAGATGAGATCTTAACCCACAACAAGCGATAGATAGAACTTAAGTTGTTTGGTAGAAGGTGCCACAAATAGTGCGATTCTTGTTTGATAAGCTAAGTGAATACCTAGAATAAATTCTAAGATATTAAATGTGCTTGAAGAAGCTTAGAGAAACTCTCTCAATTGCTAGAAAATTCTATTTATTGATTGATTAAGAATGTTGCAAGTTAGGCTTATTTATAGCCTTACAAGATACAAAAAGCCTAATCCAATTTGGAAATAATACAAGCTTCCTAATTCGACTAACAAGACGCAATTTCCTAGAACCTAATTCGACTCTTACATGCTCACACTTAGCCGATTATTTCACTAACTACTAATGACTAAATTATCACTAAAAACACTTTAAATAACATAACGACTCAAGACTTAAACATCAACATAAGCCAATGTGAAGTCAGTTTAACTATAGTTGGCTCCATTCGAGTCTTCCACGACTTGAATGAGATGAACAAGCTTCCAATCTTCATTCTCAAGTCCTTCACTATGTTTTGGGACAATTTCTTGACTCTGAACCATGCAAACCAAAAGACTTCATGCATGTTAGACGTGCTTGCGTCTAACTCAGTTTTGAGCCTGAAGCAAATTAATACTTGAATTAGGATTTTGATGGAACTTATCGGACACTCGACCCCTTCAATGCTTCGATAAACTCTAACTGACCTTGAATTGCATGCACCAAGCTCCAAGTGACTCTCTTAGCTTTCCTGCTCATATCATTCCCTTTGTCTTGAAAAATAATTATCCTCAAATTAGGATAAAAAAATCTTAGAAAAGCAGCAAGTATAATCCACAACATGAAGAATAAACCTTTTATGTTACGTTGCTTAGATTGAAGCAAGCATGGATAAGTGTAGCAACAACAATGCTCCTGCATGCCTTTTGCACATCTTAGCTTGAAACAAGTGATGAGCAACATTCTTCCAAAATTCTTTGGAGTACCAATAATGTTGCAATTGAAACACCATAAAGAAAGTAAGGTAGCAATGACATCTTGAACTTGCTCAACCCCAACACATGCAACGCATCCACTTGCATGGAAGTAAATTCCCCCAATGCCTCCACTTTTGGCAAATTAGAAGCTTTGAAACCATGTGTACTCTTAGCGGTTATCACCTCGTTGGATGCTTTAATTGTTACACAAGAAACATCAGCGTTGGTGCTAAAATTTAGCACGATCTATTGACAAATAGAAGAAACTCTGGGAATGCAAACATGATGAAAAGATCCAAAGTGAACAAAGGACTTAGGAATTAAATAGCAAACAAACAACTCCACTTCACCTTCCTTAACTTGCATAAGACAATGAACACTAAACAAAGCAAAGTTAAGGTTGTTAGGAAAGCAATAAGTCTTCTCACTTTCACTTTTGTTGACACTCAAAATCAGCTCTTTCCCTCTTTTCTTCCTCTTTCTCATTCAACTCATTTGTTCACTCACTATTTCTTTTGCACTTCCCTCAATTTTTACCTCTTGCTCACTCTCATGTAATACATCATTTTTCTCACATAAATCCTTTCCAACTAGCTCTTGATAACTGGCTAGCGTAGGTTGAACTTCATGAGTATCAATCTCAACAAAATCCTCTTTAAGAGATTCTTGAGTATTGCAGTCAACTTATTTCTTCATTCACTGTTGTTGTAGAAGGTGTTGGTAGATATCCATACTACCTTCTTCTTTGATGTCTCAACTTCAAACTTAGACTTGGAGGAAACTAATGGAGTATCCTTCCACCTTGAACAATTTGGCTTTGAAGAGATAGATTGTATGGAACCCCTCTCTTGACATCCCTCTTCTCTATTCGATCAAGTCATTTATGAAGAGGTTCAAAAGCTTCATCCCAAATGTAAAACCCACGTCCTTACTCATTTTTTTATTATTTATTAGTTTATTTTGCTCAGTTAATTAAAAAGGTAAAATTACTATGGGTAAAAAAAATAATAATATATAAAATTTTTAGTAGGATAGTGTTGAGGATTAATTAGGTTAGTAAGGAGATAAAATGGGATAAGAGTTTATAATAAACTAAAACTCTTATTTAAACCACCTACTAGTGGGAAGTATTAGGGTTTAGGATTTTATCAAAACAATAGAGAGAAAAATAATACCATCCCTACCTTTCTTTCGTCTGTGTCCTCTAGAGCAAGAATCAACTAAAAGTAGAAGAGGGCGTCACTGTCAATCAATCAGACAACTAGGCACCTAAACCTATAAGTCCCAAATTCACGTGAAACTTCTCTTTTAAGTTCTATTAGTTGCATTAATTATCATAAGGATTTTACAGATATGTATTATGTTATATATATATATAGATATATATATGCTTCTATAAGAAATTTAGGAGGATTCATGTTTGGATTAGCAGGAATAGGTATTAGATTTTAAGTTTGGGATCAATAGAGTTACCCAAATCTGTTGGAAAAAAAAAAGAAAAAAAAGAGGGAGTCGCCGCTACTGTTTTGCTAAGCGTTGCTGAAGCAATGCAAAAAGGGGAAAAACCGCCAATACATGGTTGGCGACAGGGAGTAATTGTCAAAGGTTGGCCGAAACCAAGACAAAAAAAAAAGGGTGGAATTGCTTGATTTCATGGGTTGGCCAACCCGAGGAAGAAAGAAAAAAAATTTTTGACAAGTAGATGTAAACCAAAATATAATATAAAATTTAGTAAATGCACAATAAATAGATTTCAAATATAACTACCCTATCTTCACAGTTTATTGTGGTTATTAAAATTCAAGACTCAATTTAAAGTAGTTGTTAGTCATGTAAATTATATTTAATTGATTAAGTCTAAGATACTTAGATAGGAAAGCTAAAACATCTTAATCTAGCCTTATTAGGTTGATTTATATAATGTAAGATAAGTCCTGGATTGTTAAACAAAACAGTTAGAATCATAATAATAGTAATAACAATGCTAATAGAATAATAATAGTAATAATTAACAAAACAATGATTAGTAATAGTAATAACAATATAGACGTGGGTGAAATAAATTAAGGATATAAACGAAAATATAAATATAAATACAAGTGGAATAAACTAAGATAATAACTATAATAATAAGTCAATATATATATATATATACACATATACTTCAATAATAATAACACCTATACATGCACAAAAGTGGAAATAAAGCAAAAGACAATAATAACTAATTAACAAGAATATATAAAGGGTAATAAAATAAATAGCAGTGACGAGGATGATGATAATAATAAATTATAAATATGTAATAGTAAGATAATAGTCAGGATAATAAATATGATTATGAGTGATTATTTTCTTCTAAATTAGGAAACTTTACAAAAGAAGAACTTCCAATATTAAGAAACTTTCTAAAAATAGAAAATTTCCAATTTAGGAAACTTCCAAAATAGAAATCGCCCAATTTGGGGAAAATGCTACTAGGATTCATATAATGGTCTAGGCATGAATCTTCGATTTGCTTAGAATTTGTATATTTATGCATCTATAGGAAATATCAATTAATTAGGAAACATGTGCATTTGATAGGTACGACACAAGTTTAAAAGATCTAAGTAGCCCCACTCGAGCAGTCAGACAAAGTTAGGTGGTACTTACCCTTCTGAGATTTCAAAAGTTTAAAGTAAAATATTTGTCATCGATTATATTTTTACATGTTAACCTGAACTATTTTTGATTGAATGATTTACTTGACTGTTTAAACAAGTTCAATTTTGACTATACAAAAATGGACCATATGACTTATTTGAAACTTCTTGATATGTTATTATATACCAAATGAGTTGTATCTTTTATGAAATCAAGAACTATGCGTGTGACATGGTGAAATGAATTTATGTCAAGAAAACTTCAAAACAGTCATGGAATAGACGGTTTGGGTTATAGTCCTGTCTAATGGTCATGGTAGCCTGGTATAGAGTTCGGCCGATTGACAAGGTCATGGTAGCCTGGTAAAAAGTCTGGCCGATTGACCCATGTATGTAATGAGATCAATCGGTTGTCATGAAACCTATTGGTCGTCCACCTAGAAGGGGTTTAATCTCTAGGCTGAGTACTCAGTAGCCGGTCATTACATGTACTTGTTATGAGTTGATATGAAATGATTTATGAACTGATATGAAGAGACTTATGAATTGATATGAAATGATTTATGACTTTATGATTTTTCATGTATAGTTATCAATAAGATACTTTTAAATTGCTTGTCACTCGTTACTACTAATTGTTTTATAAACAACGTTACTTTCATGATTATGGATGTGAACAGTGTGCAAATGATTTGATTTATATCTATATATGTACCTATAAAGTTATGAATGCATGGCCCAACAGAGGGGTAGATATTACCTACTGAGCGATTTATTGCTCACCCACTTTTTACCATCTTGCAGATTCTGAAGAGTATGAGTTGATTTACGTAGAAGACCCTGAGGATGACTTTTATTAGTTTTTTAAGTAAACAGAAGTTAGCAGGCTAGCTACTTCTAGTTAATTTTTATTTACTTTGTTCCGCTGTTTCAATCAGAGAATAAATGTAAGAATTTATTGATATTCGTAGACTACCTTTTATATGATGTTTATACCGCACTTTATTTAGTTATATTATTTAGTACTTTTAAAGTTTAGTCTAGTTAAATGTTACCTTGTATTCTTGAGCGAAACTTGAGAATACGGCGGATGTCACGGGACAGGCGCGTGCAGGCTCGGGCATGACACCAAATCTGCTCAAATTCTCCCCTCAATGCATCTGCAAAAAGTTTGAATTCGAAAGCTTGGGAGCTTCCTTCACCACCGTTAGACATTCTTTGAGGTAATCCTACAAAATTGGTTAGTAATAAAGAAAGGAATATTCTCACTCGCTCCCTCATGTATTTTACTCTCACACTCGTGTTTACACTCAAATCACTCTCGTAAACTCACCAAAAGTTCTCTAAAGCTCCTTGATTTCACCCTTGAAGATATTAGAACTGTTCAAGAGTATCACAACTACACACAAGTGCAGTAATAATGAAGGATTTGTTGTCTGTCGAATGGAAAAAAAAATTTTTTAGGCAAAATAATCTGGAAATGGACTCAAAGAGACTCAAATTGTTACAACAAGCTGGAAATTTAAGGAACCTAGAAACAAGCTCTACCCAACACTATGTGGCTGGAAAATTGAGGAAAATTTGGTGGTAATCTTGGAATTTCTGTTTAGGAAATGAAAAATGGTTAAAAACCCTTGTTTCCAAGTGAAATTTGAACTTGAAGTTGGTTTCTTAATTGCTGGAAAATAAATTTCCAGATTTGACAGCTTTAGGAAACAATCCAAGTAGGATTAGGAAACAAGTTGTGGCTTTTCATACTACTCCTTAATCGATTGTAACTTGAATTTTGATGGAAGAATGTATCAAGAAGGGTGTTTCAAGATGATTGCTGCACATTTTCTTCTTCATTTTTTAATGACATGCGTGGGGTATACATATACAATTAGCTCATCCACAATCAAGTTTACATTTAAAAAATTTTAAATACCCCATACGCGAATTTTCTGCAATTATACAGGTCATTTATTGAGCATAGGGGTATTAGATGTCGATTCCACAAGGAAGATTTTCAATTACCGGGTGATTTTTCGAACTCCTTTATTATTTAAACTATCACAAGTGCAAGAAATTAACTCTACATTATAAACATGAAGTAAAATAATAAAAATAATACTAGAAAGCTCTTAGAGGTATGAAATTCCTTACTACTCTTGGAAATGAAGTTACTAGTTAAGTGAATGTTATTATCATGGCTAATTATGGCGTAATTTCCTAATGTATGTAAAAACCTACTCTCGTAGTGCATCAACGATACTGTAATTAAGTCATACCTACTCTCGTAGTTATGAAATTAACTACAAGCTCATTTCTTCTATGAAATTACATGAAACAAGTCATTAAAGCCACAAAGGTGCTCATCTACTCTCGTGAGTGAACTCCCTAGGTTTATTCACTTCCTTGAACTAGTGTTAAATTCCAATTTTCATTGCAAACTTAACACCTTTAGATAATCCACAACTAATGACCAGTTAATCATGATTAGAAAAGCAAAAGTGATAAATAACTTGCTCAAAACAATACCATCAAATAACCAAGTAAATATCACAAACAAGATATAGAAAGTTCATCCATACTTTAGGCATAAACTTTAACTAAACATGAAAAAATCAAATCCAAACTTGTATTATAGTTAAACATGAACTTAAATGCAAAAGAGAAAGTGAAAGGAAAGAAATCACCCTTGTCACATGAGCTCTAACTCTCCATCTTTGCTCTTCAAATCTTCATCCAAATCTAGCTACAAATACAAGGAAAAGCTACACTAACTATACTATCCGACTCTAACTAATGAACTAAGAAAACTCTAGTGAAAGTCTACATTTTGTGAAGTTCTCTAACCTTCCAAAGTTATGAAAATGTTCCCCAAAGTCTGCTATTTATAGAGGAATTCCATGTAAAAGACAAAGTGTTAAATCATGTTAAGATTCCTCTTGAGCCTATAAACAAGCTAGATTTGAGTTGTAAAGCTTCTTTTGCAGCTGTCTTGGACTTTTTCCACTGATATTCTTATAGGAAAATGGGTCAAAAAGCTTGTGTGAACAAAACACAAGTTGCAAAGTAAGTTGCAGCCGAAATTGAGAAATATATGACCTTGGAATACGTGACTTCAAGCCACGTATTCAAGGGTCGTGTTTCACTTTCGTGAATTTGGTACCATTTCAACTGCTATTTTCTTGATGATGGAGGCCGAACTAGCTCTTGTACAAAACATGCAATTGTAGCCCTTTGCGTTCGCTTTCCAATGCCTCAAGAATCATCCAATTTGGAGCTCTGTAAACTATTAAATGATCAAAATACCCTCAACTGGTCAGAGCTCTGTTTCAACTTTCGACAATAGAGTTTGTACTTCTGTATTTTGACTTTTTGACAATGGAAACGACTGAACTAGACTTCAATGTTTGCATACCAAATGTAGATCTATCTCTTAACTTCAAAATATTATAAAAATTATCTCAATCCAATACTTGTAGCTCAAGATATCGCCGAAATACTAAAAGGTGTCAAAACTTGGAAAACTTGCATTTCACCCTTTGAGTATTTGCACTTCATGTCCATTCTCTGAGCGGAAACATGTATCACACCCTATTCGGTGGGAGGTGCCTCTCATACCGACTCAAAGCCATACACAATTCTAAGTCGATTGGAACGATGTCTCATCGACCAATTATACTTTGGGAACACCCCAACCCATTGGCTAACCTCGTAACTCGAGCCAGTAGGGTTTGGTCAAGAAGCTTGGTGAACCATGGGAAATTTTATAACTTGATCTTTTGAGATTTTGCTTGGCATACTCGATTAGTATGCCACCTCATGCATGTTTGTTTCGAATTCGAGAGGGTGTTATTGTTGGATGGAGGAAGTTAAGAGAAGCACTACGGTCATGTTACTACTTGAGTTGACAGACCCCAGATGGCTTGAAGCGGTCGACACGTGGAAATAGTTCCTGAGAGATCCTGTATCCTTCATTGTGTGTTTATTTCCTACTTGTGCATTTAAATGAAAGTTCATGTTAAAGATGCTTTTCAAACATGTCATTCGATTAATTGGTCCTATGTGCTTGCTTGCTTGGCTTGTTTTCTTGGTCTCACTGAGCGTTAGCTCATCCCTTTAAGTTGTTCTTCCTTAACAGGCTTTGGAGGTGGAAATTGGAAGTTCTAGACTAGCAACTTTTGGTGGAAGCTAGTATACTTTTGTATGTTATTAGAGCCCATTAAAGTGTAAACTTTGTATACTTGGGTTTTGTGGTTGTAATCATAAATAGTATACTTGAGAGTTTCGACCTTGTATATTTGAAGTACTTCTTAATTAAGTCGATGGTTAATTTGTGATCTTTTATTAAGTTTGAATGAGTGCGTGAGTCTTGACGTAAGTTGGGCAGGCGTTTTGTCGAACCCTTTTGGTTCGCCCTAAGGAGAGGTGGGGTCGTCACTGGGTCAATGCATAATGCAACTCATATAGTATCTTATTCTCTGAGATCAAGCCTATGAAGAGCCAAAGTCTAGTTTCATATGGAAAAAAAGAATTATTTTCTCTTTTTTTTTGTTTTTGTGCTATTGAATCTGTGCTCTCACCCAATTTTGAAAGTGTATGGAGGATAGGCTCCATCAACTGCTCTTTTAATTTGTCAATTTCACAGGCAACTAACTTAGGGGGAAAATACTATGGCTTCTTTCTAGAAAATGAGATGAATACATGAGATTCATTGGATGATTGGAAATTGGAATGTCCTTGTGCTTAAATATGTTGTTTCAAGTTCTATACTTTCCTTTCATAAGTGAATTAATGGATAATCTATATCCATGCTTTGGTTAAACATCCAATAGCTTCCAAAAAGCTTTTTGACATTTTTAATGAATATTTCATGCTCAAATATTTGGATTCTTTATTCAGGTTCCTTTCCCATTTTGTGACGGCCCCACCTCTCCCTAGGGCGTACCCCAGGTTCGGCGGGTCGCCTGCCTAACTCTCGCCAGGACTCACTCACTCGTATCTCGAGAAATTTAACTTACATCCATAGAACAATAAATAATATCATAATTCAAACTTATAATATACATTGATATTCAACTTAAAATATAAAGCTCCTTCACACCAAATTAACAATCCAAGTACAAATCACCCTAGTCGAGTGATAGCGCGAGTACAACTTCAAAATTCAAACAAACTAAACTACGCTAGGCTTTACAAATCTCGCGCCTCGCTCGTACCCCTTGTAAGGAAAACAAAACTAACGGAGTGAGCTAAAAGCTCAGTGATGTTCCAAATAGCCAATTGACCAGTAATAAACGGTGAATGTAACATAATAGTGAAATAGCGAGCAAAACAAGTCAAGAAATGAGTAATAATGCTTCATATAGCCAAACGATAAATATTCCGCATTTCACATATAAGGATACAGGTGCTCATATATCGGCTCCACCATAGTTTGATCGATTGGTAGTTGACACCCGTCAACTTTCAAGTAAGGTAACTCATCCAGTAGAACACCACTTAACTCCAATCTCCGTCCACCGACCAAACCCCTTACCGGGCCCGAAACTCCACAATAAACACTGGTTGTAATACTCGAGTATACTGATTAGTCGAGGAGATAACACTCCACTCGACATCACTAACTACCCAGGGTTTGTTATCTAATCGACCATACCCTGCCGCCTTGACTCGATTAACTAGCCACAGAGTTTCTGAATTCCAGACAAGATACAACTCATACGCATGTATAGCAATTCAATTGCATCATTGAACAAGAATATATCACATTAGGGCAAGTGCGATAAAGTACACTCTTGCCCTATCGATCCACTCATATATCATGTAATCGCATTGGACAAGTATTAAACACAAATATCAAGTTCAATCAGATATTCGGAAGCACTCACCAACAGATACAGTGCCTTTACGGGTTGGTTTTGGGTATTACTCCGCTCTTGGAGTTCAAATCTGCGAGGAAATATTGTTTAAGAGCATGGAAAAGTAACTAAGGCTCGAAACTTAAACATTTCGTTTAACGAGAATCAAGTAATTGAAACTTATTTAGGGAATATTCGTAAAACCCTTGCTCGCTTTTCAAACGGTGAAATTTTGAAGCAATTATATGTGAAAATACCATTTGAGTCGAAGAAACGAAGAAAACGTATTTCTATTGGTTGCAAATTTCCAAGGGTACAAGTTTCGGCCGACTTTCAACTTATATACCTCCATAAAAGGGAACTCGAATAACCTAGACAAATCGAGTTAGATTCGTCCTCAAGCTTTACTCAAGACGAGCGTAATTCTACTTAACCTTCGAGTGCAAATTTGGGTGGCACGCCCTTTGTGTTTACCTAATTTCCAGCCATTTATAGCTTCCTTATTTTCCTTAATTCAGCCCCACAATAATGCACAAGTAATATTACCACAATAGCCCTTCCATTAGGCTCCAAAATCATCCAGGTACAACACAAGTACAATAGTACAATCGGAAATCAATTTTGAAGACAAAAACTGAACGGCAGATTTGACACCCCATAGCATTTTAGTCATAACTGAAGCTATGTTTATCGAATCGGGGTGAACCTTATACCGTTGTGAAGCTAAGACGGAGGGCACAACTTTCATGAAGGCAACTTAACCTAATTCACAGTTTATCTAAGTCGAATTTGCCAATCACAGATCCAAAAGTTCATGATCAGTCTGGTTGTCAGTACTGACTTTAACCGGTAACAACTCAAGCTACACAATTCCGTTTGAGGCGTTTTCAGGGCGTTGGAAAGCTAAAACATAAGGGTACAAGTTTTGTGTTTTGGCCAAAAGCTGATTGGATACGAATCAGGGTGAAAAAGCGAAGCCAAACTGTGGGATCACAAAACTGTCTACGAATTGAAACTTGTAGCGTCCAGGGTATTTCGTTCATTTCACATCCTACCCATTACTCCGATCGAGCTGAAATTTTACAGGAAGCTATAGAACTTATTTTCCTACAACTGTCATGTTTTGAGCTAAGACCAATTCGGCCTCCATCATGGCCGAATAGAACTGGTCAGAACAGGGCAACATAAGACCTCTAATCTGGAATTTTATGGAATTCATGGTGCAAATTTCACCTTTTTCTTAGCTTGAATCACTACTTCAACCTCCAACACAAGATTATCAGACACCATATACCATCTAAATAACAAGATTTATGATGGAAAAATTCCAAAACCCTAACCCAAATTAATCACCATAAGCCTCAAAACCATGGAAAAGAACTATCATGAGCCACAAACCATGGAAATAACTATCATAAGCCACAGTTTGGGTTGTTCTACAAAATTAGGCAAGAGTAGAGAAGCAATAAAAGAAGATAGCTTATAATACCTCTTTAAGATGCTTACAAGAGCAATCCTTCACCTTTCCTTTCAAAACTTTGGCACACCAAGCTTCCTAAAGCTCTCAACTAGAAGATTAATCGGTTTAGATTTCTTGTTTTTCACTCAAATCAACTAGAAATCAAGATGGTATGAAGTAGTGTTTTCTCCCTTTCCTCCCTCTTGAATTTCGGCCATAATGAGAAGAAAGAAAGAAAATGAAGTCCTAGAAGGTATAAGAAGGTTGGTCTTGGTTTGGAGTCAAAAGTTGCTTGGATGCCCTCCACTTGTCACTGAAGATTTCATCTTGAAAATTTTCTTTCCCTTTCTTTTTCTAGTCAATAATTTCGGCTGGCTTACAAGCATAATTAGGGGCTGATATTTTGGCACTAATGACAATGAGATTAAGTTAATGAAGTGGTGGTCAAGTGGTGTGTTCAATCGGTAGTGAACGGTACCGGTCGGTTCAAACCGATTTTCCTTAAATCACGTATACTAGGGTTTTAACCTCTAATTCACTAACTTATTATTATCACTTCTAATCACACATTAATATCATCTAAAACTTATTCGGAATCACTAAATTTGAGTACACACTTTGTACCGATTATCATACTACGGAAAAGACGTAAAAACCCTAGTTTGTCCTTAACGAAGAAAGTAAAAGGGAAACCCTTGGTTCTATGATTATTTGTAACTATTGGGAAGTGAATGTGTAGTAAAGTTATTGTAGAGTAATAATTTCCAAATTAAGGGAATTTTAAGAAAAATATAAGGGATTTTACACGTACTCACACATTTCACATTCAAAAGAAATTTAGAAAAACTAATGATATATATATATTGACTTTTGTCAGTTGGACTCGACAATTTTCGACATAGAGAGTAAAGAATGCTGGAATGTGTTGGGAAATAAAAATTGTGGGAACTGGTTTACATTTTATTTCTCCGGGACAATGTTATTTTTGAAAGCGATGCCTTTGACGGTTGTCACATGAGTTGTACATGTAGTCACACTATAGGAACTAAATATGATTTCAAATAAAAATTTAGGGACATTGAAAATCATCTACGATAATATGACCTTTTTTCCTTTTTTTGGGATTTACATTTTCAGAGTCATAATGAATGAGCTGACAAAAATGCCTTTAGAGTTGATAATGACATATTCCTTTGTGAGAATCTTACTATGAGAGAAGCATTAAGGATTCTTGCATGCCCAAAATGTCAGGGGTTATCATTGGAGAAGAAGTAAAGCAAAGAAATCTAGAAAGACTACAAGTTGAAAAAAGAGTTACACTCATCTATTTTCATGTATTTAATCTCTATAACTCATACAAAATCTAATTTTCTTTTTACAATTCCTAACTACTACTGATTAATTTGTTTTGCTACACTTGTAGTTTGAGAGGCATCCAGTGTAGTATCCCTTTTCTCTAGAAGATCCAGAATTAGGGGTGGCAATGGGGGGCGGGGGGGTGGGGTGGGGGATCCTTCCCCCGTCCCCCGCCTCGTTGTCAAATAACTCCTCTCGTTCCCCCGCCCCTTGCCCCCCACCCCCGCCCCGCCCCCGTCTCGTTTCCCCCGCGGTCCCCCGCGAGTTAAAATCCAGAAATAACAAAAGGCAAAGATCAATGGAAAACATAAAAGAGAAAATCAGCAAAATGAAGGGAAAACCAAAGCCATGGTTGTTGGAACTACTTATAAACGATATCATAGGACAAGGAAATAATTTCTTGTTCCATTAGGTTCTCGTATTTACATTTTCATTAAGGCTTTGTCACAAACATCTTATATGCACACAAACAACTATCCTTTGATTAATTTCAAATTAAAAGCTAAACCAAAAATTGTAACACAGTGCATTTACAATACTAATACAGACTAACAGGATAAAAGGGGGAAAAATCAGCAGTGAAATTTAAATGCACAGAAAGGTTAAAAAGTGAAAGCAAAAGCAAAAGTGGCCTGAATAAGAATATTCCACGAGTAAATGAGGGGAAAGAACGAAGAAAAAATAGCAAAATTTGGCAGTGAAATACCTCTGAGCCTTTTCTCGTTTGAGGAAGCGGAGAATTAATGGAAAATCTGAGAAGTCGACAGAAAATCAGTGCTTTCCACAGAAATGCTCTTCTAACTTGCTACTAGACCAGAAATTCAGTTGCGACGAAGATATCAGCTCGATCTGGGATTCTGGGTTGGGTAAAAGTTTAGGAGGATTTAGACAGAGAGGATGGGTTTAGTTGAGTAATGATTAGAAGTTTAGAATTGAAGGGGAATGGGAGGCGACGGTGGTAGCTGTGAAGGAGGGAACGAAGGAGGAACTGAGGGGGAAAATAAGGGGTTTCGTTATTTTGTGTGTATATATATATATATATATATATATATTTTATGCGGGGGACGGGGCGGGGGATGGGGCGGGTGTATGTTGCCCCATCCCCCGCCCCGTTTTAAGGCGGGGGTAAATGTTTTACCCCCGCCCCCGCCCCACCCCATTTCTACCCCCGCGGGGGTGGTTGCCCCAGAATACCTGAATCTTATTTTTCACCACATTTTAAGCCCCTATCATATTTAGCTGAAAATATTCCAGGGTCTTCAATGAACCCATTGTTATCTCACCCTGGAATACAAGAGACGGAAAAATCTATCATGGTTGAAACTGTTATTAATGTCATGGAAGAATTATTAGAGCTTTTTCAAGAAAATGAGCCCTTATGGGTCAAGTCTCCAACTAATGAGAGATATCTTATTCATTGTGAAATACGACAAGCTATATCCCAAAATGTCCCATTTCAATAGCTGTAGTTCTTGGATAGAATCATCAAGAGATTCAGGACTTGTGCCAACTACTGGTAGGCACTTGATTGATATATTTCAGGATCCGAATCACTCTAATATCTCTTGCTCCTTTTATTTTTTTTTCTTTTTCCCCTCAATCCATCACATATGAGATACGATCTATGATTTAATTGTATTAGATTTAATAATATTTATCCTATTTGTTTTTTAATATCTTATTCATGTTTCCAAAACAATGAATGGATTTTTCCACAATTGTCACCAAAGACAATTGAAGTGCTTGATAATTGGAAAAGTGTGGTTCTTTTTATGTGGTACAATTCTTCTACAATTCTGTTTAATGGAATTTTGATTACTTAGTAGCTATTGGATTACAAAATTGATTAATTTTAATGGATGTGTTATTGTAGATGCGTGAAAAGTTGCACATCCTTCACCTCTTGTTGCACCTAAGGAGTTGACATTCCTTCATTATATCCGACAACATGATTCAACAGTGTGAGTGATAGTAAATGTTTCCTATGATTGCTTTAAGGTGCTGAAGATGCTTCTTCTTCACGAACATGGATGTTTCCTTTCGATTGCCTTATTCAAGACATGCCCAAAGGAAAAGAAAATGTAAGTTCCAATGCCCATTTCATGGTTTCATCAATTATTTCATAGCTTCAATTGAGACTTAAGATTGATTGCAACAAGTATAAACAGTGTCACTTTACATGATAATTTAGCCATTTGATTATTATTTTTTGGATAAGATCTAATTTGTGCATATTGTGTGCTATATCTTGATGTGCTCTGTGTGTGCTAAAAATGTGAGGATTCAACAGTTATTTTATAGTTTCTTGTATTTTTATTAAGCTAATTTATATTTTCTTTATTTCAATTTACTTGCCTTAATTTCTTGCTTAGTTTAATGGTTGAGTCATGATTTTATCCTTTTCATTATATAATTTGGTATATGTTAAGTTTCGTAGTGCATTATACTAGTGTAACCAACTAGTGAGGTGTGTGCAATAAATTTGATGAATACGAAAGAGTTTTGTGCAAAGGAGATTATGTAACAAGAAATGTTAGGACTTAACTGGCCAAGCATTAAAGATCTTGGAGATTAGAGACAAATCAAGAGAGACAAAGAGAGAGGCTTGAACCAAGCTTTGCCAAGTGTCGACGATCCAAGCCTTCTTTGACCAAGATAAGTCTTGTATTTATCTTCCATTTCACAACCAAAACTCCTTCACTTTTCCTTCTTGTGGCCGAAAATAGAGAGAGAAAAGGGAGAGAAAAAAACCTCAAGTTCTAGCCTTAATCTCTTACTTGATTCGTGAGAAAACAAAAAAAACCCTAATCTACTTCATAGATCTTTGAAGCAAGTGCGGAAGGCAGCTTTTTGTGAAGTTCTTGGAGGAAGAAAGACCTTGATTTACTTTCCAACCTAGGGTTTTGAGGTAAATTGTTAGAAAACTTCTCTTTCTTCTCTTATCCTGAAATTTATCTGATACATGTAGTGATAGAAGCTATGTTTTTATCAAGTTTTATTGAAATTTCCAGCTTTGGTGTAAGATATATGTAGCTTAGTTTAGAACTTTATACATGTGAAATTTTGGTGGATTTGGTTGCCAAAAAGATATTTCATACACCCTATGATATGTTATCTTGATTGATAGTGATTTTACCATGAAAATAGGGTTGAAAATTGAAAGGTTAACTTGAGGAATTTGGGGTTATATTGCTGTAAATTCTTTCTTGGTTGGTCAAGTGAGAGAGTGAGAGTTGAGGTGTAAGTTTAGGATGATTTTGACCTCCTTTACTTGAGTTACTTGGGAATACCTTGATTTTCACATATCTATTGGTTTTGAGCCAAAACAAAACGATTTAAGAGGAGGCAAATGATGTTTATTCCAAAACGTTTTATAGTTGGAAGTGTCCAGCTTTAAACTCGAAATTTTTGTCACTTTTCTTCAAAAAGTCGTGCCTACATTTAACATAATTTTGCTCCATGTTGTGCCTGTGGTATTGAGCTACATCTACTTGGTTTTTTCATTAATTTTCACAAGTAAAAGGTGTGATTTGAACCGCTATGTTGGAAGTTTAATGGCTTCTTATTATATGATGTCTAATTGCAAATTTCGAAAGTGGCCAAGAAGCAGAGTCTGAGCTTGACATTGACAGACCTTAATTAGTTGGTGAGTATACCAATTGCATGGTAGAAATTGCTACCTGATTGAAATGCTCTTTTGATGTGAATAAGCAATACTTGACATGAGATCGTGATTGAATGAATGTTATTGTTATGCTCTTGATTTTTTTTGGTTGGGCGCGTGTGTATCTTATCGCACTTGCCCTAACTGGACTATAGTACTGTGCACTGTTTGCAAGTGAATTGATAGTCATATGCATGACTTGAAAGTAACTCTCTGGGATCCCAAACTTCATCGGCTAGTTAGTCGAATTGAGCCAACAAGGGCATGGTCGAGGAGATTGACAAACCATGGATACTATTTATTATTTATTCCATTGGATTCGATCCACTGGATTCAGTATACTTGAGTATTACCTTTACTGTTATCTTTAGAGTTCGGGCCCAGTAGGGATTGATCGGTGGACGGAGATTGGAAATAAGCGGTATTCTACTGGACTTGTTACTATATTCCCATGGTTGATGAAGTGTCAGCGGATCCTGGTCAAGTTGTTGCCGAACTAGCTCGCAAGAGCAAACTGTATCCTAATGCGTGAAAGTGTTAATTGCTTATCTGACTTGTTTACTTGAAATGTTACTGACTTATCTTGTGAACATTTACTTTCTTCAGTTTGAGATTGAGATATATGTAACTGCCAACTTGCTACTTCATTTGCATGTTGTCTTGGAACCTTATTAGGCGATAGCTCACTCCGTTAGTTTGTTTTCCTTACAAGGGGCGAAAACATGGGCGTGTGAGTTAGAGAAGGCTGGCATTTTGGTCTAGGTCCCTTGTCTTTTGTTCTGGTGTTCTTCTAATTTTAGCGGGTTAACTTGAGCTTGAATCTCTTGTTATATTTTGGATCTGTATGGGAATTCGATGATTACGAATGTATATATCTAAGTTTCAAAGTTACTATTGCTTTTGTTCTCGAGGTTCTTGTATTGTATTGGGACTTGTGCGTGAGATCTAGCGAGAGTTGGATAGACGGTCTGCCAAACCTTGAGGTACACCCTAAGAGGAGGTGGGGTCGTTATAAAAAATAATAAAATCAGTACCTAACAATATGAAATTATACTATTTTATGGATATCGTGAAACAAATCAATACGTTTCAAGTATTAAATAGTATAAACCAAGAAATTGCTAACAGTAGTTAGATTTTGAATACAACTAGAGAACTGGAGTTTGAGCCTAATTTAGAGTAGTTCTTGCGAATTAAAGATGATATTAGATAGAGAATTTCTTGACTAGCTTGCAAGTTCGGTGACCTTCTCATGTGCACTTTTACAACAAGCTTTGTAACAAACATATATAGTTTGAATATGCAGTCATGAACGTGCAAGTTTTATTATCGAAAAGAGAATGCACCTTATTGATTCCTTTTTTTTTGGCTGATGGAGAAGGTACTTCTTATTCTTTTCTCTTTATTGAATTATTTGCATGTTTTTTACTTTTGAAAGTTATCTTATTTTGCAAATTAATTACAATAAGTTCTATAATATCTAGGAGTAGTTTGGTTATTCTATTATAGTTATAAAATCAGTATGAGGTTTTAGACTTGTAACTTTCTAGTAACACCCTTAAAATAATTTCTAAAGATATTTAAAGTAATTATTACATACTAGCTACGTGCTACTTAGGTGCATTCATCCAAGAATTAGAATTCAACTACAAAATATAGTTAAAGTATCAACTAGTTGTGGGGGCTTGATGCTTTGCATCAGGTTGCTCAGGCAAAAACACTGTTTTTGTTAAGAGTTATGCGGGTATTAGATGTTTTATTTGTGCATGCAGGGCTTTTAAATTTTTGATGCTGTTGTATGAATAGCAAGTAATATTAGATACTTTGTGGGGTAGTAGAATTTATATATCTAGAAATTGATGAGAATTTGCATGGATGTGTGCTAGTAGGAATCTTTTGCTTTGTATATGCATGACTACCAAATTTTTTATTTAAGTTGAAACTTGGCAATTTGGCTTCAATTTGTGTGATAGGTATGAGGCAGGATTCATTAGTCTGCATGGAGGTGGAGTTTTTATTCTATAAAAACCTTGGTTGGGCTGGTGAAGAGTGCATGGTAGGTGGGAATTTCTATGGCTGTTTATGACATTTGTATGAATTGGATGGTGCTTTACTAGTGTTCGTATTAGGGGTTTCTTGCTATGTAGTTGTTAGGTTGTATTTGTTTAATCATTTTGTGGAATATTTGTTTAATTATTTTGTGGAATAACGTTTTGTTTGAAGATATGGAGTTGAATTATATATCAATTAATCACCTAGATGATAGGACTCATGGGTACATTATTTGGGTTGTGGTAGTCGAGAAGAGGTTGATTCAACATAGTCATTATATGGGGCGAAAATATCAACGATTTGTTTTTGCTGATGATTTGGTAAGTGATAGTTGTATATTTTTCCTTGGATAATTTTGTGTTTGTGTTTTACGTTTCTAGGTCTATTATATTTTTCTTTTGATATTATTTTGTAGGAAAATTGACTTCAAGCTACTCTTCATCAAATGATGTGAATGCTTTGGATGAAATATTCTACCTATTATATATAAAACAGGGACGTTTGTAGATTGATGAATCGGAATGGTTCTTTTTGAATTAGTAATTACACAACGTAATTTTATTCAATTAGTTGATGGTCCTCTTGTACCGCCAGTTCATCATCTCTATCATTTTACTTCATTTGCAGATTTGAGCGGACAATGACATTGTCCATATTCTAACTTGGGTATTTTGTTATTTAGTTTGATTCGTTTGGGCGATGGTGCAACAATGTTTTGTTTGATTATGACAATTTTGTATGTGTATGTATGTATGTATGTGTGTGTGTATATATATGTATTCCTTGCAGTGGTTCTTGCTGCCGTGATTGAGGTTTTACTATCGCAACCTTTTCTTCTTGAAACAAGATATGTACGTGTTTAAGAATTTCTTATATTGAATGAAGAGTAGGTTTTGTGATAGCATTTCTTATATTGATTATTTTATTCTTTGGTGGATTTTATTTCTCATATATTAAATATTTTTTTCTTGGCTTTAGGATGATGCTAATGATTTGTAGTGTGGGAGGATTTTATTGAGCCAGATGGTATGCATCTTATCCAAATTGCGCATCAGCACCCCATTATTTTAGTTTGTAGGCCTCGAATTACTCATTGTCGTGATAAGTCATTTCTTTAGTGGTATATGTTTGATGATTATTTATGTTCAAAAATAAGAATATGATTTGTTAAGAAATATAATAATTTTTTTCCTAGGAGTATCACTTGCCATGTAGCAGCAGACTATTATCATGTATAATGTTGATCTTCCACGAACTCATGTATTATGGGGATGGTGTGAAGGAATGCCAGGAGGTGGAGGTGGTTAGTTGGTGGAAAAAGTCTTGGCCGTTGTGGTATTGGCTACGAAGTTGTGGTTGTTTAGTTATTCTTATGGATAGCTTTGATTTATATAGTTTATGTGTGTAGGAAGAGTTGGATATAATTTAGTGAAATAGATTGTAAAGTGGTCTTTGTTTCGTTGTTTTATTGGAGTGGGCTTTTTGTTTCTATTGTTTGTAATGGGCTTGCTTGTTTTAATAGAAGGATGAAAGTTGTAAATATGTAAGGTGCTATTGAGTTGTATTTTATTTTTATTTCTATTATATATGAACTATATGAGGTTCTTTTTTCTTTTAATAGTATGGAGTAGTCGTTTATATCGATGCGTATGCGAGGGATGATTGATATAGTTAACTAAGATATGTAGCTATAAATCACTTCATATGATAGTCTACAAATAACTCCATCACCCAGTGTCTAAATCCTAACTTTTATCATTCATTAAATATTAATTTCATTTATTTCTTGCCATCCGAACCAGAGTCATCAAATATTTAAACTTTTGAAATCATCCTATCCTATCGACCATATTAGAGAGCTTGATTTGGTAGTATATGTTGATAGGTTAGGATTACTCAAATATCATACATTTCTTGATCTCGAGAAAGAGGCAGGCTATAGGTAAGATAAGTGGAAAAAATATGATAGTAATGTGTTTTTGTTATGGGGGAAATCTAAGTGTTTTTTATGTTGTAGGATAGGAGATAACTAGGAGGATACTATGTAAGAAGCATCTAAATAGTTAGTATTACTGTATACAAAACTGTAGTAAATCTACTCTCATGTGAGTATTTTGGTAGTGATTGTTTTTGTTTTGCATCTGTTTTGACCTGCTATCTGCAATTGGGAACGCATTCTGCACAAAAGCGTTCATTATTTACAATCTATAGTTATAAAAGGATCGCAAGGACATGTCTATGGGAGAGGTGTGCAAGTAGGTTTTTTTAGAATTTGGTTCGCTTGGCCTGTGGTTCATCTTCTGCTGGAGCATCTTCTTTGTCTAGCCTTTCCTGAGCTTCTTGCTATTTCTGTATGCATGGGGAGAAAAGTGGAGGTTTTGACCTAGTTCCACTGCCTGTGGTTGGACTGATATGCGTTGAAGAGAGCTAAGGAGAAGTTGAGGTTTGAGATGAACTCTGGTGAGTTAGTGCCTCGGTGGAGACTGACAGATATTCGAAAATAGTATATTGTGGTAGTTGTGCAGCGCCAAATGGCTTAGTTATGTTGCGAAGATGTATGTAGAATTCCTGAGCTCGGAGTTTTCTATTCACTGCTTCAATATTAGGTCCTTCATTTTGTAATAAGGGATTTTGTTTAATTGCCTGTTCATTGCAAAACTTTGATATAAAGGAACTTTCTCAGGTAGGGAGGATTCGGTGCATACTAGGAGATGCATTGAGACAATGGTTTTAAGGGCAATTTGTAAGAGGTCTTCAACATATTTATACTCTATTGAAGCTTAGAGAATTTTGGTGGCATCAAATAGTTGGACCTGGTATCGTAACCTACAAGAGTAAGAAAGAATAAAACAATGAGATAGGAAAAGGTTGTTGTCATTTTGCTGCTGCAATTGTTGGTGTAAGCAATCCAAGTCTAAAAGTGATTGAAGTTGTATATCGATGTGCAAAAGGTAATACTCTTTCTATGCTTGCCTAGGTAGTGGCTTTGGGTGAGTGAGACAAAAGTAATGATAGTTGAAGTGAGTGTTTGGTACTGCTCCAATCATTCTTGATTAGGCTGGGTTTGGGCAATAGAGAGAATAGTATTGATAGTTTGTCTCTATTATCTTATTTGTCCTTTGATCCACAAGTTTTATTCTAAGAAAAATTTGTACGGTTAGTAAAAAGATGAATAGAGTTGTTGTTGCAATGTTTATAGAAAAGAAATTTTGGAAGATGCCTATTGGCCAGGAGTGGAAATAGCAATGATTTATTGAATCTGTGAGGGGGCTAGTGGCTTGATGATTTGGTGCTGTTTTTCATAGAATTTTGCTTGGATGATTTCTTGAGCATATGCAGTGTTTTGTTTTAGCCTGCAGTAGTTTGTTAGTGATAAGATGTTTAAAACACATATAATGATTTGAAGATAGCTGTGAAGACTCGAAAAATTTCTTATTTTTATCGAATATTAATGATTTATTTAAATGTTTATTCACCTGTTTTCTCCAAATAATTTATTTCAACCATTTTAAAATCCATTTATATGAAACAATGTCTCACTCATATTTTTGAAACGTCCCGTTAGCAAATTTAATTTTCGGAGGTTCGTTTAAGTGAGAAATAATAAGTACATGTGTTTCGAAGTGATATTCTATTCGAGAGTGTAATTATCTTGGGGAAATTAAGAATGATCAATAATAGATTAAGAAAAATTAATTGAGACAAATTTATTGGAGATTTGAGAAAGTAATACTAGACTCATGTGAGGACTCGCAAATTTTCTTATTTTAAAACTCCTAATTCTAACTTATTTAATTATTTATTTGGTCAAATATTTTGAATATTATTTTCTAGCCTTCTTAACCCTAATTACATTGAATTATGACTTGCTCATATTTTTAAAGTGACTCGTTTCAAAAATTAATTTTCGAAAGCTCGTTAAGTGTGAATAGTGAATGCACGTTTGGATATAATAATCGATTCGGGAATACAATGAGTTTGAAAAATTGGAAACTTGTACATTAGTCCTAAAGTGGTTAATTTTAAGCTTAAATACTCAAGTGATAGTTAGTTGTACTATCGTTATAAGAATTTCTTAGAGATTTCGCCTTATCGTGCGCAAATCGAAAGTTCGCGTTTTTGCGCGCGTGACTAAATGGAGGACTTTAGAAATTATTTCTAGACTATTAAGAGTGGATAATATTAGTATGAATATAAGTGCATTAGAGGTTTAGTGCACAAGTGAAACGAACTCGAGAGGAATCGAGCACGAAACGCGCGAGTGTGCACGCGAGAGAGAGTTGACTTTTTGAGGCTTTCTTAGCCACTTATTTTAACTTCTCATGGAAGCATCACACCAGATCAAAACCCTTCTTTTCTCACCTCAAGTGCACGGCTGGAACTCTCATTTTCTTAAGCTCAAGAACAGCCGGCCAAAGGAGAAGAAAACCAACCAAAGTTCTTCAATTTTCTTCATCAAATCTTCCCCGTTTCACTCCAAAATTTAACCACTCTTAGCTAACAACTTGGTGAACAACTTAAGCTACAAATGTGAGAACTCGAAAAAAAAAAAAATTTCGATTTTAGGGTTTTAGGGTTTTATCGATTTTCGTGCACACATTTTTTTTTATTTTCTTTATTATATTCATTTTACATATATTTTATAAGTAAATATAGTTTTTAAACCATTTTTCTAGTATAAGTGAGTTCACGAGAAATTTGGAGCGAATAGCGGATGTGGGACCCACTAGTGCGTTAAGTGAGAGAAATTCGGCCAATTAGGTTAAGTTGTGCAGTAAGCCATTAAATTATTAGGTGCTAAGTGATAATTAGAGGTTGGTTAGATATTTGGTCATTAGTAAGCTAAAGGATAAGAAAGAAATCCAAAAGTGCCACGTGTCGCGTTCTTATTGGACTAAACTTGCCTAACTTTCCTTTAACTTTACCAAAAGCTTAATTTTGACCAAAATCATCTTCATTTCTTTCTTCCTTTGGTCGAAATATTGAGAGAGAAAAAGGGAAAGAGAGCTTCAACTTTTCTTTCAATTTTTGCCCAAAACTTGAAAACCAACCGATAAAACTTCGAATTCCTCCGTAGAAATAGCTTACTAAGGAGGATTGAAGGTGATTGTGGAGTTGTTTGGCAAGGGAAAGCTCTAAGTTGCTACCTTTCTTGAGGATTAAGGTATTTTGCTTGGAACTTAACTTTTGTTCATAATAAATGGTGAATTAATGGCTTGTAGTAGTTAAATAGCTTGTTTTGTAGATGATTTCATGGATTGAAGTGAAGTTAGGTGAATTTCTTATTTTCTTGGGAATTTTTCTGTTTTCATATGATGATCATAGTTGGCTTGAATTGATGGCTTAATATGATATAGAATTGGAGCTAGTGTGTGTTAATTGTGGTTACTTGCGGAAAATTTCAGCTTTGTACACAAGATTCCAGCTTAGGGTTACATGTGGTAGTAATCTGCCCTGTTTTTGCACTGTATGTTCGTCCTTGAGGAAGACCGAATCAGCCCTTGCTCAAAACATGAAAGTTGTAGGTATTTGCGTTAGCTAGCTACTGGTAATTTCAGCTCAATTAGAGCATGGTAGGATGCGAAATGACCGAAATACCCTTACTGCCACAAGCTGCAATTCGTAAACCGTTTTGTGAATTGACCAGTTTGGGCTGCGTTTTTCACCTTGATTCGTATCCAAGTAGCTTTTGGCCAAAACACAAAACTTGTAGCCCTATGTTTTATCTTTCCAACGCCTCTGAAAACACCCCAAATGGAATTGTGTAGCCTGATTTATTGCCGGTTAAAATCAGTGCTGACAACCAGACTGATCACGAACTGTTGGATCTGTGATTTGCAAATTCGACTTAGATAAACTATAAATTAGGTTAGGCGGCCTTCATGAAAGTTTTTCCCCCCTGTCTTAGCTTCGAAATGGTATAAGGTTCACCCCGATTTGATAACCATAGCTCCGGTTATGACTAAAATACTACGAGATGCCAAATCTGCCATTTAGCTTTTGTCTTCAAAATTGATATTTGCTTGTACTATTGCACTTGTGTTGTACTTGGATGATTTTGGAGCCTAATGGAAGGGCTATTGTGGTAACCTTACTTGTGTGTATTGTGGGGCTGAATTAAGGAAAAGAATGAAGCCATAAATGGCTGGAAATTTGGTAAACACAAAGGGCGTGCTGCCCAAATTTGCACTCAAGGGTTAAGTAGAATTACACTTGTCTTGAGTACGGTTTTGAGGACGAGTCTAACTCGATTTGTCTAGGTTATTCGAGTTTCCTTTCGTGGAGATATATAAGTTGAATTTCGGCCGAAACTTGTACCTTTGGAATTTACAACTGATAGAAATATGTTTCTTTCATTTCTTCGACCCAAACGGCATTTTTCACATATAATGGTTTCAAAATTTCACCGTTTGAAAAGTGATCAAGGGTTTTACGAATAGTCTCTAAATAAGTCTCAATTACTTGATTCTCGTTAAACGAAATGTTTAAGTTTCGAGCCTTAGTTACTTTTCAATGCTCTTAAACAATATTTCCTCGCAGATTTGAACTCCAAGAGCGGAGTAATACCCAAAACCAACGTGTAAAGGCACTGCATCTGTTGTGAGTGTACCACTCCCCTCCTTTGTTGTTTAACTTGGTTTCTGTTCATGCAATCTGTAATTTGAATGACTATGCTATCTGTTTATTCCGTTGAGACAAGGGTGTACTTTATCACCTTTGTTCTCTTGTCAGTATGCCTATTTACTGTGAAAAATTTTGAATCTGTTATCTGTGCTTAATCTACTGCCGTTTGGACATTGCATCCAACGACCTTTCTGTTACCTCTGAGCTCAAATCCTGTGGCTAGTTATTCGAGTCGAGCCGGTAAAGGTCTGGTCGATTAGATAACAAACTACAGTAGTCTGTTTCTGAGAAATCTTTGGGTAATGAGACTCTGAATTTTCGGTATACTCGAGTATTACCACTCTCTGTTCGGTTGAGGTGTTTGGGCCCGGTAAGGGGTATATTTGGTGGACGGAATTCGGTGTAAAGTGGGGTCTACGGACATGTTGGTTCTATCTATGTTGACGGAGAGTCAACGGGTTTGGATCAAGTATCGCAATTGGGCATTTTGGCTCCTGAGAGCCACCTGTATCCTTTCCCTTTGAAATGTTTATTATTTCCCTATCTGGTGTGTATAATTGCATGATTGATACGTGAAATGCCATGATTCATGACTACTTGTATTTCTGGTACCTCATTGAGCGTAAGCTCACCCCTTCCCGTTATCTTTGTTTTCCTTACAGGGAACAACACTTTTGAACCATGATTTTGAAGAAAGTGTCAAGCTAGTGTAAATGTTATTTTGTTACGCTCTTTTGTAATCAAAACCCTTGTTACTTTTATCAAGTATCACGTTTTGACTTGTACAACTTTTTATGTATGTACTTAAGTGTTTAAGTATGTATATTAGGTGTATTCGTTTGAGATACTACTTTTAATCATTCGGAACATTTTAGTTGTGTGTAATCGGCGTAGTAGTTTCCGAGTGTTTGTTTTCTTTGGTTTCGATCGCGCGTAATCTAGGGTTTGTGTGATTCGACTTCGTAGTCCTGGCGAGAGTTGGGCAGGCGGTCCGCCAACCCCTTTGGTTCGCCTTAGGGGACGGTGGGGCTGTCACAACAAAAGGAGCCTCATTTCCACAGTTTCGTTGAGCTTAAGGTGACCGAAAATTTCTGCCTGAACCAATAATCAAGGTATTTAGCGATCAACCTTGAAACTCTTAACTTATGGAAGTAGTATTGCACGTATATGCTCGTAGGAACATGTGGGTAGCTTGGATTATGATGAAATTTGTTGTGTGGGCTCTATGAATTCCCACTTTGAATTGTTGGACTGATTTGATGAGTTTTAATGTTATTAATGTTGGTTTAGTGCTTAAATTAGTAGAAATAAGTGAGGTTATGCAAGATAGTTCAAAGGAAGTGAAAAGACGAAATTTTCCGATTCTGCCATTGTATTGTCCATGGCCTTTAGGACGAAATTTTGTGGATCTAATGGCTTAGTTACGATGTTTATATGTTGTATGAGATGTGTAGAAAGTTTCGCTGAAAAATTCCATGAATTGGTTGGCCAAAAGTTGGAATTTCGTAAGCTAGTAAACCTGGAAGGTTTTCACGTCCATACCCTGGCAGTGTTCTTGTTTCGGCCATATCGTTTTCCTCCGCTGTCAAAATCGAGTGCCGTTTGTGGTAATGGAAACTAGACATTCCCAGATTTCCAACGGTATAAAATGTAGGTTCTAATGCGACCTGAGTAATCTGTAGCAAGCTTGTAAAGTCGACTGCCCTGTTCCACGTTTTCACAGGGAACTCTGTTTTGTGCAGCGACTTGGTGTCCAAACATGACCTAGTTGTGGACTGATTTTGAAAATTATTTCTTCTAAGAAATTGTAGATTTATGAATCTAGTTTTCAACGCTACTGACCACGCTCAATTCTAAGTTGAATTGAGTGAGTTGTGGCAAAATCCAAAACTGACTCAGAGGTAGAAAACCCTCTTTTGGCTAGTTAAAACTTTAGCTTTGATTTGGGCTTGATATTTCGAAATTCTTGATGTTAATCACCTACCAAATTGCACCTTGGATGTTTCTTAGACCTTTTCTTCATAAATGAATGATGTTTGAGAATTTCCATTGGCCAAATGTTTGGAAAAGAGAAAAATACAAGTGCAAGGCAGATTGCCTTAGGAATTTTGCAGACTTTATCAGCTTTGTTCACTAGCTTCCCAAATGAATTTTTCTATGAAATTTAATAGAGGGATATCCCTCATATGCTAGTATACTACTGCCAAATTTGGTGTCATTTCAAATCCGTTTCGATGTCCAACTAGAGTTGCAAAGTTCCAGCTTTAAATCTGGAAATTTGCCCAGTGAGCTTCGTTTTTGCACCAACTTTGAGCTATTATATCTTGGTGCTCAAAACTCCGATTCTTGTTCCATTTATTGGATTTTAAACCTTGTTTTCAACTATAATTGATTTCCAAATTTCAGAGGTTAGATCAAAATTTCTGAATTTTACCAAATTTCCAAAGTTGGTGAAAAACCAACCTCAAAACTGCCTTACGAGCTTAAAACAGCAACTTTGACCTAATTTTTGAATATTTTTTATTAGGAATCATAGACAAGTGTCTTCTAGGAACTTTTAGTACTTTAAAAGAAGTTTCCAACGGTACCAAGGTTTCCAATTTTGGACCTACGAAGAGTGAGTTATAATTTTTGCAAAAATACCCCTTAAATCTGAAATTTTTGAAACTTAAGGAAATGGAGTTTTTCGAATTCTCCTTTTCTTCTCGATACCACTTGAACGTTTTATACCTGATTTCAAAGGTGAAAACCTGATTTCTCCTGTGCCTCAAAACACCACCTTTGAGCCTTGATTTACGTATAAATCGGGTTCATTTTCATGAGAATTTTCTTATATTGTGCAAATGTACAATCTTCCTCGATAATTAGGATTTCAAGTGATGAATTATTATTTAATTGTTCAGGCACCCATGAGCACCTTCAAAAGGACCCTACGGTGAACGCTTAAACCTCTAAGTGACGATTCTCTTTGCATTACTTGGTGAGTGTCAAGTGCATGTCTACTTGAACTCCTGTGAATTTGATACATGCTTTATTTGATACTCTTGACTTAAGATGTGAAAAATGGAGTCGAGTGTGTACTTTATCGCACTCGTTCTCATTTGAAATAAATGACTCACGTTTGAAATACGTGAAATTTGCCCAAATGCTTGGAAATGTTAAATGCTTGAAATTCTCAAATGCCTGAATAACATGAATTTGTATGCTACGGCTGCATACGTCGTTGGAATGAATCTCCTCGACACTCAAATGTTATATGGGGGACGCCCAAACTCATCGGTCGACCTTGGGACTCGATCCAGCAAGGGCTTGGTCGGGAACGTCGGTGAGCCATGAGAATCACATGATAAACTTGACCTATTGGAGAGGTCTCGCTTGGTATACTCGTAGAGTATCGCCCTACAAATGTCGTTCGGCCCCGGTGCGGTGTATGGTGGACGGATGAGAAGTAAGTGGAGATCTACGGATTTGAAATACCGACCCGGTTGACGGAGAGTCATCGCGGGAAGGTACACGAATGACCGTGGCGAAGCAAATGGAAATAGCTCCTGAGAGCTCTTATATCCTTGAATTGTTTCTGCTTACACATTATTGCTCGAATTGCTAAGTTCTTGTATATTACTGCTTTATTCATTTAATTGGGCTTGTTACTTGGATTATGTGCTTGCATGTGTGTTCCTTGGCCTCACGAGCGTTTTGCTCACCCTCTAGATTTGTTTTGCTTAACAGGAATGGATCGAAGTGAACTTGAGGAAAAACCCCCCCCTTTTGGTTGTACTTTTGTATCAGGGTTTTGAATGTATTTGGTTGGATTCGGGAATTTTGTATATATTGGGTTTGGATGTAACTTTTGGGAATCGAATGTAAGAAGTGGATGTGTGAGAACTCGAGGAAGAAAAATCCAGTTTTAGGGTTTTACCGATTTTCGTGCGCACGTTTTCTATATTTCCTTTATTATATTTATTTTTCATATATTTTATAAGTAAATATAGTTTTTAAGTCATTTTTCTAGTATGAGTGAGTTTACGAGAAAATTGGAGAAAATAGCGGATGTGGGACCCGCTAGTGCGCTAAGTGAGAGAAATTCGGCCAATTCGGTTAAGTTGTGCAGTAAGGCATTTAATTACTGGGTGCTAAGAGATAATTAGAGGTTGGTTAGATATTTGATCATTAGAAAGTAAAAGGATAAGAAAGAAATCTAAAAAGGGCCACGTGTCGCGTTCTTATTGGGCCAAGTTTTGCCTAACTTTCTTACAACTTTACTAAAAGCTAAAATTGACCAAAATCATCTTCATTCTTCAAGTCTCTTGGCCGAAAATATTGAGGGAAAAGAAAGGAAAGAAAGCTTCAACTTCTCTTCCAATTTCTTGTCCAAATCTTGAAAATCAACCGATTAAATTCCGAATTCCTCCGTAGAAATCACTTATTAAGTGAGATTGAAGGTGTTTGTGGAGTGATTTTGCAAAGGAAAGCCCTAAGTTGCTATCTTTCTTGAGGTTAAGGTATTTTTGCTTGGAACTCAACTTTTGTCCATAATAATTGCAAATTAGTGGCTTATAATGGCTAAGGAACTTGTTTTATGGATGATTTTGTGGATTAAAGTGAAGTTTGGTGAATTTATTATTTTCTTGGGAATTTTTCTGATTGCATATGATAATCATAGTTGTCTTGGATTGATGGCTTAAAATGGTGTAATTTGGAGTTATTATACGTTAATTATGGTGAATTGCGGAAAATTCCAGCTTAGGGTTTCTATATGGTAGTAATCTGCCCTGTTTTTGCACTGTATGTTCGACCTTGAGAGAGACCGAATCAGCCCTTGCTCAAAACATGAAAGTTGTAGGTATTTGAGTTAGCTAACTACTGGTAAACTTTCAGCTCAATCGGAGTACCGAAACTTGTGCAATGACCGAAATACCCTGACTGCCACAAGCTGCAATTCGTAAACAGTTTTGTGAATTCACCAGTTTGGGCTGCATTATTCACCCTGATTCGTATCCAATTAGCTTTTGGCCAAAACACAAAACGTGTAGCCCTATATGTTAGCTTTCCAAAACCTCTGAAAACACCCCAAACGGAGTTGTGTAGCCTGAGTTATTGCCGGTTAAAGTCAGTGCTGACAACCAGACTGATCATAAACGTTTGGATCTGTGATTGGCAAATTCGACTTAGATAAACTATAAATTAGGTTTATGTGGCCTTCATAAAAGTTGTTCCCCTCTGTCTTAGCTTCGAAATGGTACAAGGTTCACCCCGATTCGATAACCATAGCTCCGGTTATGACTAAAATGCTACGAGATGCCAAATCTGCCGTTTAGTTTTTGTCTTCAAAATTGATATTTGCTTGTACTATTGTACTTGTGTTGTACTTGGATGATTTTGGAGCCTATGGAAGGGCTATTGTGGTAACCTTACTTGTGTGTATTGTGGGGCTGAATTAAGGAAAAGAATGAAGCCATAAATGGCTGGAAACTTGGTAAACACAAAGGGCATGCTGCCCAATTTTCTAGACCGCTTGGTTCCTTCAAGTTTGAGTTGATTCTTAGTAGACGAACGGCTTTTAGGTCATTCAAGCCCCTAGGTCCTCCTGTTACCTTTTCGTTCCGAAATCACGCTTTTGCAACTTTGCATTCATAGTTCATTTGGATAGGCATACGACTTGTAGTCGAGCCTCACTTGTGCTTTTGTTTGCTAGAATTTGGGATGTGAAAACCTCAATTGTTTACCTTGGTTATTTTAGGGTTTCTGGGCGATTAAAGTCATTTTGGGGAAAACTTTTGAAGTATCTGCACTTAACTTGGTGAGTGTACCACTCCCTTCGATTTTTGTCTAACTTGGCATATATGCTTGCAAATTGTGACTTGAATGACTATATCATTTGTTTATTCAGTATGAGACGATGGTGTACTTTATCACACTCGTTCTCTGGCCTGTGTGACTTGTTTCCTGTATCTACTTGAATCTTTTACCTGTGTCTAATATGAATCCTGCACACTTGAATCTGTCACTTATACTTGACATGATGTCGTTTGGACGCGTATCCAACGACCTTCCTGTTCCTGTTAAATCTGAGTTCAACCTCATGGGTAGTTACTTGATTCGAGCCAGCAAGGGCTCGGTCGAGGAAAGTAACGAACCATGGGTGCCTGTTCCTGGAGAATCTATGGGTATTGGAGACTCTGGATTTCCAGTATACTCGAGTATTACCAACCACTGTTACTGTTGAGGTGTTCGGGCCCGGTAAGGGGTATGTTTGGTGATCGGGATTTGGCGTTCTAAGAGGGATCTACGGACCGGTTGTTTCATTAAACGTTGACGGAGGGTCAACGAGTTTGGATCAAGTACTGCAATGGGAACTTGGCTCCCGAGAGCCACCTGTATCCTTCCTGTCTAAGATGTTTATTCATTTTTTAATTGCCATGTCTACTTGAGTAAATGAAAGAAAATCTTCATGGTTCATGATAGCATGTATTTTGGGTACCTCATTGAGCGTAAGCTCACCCCGTTCCGTTACTTTTGTTTTCCTTACAGGGATGCTTTTGGGGAAAAATCATGAGTTTTGTAAAGCTAGTTGAGCTAGCTACTAGTTTTGTTTTGTTATGTTCCTCGGGTGTTAGAGACCCTAATTGTACTTCACTTGAATGATCCTTTTGGGTTGTATATTGTGGCAACATGTATATGTACCTAGTGGTTCTGGTGTAGATGATATTATATGTTGGAAATGAATGTTTTAGCCCTAATGAGGGGTCTTTTGCACTTGGTTTATCGTGTATGATCGATTAGTAGTCCTGGCGAGAACTGGCAGGCAGTCCGCTGATACCCTAGGGTTCGCCCTAGGGAGAGGTGGGGCTGTCACAGGATGATTGATGCATTTTGTACTCGTGGTACCCTATTGAATATTAGTTATGGAAGCGACTTGTATCATTGGTTATTTATAGTTAAGTTTGAAATATTTTTGCTTTGAGTCCTGGCGAGAGTTGGGCAGGCGTCTCGCGGATACCCTCTGGTTCGCCTTAGGGAGAAGTGGGGGCGTCACAAGAGCATTTAGTTACCAATCTCTAAGTGCATTTGCATGCAGTAACTCAGGATTAAATAGGATGATAGAAGTCAGTTGAGTACCAATTGATATAGCTTCATAGATAGAAAACTGTGTGTTTCAGGATAAGTGTAAAAAAAGGTTGTACGCTACAGTTTGTATAGCATAAAGTTATAGGTAGATGAAGATTACTTACTATGTTGATGATTTACTTTTGTTCTTGTGGTGGTGATGATTGGATGATGAGTAATCATGGATTTTAAGATTGCTCTTTCGACTGATATGAATTTGTCCCACATTGAGAATCTAAGTGGATGTTTTCTGCATATTGATTGCAATAAGGAATCTATCCTATGTGAAAAATAAGAATTAGGCAAATGTGAGGACTACAATTCTTATTCTTCATTCAACATAAAAAACCCTTGGATCATTAATGACTTGTTGCCTCGTGAGATGGTGCGTGGAGGGAATGCGTGAAAGAGAATACAGAGTAGATCTGCAAGGTATGAAGCTCAATTGATTAATTAGATGAAATACTAATGGTGTGTTAGTTCAAGAATAGTAGAAGGTGGAATGAGTTTAGAATTAAACTTACTTATTTTGGCAGAGCTGTCTCTTATATAGGTATCAAGTTCTTGAATGGAGTGAAATGATAGAAGTCATCAAAAGGAAGTGCATTTTATGGATTAAAGTGTTAAAATGAAGAAAATAATCATTCGAAACGGAACCTTTAAAGATGTCAAATTACCCTTATAAATATATGACATATTAACCTTGTATGATTTTATGTTTCACCATATAACCCCCTTATGGTTTAATGCTTTACCATATAATCCTCTTATGATTTTCAAAATATACACTTAACTCCCCTTGGTTAATAAATAATTTTCAACTTTACATGAGTTATTTTTGACATTTTAGATGACTCCATTACGAATGATTATTTCTGTCACTTTGACATTTTAATGCAATATGTATAGCTTTTGAAACCATAGGAGGTTATCTAAAAAATACTAAATTACAGGAGGGTAAAGTGTAATTTACCCTTTTTTATTTGGAATATACGTTACCATGGCATCTGCAAGGATAAGTCATATATAGGGCGTTCTATCTCGTCATCCATAGCGCATTGGAGTCTTTTCTACAACCAATACCTTAGCAAACCAGTTTTGATTGCTGTCTATGATGTCAAGGATCAAGACACATCTTTGTTCCATTGACCAACTAAAGTAAATTCCAAAAATATAAATAAATAGTAGAGCAAACAATAAGAGTGCATGGGAGATAATTTCTTTGTGTAAACCTATTGTTATATGGATAGATGGATGTATCATATACAGTAGTCTACACAAACTGATGGTGAGATGTTCCGTCTTTCAGAAGCTATTCATTATACTAATCATATCACAGGAGAAGCGTATGCTATGCAGATTATAGAGGATTAGGAGTCATAAATGGAACAGAAAGATTTCCGGCTGCAGAAAGCAAAGCAAGGAAGCAGCAGATAGAAAACTTGTTCATAGTTAATACTGGACTGAGTAATGTTTACTAGGTATGAATAGATCATTTAATCGTAGCAACTAGAGAACTATGATTTGTATATAAAATAGATGTTTTAGGAGAGCAGAGTAATGAATAAAACTGAGGTCTTTCACTAAGGTTAAGTAAGAGGGCTAGCATCGAATTAGATAATTTTTTGTACATAGGGATGTAAAGCTCAAATCATTAAATCAATCTTTACAACAAATAGATGAGGTAAATAATGGGTAAAGAACTGTATGGAAAAATTCAGATGATGCGATTTACGGCTAGGGGTGCAATAGATTAGGAACTATAGTAATTATTGGTTTTGAGTATTACCTAGAACAAGAGAGCTGTTAAATTCTAAAACATATATAAAAGTAGAAGTTTAGTTTTAGACGTACTTAGGAAAGTTGAAATAATTGATCACAAAAGAATATTAGATGGATGATATTCCAAACGAGAAAAGATATTCAAGGTAAAGTTTGAGCAACATAAAAAATGACTATTGGAAAGCATAGGATATAAAGAATCGTATATGGCGCAAGCAGAGGAATGGCAATTTCATTAACAATAAATATGCTAGTCTTTGAGGAATGCACAGATCTTTGCATGACCTACAACTATATAGCTAAAACTGATGAAGGTCCAGAAGGAAATTTAGAAATTTTAAATTCATAGTGGTTATTTTACATATGAACATAAATCTATACAATATGTAGGTATGAGAGCAGGTCACATGAATTAATGTTTAAGAAATCATAGGAAGTACAAAAAAGGCAAAGATGTAGCAAGAAAATATGCATGATCAAGGAGAAAATCCAGTAAGTAATAGTTGAGTTTGCTTGACTACAAGGTTCATATCAGAATATACATAAAAGAAGTGTTAGGAGGATGGAAAATTCTATAGTGAATTATTTTAAGCAACACAAAGAAGTCCACCACCGAGCAATTCAGATTGATATTTCTGATGAGGATCACTGGGCAATTCAGTTTTAGCTTGAGTTCGTGTGGAGGCAGACCTTTACGAATGAGTGTATTCAGGAAGTCAACATTATCTGCCTATTGATGTGTATCAATAGCCTCATCGTAATTGAGATATATTCTTTGGCGTCCTGGAAATCTATCCAATAATTTGTTATTAATGTCATGGATACAAGAATAGCCCGGTTCACCACTCAAGTTGCATCTTCTAAGAAAGTTTGCATATTAGGAAAAATGGCATTGACCAATGTGTCGAGGGAGGAATCATCATCTAGAAAAGGTAAATTCATGAACTCTGGAATCTTAACTTCCTCGTTCCTGTTAGTTTACTTAGTGCCTTCTCCCACTCGGATCAAGAACTTTGGAAACTCAGGATCAAGACATGCTCCCACTCGGATCAAGACATGCTTCCTCGTTCCTGTTAGTTTACTTAGTGCTTTCTCCCACTCGGATAAAGAATTTTGGAAACTTAGGATCAAGAAATGCTCGCATATTTTCACATAATTTGAGCTTTTCTTAAGTGAAGCCAGATAGCTGAATTCACTAAGCTTGCATTAAGGGTCTGTTTGTTTGGGTGGAAAATGTTTTCTAGAAAACATTTTCTAATTTTCCAGTGTTTGGTAACCAAATAATTGGGGAAAATAATTTCTCAGGAAAAAATTTTACTCCAAAGCGATGGAAAATAACTTACCCTTTCCTCTAACTGAAGTTATTTTACTCCAATCGAACATCTATCGAGCGTCTCTCGCGTCAAAATAAAACCACTTAAAAAAAAGGCAAACTTGAGAGATAGATGGAGACGGAGAGAGAGGGAGATGTCAGCAACAATCTCTGATGATAGGTTGGCAACCATCTCCGGCAACGGGATTGCGACGGCTACGTGTTTCAGGTGAGATTCTAGTGCTATACGAAGGGTTTTTTCTGCAGAATAAATCTTTTACATCATCTTTAGAGCGTTATGCAAGTTTCAAGGTTTTTGACTTCTTTTTTCTTTTCAATTAAGGATTGAGAAAGAGAGGAGTAGGAGAGATCACCAGGGCGAATTCTATCTTCGATAATAGTGACTTGTCTCAAGTTAGCTTCCAATTTTATTCGAGTCTCCTAGACACCTTTTTTTTTTTTTGGAAAAGTATTTGGTAAGTATATAATACACCAAATTTATGGTTTTTATTGATTTATTTGTTACTACAATTTCTGATAATTATGTGACAAATTTTACTTGAGATTTGGGGTTCTTTAACAATTATGTCTTATCATACTTCTGTCTGTTAGAGTAAATCTGCTTGAGTTGTATTATAATGCACTCCTTTCTGGCAGTGTTGTTGTAGATATTTCCACTTTTGCTTATTTATTTGGTCTGATGAAATGAATTTTGACATTTATTAGCTCTAAAAGTTGTGATACTTCCATGCTCTAGCTGTTATTGAGTTGTTAATGTATGAGTAAAGATATTTTTTGTGCTAGAAGAAAGGTGTAAGCTATTACTATTGTTCTCACCACTACTTTCTTTCACCACAATTTTTAATTAAAACCCCAGATTAAATCCCCTTTTCAGCCAATGCTTTTATTTTTTGCCTCTTTGAAATTTCATCTCGTTGATTAAAATTTCTTCCACAAAGAGGTTTCCAATTTAGGGGTTTTTTTTATTTCTAAAAATTTTTGACATTTTTTTGAAAATTTTCGATTTAAGTAGGGTGTTCCAAATTAGGGTTCTGTTGATTGTTGTTCTGTTGCTACAATTTTTGGAATTATGAGGCTAACAATTAGCACCTGATGGACAAGCTTTTTGCAGTTCTGTTGTCCATCCATAAATAACAGACAAATATATGCTTATTTAAGTACGTTTTAATACAATAATCAAAGTCATATAGATAGCATCTAAAGGGCATTTTGCAGTATAATGGTATCAATGAAGCAAGTTAGATAATGAGAAGTACATGAGCTTTGTGATTTGTATGATCAAGTTGTTGTATATCTTGTTGGCTTTTCACTAACATAGAGTTTTGTGGTGACTCTTAGAAAACTCAATTTACAATTACTGTTGGTAAAAATATGTGGCTTAGAACTTCAATTTCAATTTTCTCTCTCTGTCATTATAGTTAGTTTCAAAAAGGAATTAATTCTGGACGAGCAACTAAAGGACTTAATATGGACACATCTGTTCATCATATCTTTGTTAAGAGATCTGAAATGCTGTAGATTATACTTTTTGCTTCCAATGTAAACCCTTAATGTAGATTTTTAATAGTTGAGATTATTTTAACTAAAAAAGATGTTGTATGTACTCTAGTAAGAGCAGTTTTGATGGTTTTCATGCCTACTGGATCATCTGGTTCAAGGATCTACTTAATGGTCATTTTCATGGTCACATTATAATGTCATTTGATATTTTAGTTGATTGTTATTTGACAAGGATTTTCCTCAGTATAATTTGTCAGTGTAACTTTGAAGTCCACTTTCACTAGAAGGGAGCAGCTGAAATAGTTTTAAACTCATATTCTGGGTACCTTGACATATATGGCTACTTGCAATCCATTGGTCAAGATAATTAAGGTAAGATAAGCTTGCATTCATTAATTAGTTAAAACTGCAAAAGTGTTACTGAGAGTCTAAATATGCTGTGATGATTGCTAAAAGTGTTACCAAGAATCTAAATATGCTGCAAACCTAGGGACAATGCTACTTGTTGGAATAATATGTTCGGATTTCTTCAAGAATATGATAGAAAATATGTCCAAATCTTTGTAAGGCTCCATGATTAGTGAATTTTTTGTTGTCTTTTTTCGTTCGTTGTTTCGTCTTTGTGTTTTTGTGAGTTTTTGTTTATGTGAACTCTTAAGATGTGTAGTCTCTTAACTCAAGTACTAGTAAAATGGTACACTTGTACCCATCTTATACCATTATCCTGTGGACTTAGTTGGTATAAACTATGTTTTCTGTTTAGACTTTGGTTACATATGCTGGATTTGATGAATGAATATCTTGTTTTATTATGCAGGAAAACTGAAATCATGATAAGAACATCAAGAATAGGGCTTCATGAATCAACTGGCCAAGTTCTTGAGAATGATGCACTTGGAGGTAACAAATAAATCGAGCACACAAGTGATGAAGTGGCACTTGTCAGGGGATTGAGCACGTGTAATCCATGTCGTAGAGGTTATGAGATTGTTTTTCCTCCTTGGCAATCCAGAAGAGGGCCTCTGCTTTTCTGTACATTTTGCAAATCGAGGGCACTGACAGAACTAAATGAGATGTGGGGTCAGCAATGACTATTCTGTGAGGGATGACATCTTCCTTTAGAAACAGAAGGAAAGGATAGACGACAGATGGTTTCAGTAGGAGAAGAAAGGTGTAGCCCAAATATTTAAATTGAGTGGAAAAATTAGGAGAGTTGAGATTTTGATTAGTTGTTTTTTCTTTTTGAAAAAAAGGAGGAAAGGTTTGCTGGAGAATGAAAGCCTGACCCACCGTTCTTCATTTTTTAATACTTTTATACAAACAATAGTACATTAATTGGCTGCTACAAAAATTCATTATTGTTTTTTTTTACTTTATTTGTTACAGTGCTCATAGTAGACTGTAGACTTTAATTTCTTTTCACTACTAGTGCCACCAAATAAGAGGATTCATTATTACTTGAACCATTTTTGGAGTGAAAAAAAAAACAAAATTATTGATGTGAAGATGGAATGTTATGACTTGAAAATCAATTATTCTAGTAATTAATTATATAGAATAGTGACATGCTTTTCTAGAGAAGCTTTCAGCAGTGAGAGTGAAAGATACATGTCACAATAAGCATGGCATGTGATTGATATTTGACAATGAATGGCCAGCAATTTGTTTATTGCTTGAGGAGAAATTTTTATTCATATATACATTTCTCCAAGATTTTTGTAAAGTTAAATAATGAGAAATTTTTTTTATTTTGCATGGGAAGGAGCATGCGATTATGTAGAAAATAAAGATAAAGAGGTAAAAGTGACAAAAAAGTTGGAAAATATTTCAAAAGTTAAACAAACACTAGAAAATGAAGTAAGAAAATATTTTCAATTGGCTAACCAAACACATGAAAATGATGAAAGGGAAATGATTTTCCTGGAAAATTACTTCCATGGAAAATATTTTCCCAAGGAAAACATTTTACTCCAAACCAAACGGACCCTAAGTGTGTCTTCTTTTCCACCTTTCATAAAAATAGAATGGGTTTGACTAAACTCACCTCCAAAGACAACAATCTTGCCACCAAATAATGAGTCACAATTCAGTCCATCTTTCAACATTTCATTAAAAACTTCTATTGATCTCCGTTTTGCCATTGTTGCCTCATCCCATATAATTAATTTGACCTCACAAATTAATTGTGTAGTCGCACTTTGTTTTCCAATGCTACAGGTTGTTGATTCTTCATCACACAGTAGGATTTTAAATCGCGAGTGAGCAGTGCGGCCACCAGGTAAGATCGAAATTGCTACACTTCAGGAAGCCACTGCAAGAGCAATTTTCCCTTGAGATCTAATTTTTGCAAGTATAGCTCTGTATAGAAAGGTCTTTCTTGTTCCTCCTGGTCCATCAATGAAGAATGCCTGTGGAAGATTATTATTGACAGCATATAATATTTCATCATATGCAGTCTTTTGGTAAATATTCAGAGATTCAATGCTTGAAATATCATCAGGAGTAATACTAATGCTTTGTTCAGCTTGAATATCCTTTGCTATTAAGTCACATTCTTTCTATTCATTGCCTGATCTAAGTAGACAATAATACTTTAAACTCTTCCCCATGCAATGTAGATGGTTATCAATAAGTTACAGAGTTTTTCTTTCTATTGCAACTTCTATGTACTAATATCGATGCAAATAGATATTGCAAAGAACATGGCATTTCATAAACTATAGCCTCTTGGAGAGCTAAATCTGTTATATTGTCTGATTGTAGTAAGCCTAGCATATTTGCAGCCTCTCTAAAAGTTGAACAAGTATATCCACTAATAGTTCTTAAACTCTTGAACAAGGTTGGCTTTTTAACATGCATTAGAAGTAATCGAAAATAATACCATTCTCCTTCGGATGGATGGGCAACTAATATTCTACAATTTTATGTTTATTTTGACGATAATGACAACTTTTTGTTTGAGTCCTTCATGAGAAATATTCGGAATTCAGTGTATAAACAATCAAGCCTCTTAGCATTTCATTAGATGCATTCAGAGCAAAGAATTCTTTTAACACGGTTCTTGACGCACTTGGGTTGTTAATTACGCTTTGAAGTGACCTACTGTCAGGAAAAGCCATAGGTTGTTTATTCTCCAAGTTAACTTTTAGTAGCATTACAGCAGGATGGATTTGGTTGAGATCAAAAGCGAACATCCACCACATTGCTTCTACAAGTTGGAGCAGAGTCAGTAATATGGATTTGGAGCAGAAACCCATTTTGCACGAACGAAATTCTTGATTTCATCTATTGATTCATTTGAGTCAGAGTCAGTAATATGATAAAGCTCTCTATCACGGCCTTTGTATGCACACTTATAAATATATTTTACTGCCTAGATTGTAGAACATATTTCTACATTAATATGACAATTGAATTTTGCTAATAGATATTGGCTTATAAGGAATGACCCATTGATTATTGAGCACATGATTACGAACCTTTATTGGTCAAAAAGTTCTATAAAATATTTAACATGCTAGAGAAATTAGACCTCCCATAGCTATCAGAATTAAATAGCAATGGGTTTCGAGTCTCGATTCATAGAAGTGATATTTCTAGCCAGCCCAAGGGTATGATTGGTTTGTGTTGCTACATCCCTACTGCTTCAAACTTCCATTGAGAATCTCTTTGATTTCTTCAAAGATCAGAAAGCTAGAGTTCAAGTTTTTTTTCTCTGTTCATCAATTTTCTTATTAATTACAGCGTCTATTTATCAATATATATATTTTTAATTTAGTTGGAAATGATGAAATGTTTTGCTTTGGTTGGATCAAATGTAACCTTATAAGATTTTTATTGTTCCCTGTTTAAATAAAAAAGCATTTCCCACATAAACTTGCACGATGAATGCACTATAATATTTTGTCTACATAAAAAGTTATGCAAGTTATGCAATTTTGGTCTTTAGTGAAAAAAATTAAACTATTGATAGTATTCCTTCAATATGATTTGTAGTGGAACGTTCTATCTAAAGGAAATCCTATTCATAAAATTGCCATATCTTCGTTGGCACTCATCCTGAAAACTCTATCTCCCACATGAAGGTAAACATTTTGACTTTTTACTTCTACTTGTAGTAAATATGATAATAGGCTTAAAAATAAACTGGAAGTGCACTAATATCTAAAATGATATATGCATGTGCAAAATATGAGCATTTTTTTCAGGTTTCTTATATCATATGGCAAGAAGTATTTTGAGTATCTAATTAGTTTTCCATATATTAAAACCTATGAACATTTAATATTGACTCATTCATATATTATGGTTGTTACCCATTAATCCAAAAGAAAACAACATACTAATATTTCAAGAAAGAAGCATCGACTTGTTAGGGGCAAATGTAATTTAGGGGTAATTTTAGAAACCTCCTCTGAGGTTTTTGACAATTACAGCGAGCTCCCCTCAAGTTTTATATGTTACACATACCTTCCTTATTTTTACTATTCATGTAATAATATATTTTTCTCAAAAATCCTAAACTACCCTTTTTGTACAATAACAAAACAAAAAGTATTTCATAAATCATCTTCGTCTACATTTGCACCAAACCAATAATACTATCAAGCTAAGTAATTCCATCAACATCGTCATAAAAATTGCTTCTTGCAACCCACATTTAAACTAGACCTGATACTAAAGAAATCATTCACTCTGTCAGTAAAATTCTATAGGTCCCATGAAATAGTTAAACTTACAATCAGTTGCTCGTGCTTTCATAATCGTTAGCTTAGGATGTCAAGGCTTGGTTCCACACAAATTCTTGTACATGAGCCACATTGTAGCCATCAAGGGAATCCTCAAGGGAGTTTCTTGGGTTTGGTTGGAATTAATTAGGTTTAAAATCATAAAGCATCCTTATGACTATTTAAATCTTCAATATATTCATTTTGCCAAAAACTAAAATTCCATTTGCAACCAATCATTCCTCAAAACTTCAAATCCAATGCTGGAGACCATATCTAAACAAAATAATCTAGTTTACCGCCAAATCCCCAAAAATATTAATATCTTAAAGTACGTTTGATAAAACTGAAATCTAAAAATTGAAGTATTAAAAATTTGAAATCTGAATCCATTATGTTATTGAATTGTTAAGTACTAAATCAGATACATTTGAGTGTATCTCATATTAAGTGATAAATAAATAGTTTATCACATATTTTTTAGGGCATGGTTTACCAGAAAATTTAACACCAGTTAATGAATTCAGATATTCTTTTTTTGTTATCAAATGGATCTAAACATGTTAAGATCTAATCCTATTAAATTTAAATGTCAAATTGGGTTACCAACAGGATCTTAAATATAGAGAAGCTCTACTTCCACAAGAAAACCAAAACTAATTTTAAAGGGAAGACGAAAAGAATTAAAAATACACACACACAATAGAATTAGAGGGATCAATTGTGGAATGGTTGGCAGTTGTAGTAGGCATTGTTGGAGGGAATTGAGAGGGAATCATGGAAGGAAAGAGGGAAAAGGGAGAGAGAGATGAGTTCGTAGATAAATGAGAATAGAGTGAGATTAAGGGAGAGAGAATGGACGGTCCTTGGTTGTGAGCCGAAGAGATAAGGTTTCTAATTTTTTTTTGTTTTCATGTGTATATATGTCATTGCATTATATTGTGAATCATCTATTAGGTGAAGGTCATTACAGTCATATTATTATGCCAAGGGAGGTCAGTGTAATTTGCAAAACTTGAGGGGAGCTAAGTGAAATTGTTATAAATCTCAGGGGAGGTTTTCTGAAATTATCCCTCTAATTTATGCTCCAGTGCCACTTTCAGCTATTACCTCTGTATTAGGTAGTAAAGATAGCACAGATACAAATGTTTTACCATCGGGTTTTATCATCTCAAGTGATGGAGTTGATGGTGGACTAGAGCTATGAGCTTCTTCTAGTTCTAGCATGATTGGATTGAATAATTCATTGCCAATTGATGGTGCGCCCTAACACATTTTCTAATCGACTACTCACGGATTAGGTAGCCACAATTCATGCTTTTATAAAGCTCAATTGTCCAACAATTAGAATAGCAGCTGGATCTAAGTTTGGGTGAATTAGATTGCTTCAGTAATAGGATTCTCTTGTTGAGTTTTGAGTATTGACACTCTTCGTTTGCTAATAATTATACAAGGATGTTTGAAGATATTTAGTTTTAACTTTTTCTATTGGCGTATAACAAATAAATATTAGAAAGTATAAGACCTATTCGTAATGCAAAATTGCATCCATTTGAATGTGTGCTCTTCCTGTATCTTTTCATCAGAAATTACTTCAAAAGGTTTTGTATTTTTAAAAATATTTAGGCAATATCTAACTATGTAGAAATTCTTGTAAGTCTAAACTTTGTTAGATTTGATCAATTTGGTCACTTAAAGAATATAATAAGATTGGTGATTAGTTATCAATTCCCTATCTTTTCCACTTCTTTCACAGATACTTTTGCTTGTCCCAAAAATCTGAATTACATCATTCTTTAGAAGAAAATAATCTACCGGTCAAACGTATGTGTAGCCTATGATTAATTCCTCATGTTCCATAAGAACCAATATTCCATTTTGCATTATGTGCACAAAATGTGCAAGGACTTCAAAACTGAAATTCATGAAGATCTACGCTAGATTTGTGAATGATGTCAGTACTAAAATATATCGATTTATTGTTTATTGAAAAAATAAATATTCTTGAATGTTGTTTTATTACGAAATCTGTACCCATTCATGATAGAATGTAACAGTGATAGCGTTATTACTCTTATGCATTCTTTGAACTACTAAGCATGGTTTCACAAGATAATTTTCCTGCACTTGGAAACAAAACAAATTTAAAAGTTTTGAGTAACCATTGGCCTTGAATTTAAGTGAATAGCTTGCTCATGTAAATCAATTTTCTTGCTAATTATGACTAAAAAATTTACACTAAATCATTAGAAAATTTCTTTTTCCTTGGAAGAATCATCAAAAGATTCGGGAATTATGCAATTACTGTCAGGTACTTGATTTATGTATTTCAGGATCTAATTCACTCTGATATCTTTTTCTCTTTTATGTTTTTTTTTCTTTTGTCCTCTACTCATCAACTATGAAATAAGATTTAGTTCAAAAAGATTCATCCATTAAAATGTATGAATCCCATTTAATAGACTAGAAGTTCTCAGACATCTAAATTGATATATGTATGTGCAAAATATTGCAATATTACGATCTGTTTCTATTATCTCATATTTTCTATATCACAATCAAGTATTTGAGATATTTTACCAATTTTCCATAGATAAATGAAACCTATGAACACCTTTAAGATTTACTCATATTATATTATTGCAGCCCAAGTAAACAAGTAGTTGATATTTCAAGAGAGCATCGACTCGTTAAGGGCCTTCCCAAATTATGCTCCAATGGAGCTGTCAGCTGCTACCTCTGCAATAAGTGGTTAAGAAAGGGATATTAAATTCAGGTTTGTTTGGATAGTGAAATTATTCCAAATTATATTTGCTTGCATCATAAACACATTTTTCAACCCATCTTTTTATATTTCCAACCACCTTTTTATCTCACATACATCACGTCACAAAAAATGTTACAGTAATTATTCCAAATAATATTTCAAATAATAACCTATCCAAACTCGTTAGGGGCCTTCCCAAATTATAGTTTGGATATAAATATTATTTTATTTGCTTTATAATACATCACAAAAAAATGTTAGGGTTAATTACATTTACTTCCATTGAGGTTTGGCCAAACTACCGATCAATCCCTGAGGTTTTGCCAAATAACAAAATGAACCTTCAAACTCAAAAAATTATAACACCCCCTCACCGTTAGTCAACAAACTTTTGATTGCTAGTCTTGATGATGTCAACCAAAAATATGTCATGAAAGCCCCAAAATACCCACTCTTAAAAACCGGTACTTCATCTTTCATTTCCCATCTTTTTTTTAAAAATTTAATTTCCTATTCCATTTTCCTTTTATTTTCTGTCTTCTTCACGAGCTTTTAAGGGCACCAGTCATGGCAGTCGGCAGGTTAAAGACGGTCACCCACGGTACCAATGTCCACCTCCTTTACAATCAAGTAGCGAAAATTTACAAAATTACACTCCTAAACTCGTCTTTTTGCATAGAACACTGTTTAGGCATCAGATGCAACTAGAAACTATTGGTGAACACTGATATAAATTGAAAACAGTGGTTGCTCCTCCTTGTATCACTCAAATAGCAAGCAATCTTTTGAAATTTATACCGAATTTGATCCTTAGGATGAGAAGAAGATAGATATAGCAAGAAATCAGCCCAAACAACTGAAACATTACAAGATAAAATCACAATTCAAAGACACATAAAACCCAGCTTTTCAATAAGAACAAATGGGGTTCAAAAATAGGCTACCCACTGTAGGAATCAATCCTTGGTCAAGCAGACTTCGATTATTTTCTTCTTTGGCTCCATTCTTCTATTTTTTCGTCCAGTTTCCTGTCCTTATCATAATTTTTTTTATAGATAAGAATATTCTCCCTTCTTTATCTTTTATCTTGTTTTCATTTATATCTTTTATTATTTTTCTTTTGCAATCCATAACAGTAGGACATCAATATGGTTACTGACAAGAGATGTAGATATAATTTGGCTAAATCTCAAGGATTGATTGATAGTTTGGCCAAACTTGAAGGGAGGTAAATGTAATTAACCCAAAATGTTATTTTGTAAGGACCAAAATAGAGAATTTGATTTGCAGCTAGGAAGTAAAGGGGCAGAAAAGAGAATTTATTTTGCAAGGAACAAAATAGAGAATTTGATACTCTGTATCAAGCATTGGATTCTTATGTATATTTGGCACTACTTTTATTATTGTCATTAGGGGGAAAATTATACCCAGTGAACTACTCAAACTCATTAGGTGGTTGTTATAAAACTAATAAAATGAACTACTATAATAGGAATTGAAATATTAGAAAAAAAAGTAGAGCAATGGAGAATGATTTTCTTATTATTCCAACTAATCAAAAAGTACACCCAAGAAGTGCCAAGGTACATCTATATATAGGTACTACAAAATTAAAGGTACATCAATTCTATTAAACACTCATTACTACAAGAACATGAATAGCTATATGAAACGGTTTATCCAATACATGAATAGCTCTTATGGATTGAAACCGTTCATCCAATGTAATTCCTTTACATAATGTAACAATAAATTATGAATTAATCCTCTTGGGAGCAATGAATTATGAATTGATCTTCTTGAGAATACAAATGGACATCCACACTTTTAGTTATTTCATAACACTTCCCCTTGGATGTCCATTACATAAAGAAATGCCTCATTAAAACCTTACCAAGTAAAAAACCCATCGGAACAAAAACCCTAGTGAAGGAAAAAGAGTACACTATTCCTGTATATTAATTTCTCCCCCTGATGCAAACATCATGTGAGATATTTTAATTTTCGCATTCCAATATTCTTCACCAATTTCTCAAATGTTGCAGTCGACAATGCCTTGGTAAATAAATCTGCTAAATTATTATTTGATCGGATTTGTTGCACATCAATTTCACCATTCTTTTGTAAATCATAAGTAAAAAAGAATTTTGGTGAAATATGTTTCGTCCTATCTCTTTTAATATATCCTCCTTTCAATTGAGCTATACAAGCTGCATTATCTTCATATAATATAGTTGGAGGATTTTCTTTTTCGGTGGATAACCCACAACTCTTCCGGATATAGTGGTTCATTGATCTTAACCAAACACATTTTCGACTAGCATCATGAATTGCTATTATTTCAGCATGATTCGATGAAGTGGCGGGTAATGATTGCTTTGTAGATTGCCAAGAAATGGCTGTACCTCCATATGTAAATAGATAACCAGTCTGAGATCTTGCTTTATGCGGGTTAGATAAATATCCCAATATCAGTATAACCAAACAATTCAGGTTTGGATTTATTTGAATAAAATAAACCAAAATCAATTGTTCTTTGGGGATAGTGAAAATGTATTTAATACCATTCCAATGTCATTTTGTGGGCGAGAAACTAAATCTTGCTAATAAATTCACTGCAAATGATATATCAGGTCTTGTACAATTAGCAAGATACATTAATGCACTAATTGCACTGAGATATGGTACTTCAGAACCAAGTGTCTCTTCATCTTCCACTCGTGGTCTAAAAGGATCCTTACTAGGATGGACCATTGGGGTAACTTAATGTATGTGTTTTATCCATATAAAATCGCTTAATACCTTCTGAGTATAAACAAAAATTCCACCTTTCAAATGCTCAATTTGTAAACCAAGGCAAAATTTTGTCTTTCCAAATTTTTTATCTCAAATTCCTTCTTCAAATATTCAAACACTATTTTGAATCTCTTCAGGAGTTCCAATCAGATTTAGATCATCAACATATACAGCAATTATCACAAAATTTCCACCCCATTTTTCTTGAAAAGACATATGGACATATTGGATCATTGATATAAACTTCTTTGGTTAAATATTCATTGAGGCGGTTATATCAAATACGTTCAGATTGTTTGAATTCATACAAAGACTTTTGTAATTTAATAGAATAAATATCTTTAGAATTTGATTTGCATGCTTCAGACATGTTGAATTTTTTGGGAATTCTCATATAAATATCATTTTCAAAAATTTTCATATAAATATGGAGTAACGATGTCCATTAGACACATATTTAATTTTTCATGTAATGCAAAACTCATAAGATATCTAAATGTGATAACATCCACTACAGGTAAATACGTTTCATCATAATCAAATCTAGACTTTTGTAAAATCCTTGGTCCACAAGTCTTGTTTTATACCTCACAATTTTATTTTTCTCAATTTTTTTTCTTCACAAATACCCATTTATATCCTACTGACTTTACACCTTCAGGTGTTTGGACTACAAGTCCAAAAACTTTTCTTTTAACCAGTGAATCCAATTTAGATTGGATCGCATCTTTCCACTTTAGCCAATCATTTCTACGTCGACATTCATTAACCGATCTACATTCATGATCCTCATCCTCTACCATAATATCAAGTGCTACATTATATGCAAAAATATTATCAATAATTATTTCTTTTCAGTTCCAACTTTTTCTTGAAGTGATAAAATTTATTGAATTTTCTATAATTTTATTTTCTTCAAGAATTGGCTCTTTAGGAGCGATCTCTTCAGGAGGTTGAATTTTGTCACTAATTATTGATTCGTCTACTTCTCTTTTCTTTCGAAAATTTTTATTTTTTGAACCAAGAGGTTTCCCACACTTCAGGCGCGCTTTAGACTTATTAGCACTTGTAATTTGTCCTTCAGGGACATTAATTTTAATCGGAGCATTTTTAGCAGGAATATGTGATTTAGTAACTCTTCTGGAGTCATTAAATGCATCCGGTAATTGATTTGTAATTTTTTGTACATGTATAATCTTTTGAACTTCTAATTCACATTTTTTAGTACGAGAATCGAGGAAATTCAATGATTTTTTAAGTGATTTCCTTTTTCAGTTGATTTTTATCTCCCCTTAATGTCGAAAAATGTGGTTCATCAAAATGACAATCTGCAAATCTCACAATAAATAAATGACCTGTCAATGGTTCAATATACTTAATAATTAAAGGTGATTCATACCCGACATATATCCCCAATCTTTTTTGGGGGTCCAATTTACGACGTTGGGGCGGTACAATTGGAACATAAATCGTACAACCAAATATTCGTAAATGAGAAATATTAGACTCATAACCGAAAGTTAATTGTAGGGGAGAATAAGTATGATAACTTGTCGGCCTAATTCTCACAAGTGTTGTTACATATAATACAGCATGTCCCCAAGCAGATGAAGGAAGTTTAGACCTCATCAACAATGGTCTAGCAATTAATTGTAACCGTTTAAGAAATGATTCAGTTAGACCATTTTGTGTGTGAACATAAGTTACAAGATATTCAACAGTTATTCTAATGGACATACAATAATCGTCAAAGGCATGTGACGAATATTCACCAGCATTATTTAGACGAATTTTCTTTATTGGATAATCTAGAAATTGTACTCGCAATTTAATTATTTGAACAAGCAATCTCGCAAACGTCAGGTTGCGAGTAGATAATAAACATACATGTGACCATCTAGTTGATGCATCAATGAGCACCATAAAATATCGAAATAGTCCACATGGTGGATCTACAGGTCCACATATATCACCATGAATTCGTTCTAGAAATGTAGGAAATTCAGTTCCAACTTTAGTTGGTGATGGTTTAATAATTAATTTTTCTTGGAAACAAACAACACAGGAGAATTCATTTGTTTTTAATATCTTTTGATTTTTCAATGAGTGACCATGTGAATTCTCGATTATTCGTCTCATCATTATAGATCCAAGATGTCCGAAACGATCATACCAAACCATAAAATCATTGGGATGAGTAGACTTCTGGTCTACTAGGTGATAAATTTCAACTGCACTAATTTGTGCATAATATAGGCCAGAAGAAAAAGAGGGTAATTTTTCTACTATGCATTTCTACCCCAAAAATGATACTTGTGATTAATAAAAATTCTCCATTTGTCTCAGTCATTGTTTCGATATGATATCCATTTTCGCGGATATCTTTAAAACTTAATAAATTTCTTCGAGATTTGGGAGAAAATAGTGCATTATTTACGATAATTTTAGTCCTTTCAGGGAGAAATAGAGTGACTCTTCTGGAGCTTTTAATCAATTTTGCACTACCACCGATGGTATTAACATTTGTTTCTCCCATTTTCAAATAAGAAAAATATTTTTTAGTTTTCAATATGGTGTGCGTAGTAGCACTATCAATGAGACAAATATCATTATCACAATTATTTAATCCAAAATATTGAACATCCATTTCTTCTTCAGGAACAACATTTCAAACAAAAATAAATATTAATAAAAATGCAAAAATAAATATTAAATAGAAAGAAAATTACATGAAAGATATAAAACATCATAAATATCTAAATAATCATGGGGTATTTGTTGACATCTTCAGGATGTTCAAAAAAATCAGCTACATCGAGGTGTGTCATATTAGTATCATCACCATCATCATAATCATTCTTTTGATCAATAAAATTTATCTCAAACACCTTTGTCTTTCTTTTTCAATGACTCTTGATAGAGGTCAACAAGATGATCAGCCATCGATAGGTACGGGACCAATGACCTTCCATACCACACTAGTAGCATTTTTCTTCATGAACTTTCTTTTCTCCAATTTTCTAATCGTAGTTATTATTCCTCTTTTGGAAAATATTTTGTTGTTTGCCATTGTTATAATTTTCACGATGCACAAATCTACTACGATCGCGTCCACAGCCACGGTCACGTCCACGGCCTCCTCTACGGTCACGTCCACGACCTCGACCAGAATTTTGAAATTGAGCTGCATTCGCTTCAGGGAGTGGACTTGTACCAGTTGGTCGGGACTCATGATTTTTCAGCAATAATTCATTATTTTGTTCAGTCAAGAGAAGATATGCAATAAGGTCAGAATATTTTTTAAATTTCTTCTCTCGATATTGCTGCTGTAGGAGTATGTTAGAGATATGAAAAGTAGAAAATGTTTTCTCTAACATATCTTCATCGGTGACTTTTTCACCACATAATGATAATTGAGAAGTAATTTTGAACATGACTGAATTATATTCGTTGACAGATTTAAAATCTTGTAGCCGTAAGTGAAGCCAATCATTTCGGGCTTTTGGAAGAACGACCAACTTTAGGTGGTTGAATCTTTCTTTCAAATCTCTCCAAAGGATAAGAGGATCTTTGACAGTAAGATACTCTATTTTTAATCCTTTATCAAAATGATGACGAAGGAAAATCATAATCTTGGCACAGTCTTGGTTTGAAGATTCATTCTTTTCAACAATAGTATTACCAAAACTCATTGCCTCAAGATGAATTTCAACATCTAACACCCATGATAAATAATTTTTTCCAAAAATATCAAGAGGTACGAAGTCTTGTTTTGTAAGGTTGGCCATAAGGAATTAAAATAAGTTTGTGGGTTATAAATTTTACCACAATAAGTAGACAGAAGTTGTCAAAAAAAACACGGGCAGGATTTCGGCAGAATCTCATGTTTCACTTTTACTCAAGGTAGAGGCTCCGTTTTCACTTTTTTGCTCAAAAGTAGAAACTCTTGCTAATAACGTGTTATAAAACTAATAAAATGAACTACTATAATAGGAATTGAAATATTAGAGAAAAAAGTAGAGAAATGGAGAATGATTTTTTTATTATTCCAACTAATCAAAAAGTACACCCAAGAGGTGCCAAGGTAACTCTATATATAGGTACTACAAAATTAAAGGTATATCAATTCTATTAATCACTCATTACTACAAGAATATGAATAGTTATGTGAAACGGTTCATCCAATACATGAATAGCTCTTATGGATTGAAACCGTTCATCCAATGTAATTCCTTTACATAATATAGTAATGAATTATGAATTAATCCTCTTGGGAGCAATGAATTATGAATTGATTCTTTTGAGAATACAAATGGACATCCACACTTGTAGTTGTTTCATAATAGTGGTATTAATGTGTCCTTTATGACCTTTTTCTTGCAAATAGCTTTACCTCATTAACATCTAATTGAAGATTGGGCATATGACCAACTCACCAACCTTGGATTGATCAACATAGGAGACAAAATAAGGGTGCTTCAAGGGCAAATAATTTTATTATTTCATCTAATTTTAACCTTGAAATAATAGATGAGTGGTCAAAAATTAACGATTGGAATAATTTAGAAGCTTCTTTGGTAATTTACTCTGTTATATTATTATAAGCTATGAATATATTGTTTATATCAAAATAAGAATGTTCTTTGTTGTAATCTACCCAAAAAAAACACAAATTTCCCGTATAATGAAACTAGTGTTGCAAATAAACATCATCTAAAACATTTCCCATTGTTAGAGGGGTAAAATGGAGTTTCAATTCTAGTAGATAAACTTACTATATTGGTTTCAGAACCTCATTTCTTGCCTTAAAAAGGATAGGCCAAATGCTACAACACAAAATATAAGAATTTAATAGGTTTTTAAATTGGTCAAAACAAGACAAATGGAAGTTGAGAGGGTTAAGTGCAATTTATTCTAATAGAAAAAACTTGTCCTAAATGCATAACCACTAAAGTGGAAGGTTTTTAGTTATAAAGTTGCAAATTGATTTTTAAACTCTATGGCTATTCTTTGTTCTCCTGGTTTTCTTCTACTCGCATTCAGGACAGCCACTTGTTTTTCCCCTGCTCTCTGTTTGAATTTTCCAATGAGTATGCTATTTCTTCAAGCTTCAATGGCATTTGGGGGTCCTGGGGCTAGTCAGATAAGTAATATTCAGCCATGTTCTAAATGAAAATTTGAGGTTGTGATTTCAACGAAATGCCTAACAGGATCAAACAATTGGAAAGAAATACTGTTTAAAACAATAAAAATTTAATATCAAGATTTAGCATAGTAAAAAGCCTGGATAGGAAAAACAAAAATGAACAGGTTGCACATTAGGATTAAAAAAAAAATTTCCAAAGAAGACATGTTGCCTGGAAAAGACATAAAGTCAAAACGTCAAAACGTCCAAAAAAATAAAAACAACAAAAAGGAGGATCAATAAAAAGTGGATGGATACTTGGATAATCACCATTTAATTAAGGCAAAGCGATGATTTCGAGTAGTCAGATCAATATCAAATAATAGTTAATCCTTTTTTATTTTTTTCTCCTTCTATTTGTGTTTTTCTATTTAGTCTCTTAGTAAGCAAACATTTCGTTCATTTTTAGGCAGTGTGCCTTGGCATTTTCATAGGAACTGTGAATTTAGACCACGTACTTGTATTTATTTGCATATTGTTTATATATCGCAAATCAATAGTTTCCAAGATGACATAGGCATTTCAATATTGTTAATAATAATTAATGATATACCAGCATTTCTTTTATAGATATATATATTTTATGAACAATGAACCAATGGAGTAGTTTTTTTTATAATTACATTGTTTATTTTGAGTTCCATCATATAAAAGATAAAAAATTGGATACACCACCAAATAATTGACTACATTAATATATGAGTATCTAATCACTTTTACTAATGAAGTCTTGGTCTTAGCTGTCGAGATCTCAAGATTTAGAATCCTTGGATTCAAAAAAAATCTATTTAATCAATTTTCTGAATACATGTCAACAATAATAATTAAACAATACTTTTTTTTAGGCCAATTATAGACCCAAACATGAAATCTAAATCCAAGGGCCACTCTAGCAGACTTGTCAATTGAGCCTTATGATTGTACTTTACAAACCCAGACAAAACAAATATTAAAATCTGAGGGTTGCACTTAATAGGTCCATTTACATTCTACATTGACGAAATCACAGGCCTTAGAATAGGAAACATACCAACCCAATTTGCGGATCATTAGTGCCTGACATACATGACAACAAAAACTAACAAAAATAGAACTTTACAATTTGTTTCCCCAGAACTTTTATGATATATTGACGTAAATAATATTTGTATATCTATAATAGACACTACTAGTAATGGAACTTAATTAGTCAACTAGCTTTAATCTATATTCTAGATTTCATATCTAGCAAATTAGTAATATTAAATTCAATATCCACAAACTTTACATCTAACGCGCAATATATGCACTTCAATATTTTCATATTTTGCCCCCGATAGTTTTAACTCTCAGTCAATGTGAAGCAGTACTATATTTTTTTATACGTTAACAATTAGACTTTTGTTATAAAGTGAAAATTAGTCTATTTAAAGTAGTAATCCTTCCCACCAAAATAGTGTTATTGCCACTTAAGTTTTTGATGAAGGATAAATTGGTCATTTCATCAATTACTTAGATGAAATTAATTTTCATGTTATTTTTAAGTTCACTAAGGGTGTAAAGTGCTTATTAAAATACTTTAGGTTGTAAAGTGTAATTAGTGTAATAATTCGTGGAGGTTTTTCTGCATTTATTCCTATCCCTTTCAAGCAAATCAATTATTCCAAGTCAATTCACACTTCGCAGGGAAAGTGTTAATGTAGCCAAATATCAACTAGAAATCGCAAACGTATAGATGCAATGAAATATAAATCACTATCTACCAATCTTTTCAGAATTTTCAACACTTGCTTGATGGAAAATAAAAGGACCACCCAATGGGTTTGGATTTTGAATGAAATTACCAATCTTGCTTGGTAGTTATCGCTTCTATGAGTTGTCACCTCGTGAAATTGGCTCAATCTCAAAGAATAACCAACATCAGTTACATCACAGGACAACGACTTGACTCAAGAGTCATGAAATTTTTCTTTTGAGAAATTAAAAGGAGCCATCCAACAACGAGTTCGGACCAAATTGTCTATCTTCCAGGGTTCACACCTTCATTTGAAATATTAAATGTTGTCGTTTAACAGCCAATCGTGTAGCACATTTTCTCGCATGCCTACTACAATAATTGAGGAGACAACTATGCACCAGGACATGCACGCTTGCGAAATATTTTGCAACAAAACAAGAAAAAAAAAGTAATTCCATTATATTTTTTTTAATGTAAGTGAAAGGTTTCGAACTCAAGATCTCTCATTTATATTTCCTTCTCTCATACCATCCGATCAATCCCTAACAGTAATTATTAATGTCAATTATAATTATTTTTTGCTTCTTTTATTTCAAAAGTGAACTCACTTGTAATTTACATTGGTCAGTGCCTTAGATGATTTTCATATTTGTTTGGCCATAAAGTGACAAAATTAAGAAGCAGAAGAAGAAACGGGAAAAACGATTGAAAGAATGATTCAATCGAGGTCAAAAACTCCGTTAAGTTTCTAAAGATAGCTACAGTGCTTTATTTGATGCAATCATATCATAAATGAAGATTGAGCTTTTCTGATTACCCCAAGCATCAATCTATGCAAAATGCAAGTTAAATATTCTTTGAGCCAAAAAAAATTAAGAGACATTTTGAGATATTTATTCAGATGTACTTCTAAAATATTTAGATTGATTGGTAACTGATAATATTTTACCAAGTTGAACTGGAAAATATATTGAGAAGGTCATTGGTAACTGGTGATCAACCTTTCCAACAATTGACTCTCAACTGATTGTTCCCTTATTGTCGTATGTAGAGCTTGTCTAATTACATTGAAAAATGGAATTTGGATATTAACTGAATGGAACTATGACCTTAAGGTTTGTATCGCTTGTTTAGAAAAAAGTTTAGGCACCATGTCATCATTTTTACAGTAAAATTTGATGCAAGATTTTCCTATTTTAAAGATACTTTATTTTCATGCAATTGGAGGAATTGCAGCACAGAACATGAAAAGAGAGAAAACAGTTTCTACGAAGTGGGAAAAAAAGTTCAGGGCGGCTGCAGTGATAAAAGGACAGCAATCATGCAACTTTTGAACCACGTTTCCCACGAAACATTGGACCTATAAGTAGGGCTCCAAATCCTCTGTCCCCAAAATAGTCTCTGTCCCCTCTGTCTCTTATTTGTACAGCTGCCATGTGTCCCTAGTCTTTTGTTAACCCAAACTCAAATAAATCGATAATAATCGGTTTACAAGTTTTGTTAACCCAAACTCAAACCAAACCGATAACTCAAAACTTTTTTTTTTTATTTTCTTTTTAACAAAAAAGAGTCTTGTTGATCATAAACATAAAAATCAACTAAAACTCTTCTTTATTTTTTACCCCAAATCATCTTTTTCTTAAACCCTATCCCATGTGTGTGTTTATATCAACTTATTTAGTTCTTTCTAATTTTTTTACATCTCGTAATTATGTAAATGCGATGATTTAAAATTAATTACTTAATAGTTTTGAGTTATCTGTAAAATCAGCCTTTGAGTAAACCTGTCAATCGACTATTATCGGTTTGTTTGAGTTTGAATTAACAAAACTTGTAAACCGATTATTGTTGGTTTATTTGAGTTTGGGTTAACAAAAGGTTAGGGACACGTAGCAGCTGTACAAATAAGGGACAGAGACTATTTTGGGGACAGAGGATTTGAAACCCTATAAGTAGAGGCTTTCTGATTTTTGCTCAACGCACATAAAACTTCTCATGAATCTTGAGTGAAAGCATCCCCCCCTCCCCCACACCCAAAAAAAAAAAAGAAGAAACCATCTCTGACAATCGAGTCTGTTAGCTAGTAACAACATGATCAAATTCACTCCATTCATTGTGCTATGGTTCACAATTGGTTTCGATTTCCATGTAAGAGCATATTCAAATGTAAGCTATTTTGAGAGCGAGCGAAAAACTCTCCACGAATTTAAGGAACGTCTAATTGACAAATCAAATCATTTGGCATCTTGGACAGGAGAAAATTGTTGCTCATGGGAAGGAGTTGGACGCAACAGGAACACTCAGCATGTGGTGAAACTTGATCTGCGTAATAATGCTACTTTTGATTCCAATCGATTTGGGTATGGGGACACGCAAAATTATGTCTCTATCTATGGTAAAGCTTGTTTAGGAGGCCAAATAAGTCCTTCGTTAGTGAATTTGCAGCATTGGCATTACTTGGATTTAAGTTCAAATAATTTTGCAGGAATTCGGATCCCAGTATTTATAGGATCATTTGAAAAACTTGAGATATCTCAACCTTTCTAGTGCAGGTTTCAATGGGACAATTCCTCCTCAATTCGGAAATCTCTCAGCCTTAGGTTATCTCGATCTTGGTAAAAAATTTGAAAGTTTTAGTGAAGAGGTAAATCATTATTATTTATCCACGAAGAGTCTCCGGTGGATCACTAGCCTTTCTTCCTTGAAACATTTGGACCTCTCTAAAGTGGGTCTAGGAGAGGCTCGAGACTGGTTGCAAGCACTTAACAAACTTTACATCTCTTACCTCACTTGACCTTGAAGGCAATGAATTTAACTCCACAATCCCTCTCTGGTTGTTTAATTAAACTTCACTTGTTCATCTCGACCTTAATTTCAACCTTTTTTTGGTCCAATAGTTCCTAATAACCTTCAGCATTGGACTTCACTAAGCTACCTCGATCTTAGCTACAATCAACTCAATATTTCACTGCCTGATCCACTTTTCACTTTGAACAATCTTGTCTGTGAGGACTCGAAAAAAATTTCTTATTTTATCGAATATTATTGATTTATTTAATGTTTATTCACCTGTTTTCTCCAAATAATTTATTTCAACCATTTTAAGTCCATTCATATGGAACAATGTCTTCCTTATGTTTTTAAAATATCCTGTTAGCAAATTTAATTTCGGAGATTCGTTTAAGTGAGAAATAATGAGTACATGTGTTTCGAGGTGATATTCTATTCGAAAGTGTAATTATCTTGGGGAAATTAAGAATGATCAATAGTAGATTAAGAAAAGTTAATTGAGAAATTAAAGTTGAATGAGTTCTAATTAAGTGCATACCGCTCGCGCGTCGGTAGTTTTCTGAAAGACACGCTGAGGTAAATTTATTGGAGAATTGAGAAAGTAATACTAGACTCATGTGAGGACCCACAAATTTACCTATTTTAAACTCCTAATTTTAGCTTATTTAATTATTTATTTGGCCAAATATTCCGAATATTATTTTCTAACCTTTTTAGACCTAATTAAATGGATCTATAGCTTAGTTATATTTTTAAAGTGACTCGTTTCAAAATTTAATTTTTGGAAGCTCGTTAAGAGTGAATAGTGAATGCGCGTTTGGATACAATAAGTTTGGAAAATATTAGAGACTTGTACATTAGCCCTAAAGTGGTTAAATTTAAGTTTAAATATTCAAGTGATAGTTAGTTATATTATCGTTATAAGAATTTCTTAGAGATTTCGCCTTATCGCGCACAAATCGGAAGTTCGCGTTTTCGCGCGCGCTACTAATTGGAGGACTTTAGAAATTATTTCTAGACTATTAAGAGTAAATAATATTAGTATGAATATAAGTGCATTAGAGGTTTAGTGCACAAGTGAAACGAACTCGAGAGGAATCGAGCACGAAACGCGCGCGCGCGCGGGGAGAGAGTTGACTTTTGGAGCTTTCTTAGCCACTCATTTTAGCTTCTAAAGGAAGCTTAATTGCAACACAAATCTCTCTCTCCTAGCTCTAGAACAGCCGGCCAAAGAAGGGAAGAAAACACTCCAAAGTTCTTCAAAATTTCACTTCATTTCTTCACTAAATCTCCACCAAATCACACCAAAATTTACCTCCACTTAGCTAAGTACTTGGAGATCACATCAAGCTAAGAAAGGAGCTCACTTTCCACGGATTTTCTGAGCTTCAAGAGGGCCGAAAATTCTGCTTGAACCATCAACTAATGTAACCATCGATCAACCTTGAAAATCTTGACTTATGGAAGTAGTATTGCACGTATATGCTCGTATGATCATGTGGGTAGCTTGGATTATGGTGAAATTTGTTGTGTGGGCTCTATGAATTCCCACTTTGACTTGTTGGGCTGATTTGATGAGTTTTGATGTTGTTAATGTTGGTTTAGTGCTTAAATTAGTAGAACTAAGTGAGTTTATGAATGAAAGTTCAAAGGAAATGAAAGGAGAAAATTTTCCGATTCTGCCCTTATGTTGTCCGTGGCCTTTAGGGCGAAATTTTGTGGATCTAATGGCTTAGTTGTGATGTTTATATATTGTAGGAGTTGTGTAGAAAGTTTCATCAAAAAAATTCCATGAATTGGTTGGCCAAATGTTGAATTTTCGTAAGACAGCAAATCTGGAAAATTTTCACATCACTGCCCTGGCAGTGTTCTTGTTTCAGCCATATCCTTTTGCTCCGATGTCGAAATCGAGTGCTGTTTGCGGTACTGTAAACTAGACATTCTCAGATTTCTAATGGTATAAAATAAATGTTCTGATTCCACACGAGTGATCCGTACCAACCATTTGAACTTGACTGCCCTGTTTCACGTTTTCACAGAGAGCCCTGTTCTGAGCAGCAACTTAATGCTCAAATGTGAGCTAGTTGTGGACTTATTTTGAAAATTATTTCTTCTAAGAATGTGTAGCCTTATGAATCTAGATTTTAACGCCACCAATCACACTCAATTCTGAGTTGAATTGAGTGAGTTGTGGCCGAAGTTTGAAACTGACTCAGAGGTCGAAAACCCTCTTTCTGGCTAGCTGATGCCTTAGCTTTGATTGGGACTTGTTATTTCGAATTTCTTGGTGTTAATCACCTACCAAATGTAACTTGGATGTTTCTTAGACTTTGTTTTCACAAATGAATCATGTTGGAGAAAGTTCATTGGCCGAATGTTTGAAAAAGAGAAAAACCAAAGCACAAGGCAGATTGCCTTGGAAATTTTGGAAACTTTAGTGGTTTCGTTCACTAGCTTCCCGAATGCGTTTTTCCATGAACTTTGATAGAGGGGTAGCCCTCATATGGTAGTATAATACTGCCAAATTTGGTTCCATTTCGAGTTCCTTTCGATGCTCAAATAAAGACCCAAAGTTGTGACTTCAACCTGGAAAATTGCCTAATTACTTCAATTTTTCAGCAACTTTGAGCTACTATATATTGGTACTCAAAACTCTGATTCTTGTTCCCTTTGTTGGATTTTAAACCTTGTTTGCAACTCTAATTGAGTTCCAAATTTCAGAGGCTAGATCGAATTCTATGAGTTTTGCCGAATTTTCAAAGTTAGCCGAAAACCAACCTCAAAACTGTCTCGCAAGTTAAAACAGCAACTTGAAGCCAATTTTTGAATATCTTCCGTTAGGAATCATAGAAAAGTGTCATCTAGGAACTTTTAGTACTTTGGAAGAAGTTGCCAACGGTACCAAGTTTTCTAATTTTGGACTTACGGAGAGTGAGTTATGATTTTTCCAAAAGTACACCTCAAATCTGAAAATTTCCAAACTTGAAGGGAAGTGAGTTTTCGAGACCCTTCCCTATCCTTCGACACTATTTGACCATTTTGGACTTATTTTCAAGAAGGAAAACTAGTTTCTCCTTGTGTGTCTAAACACCACTTTTGAACCTTGAAATTGAGCAAGTTAAGGCTCATTTTCGTAAGATTTCTCTAAATTGCACATGTGTGCAACCTTTTGTGATAATTGGGGTTTCTAAGTAGTTATTCATTATTAAATGCTCAGGCACTCACGAGGACCCTCAAGAGGATCCCACGGTGGACGCCTGACCCCAAATGTGCTATACTACCTGAACTACTTGGTGAGTGTCAAGTGCATGCCTACTTGAACTCATATGAAATTAATATATGCTTGTTTGTCATCCATGACTGGATATTTTGAAAATGGAGTCGAGTGTGTACTTTATCGCACTCGTTCTCTTTTGAAATACATGACTCATGCTTGAAATGCTTGAAATCATCAAATGCCTGAATATGCTAAATGCTTGAATAATATGAAATTGTATGCTATGGCTGCATACGTCGCTGGAGTGAATCTCCTCGACACCCAAATGAACATGGGGACGCCCAACTCTCACTGGCTAACCTTGGACTCGAGCCGGCATGGGCTTGGTCGGGGTCCTTGGTGAACCATGAGAAAAATAAACTTGACCTAGTGAGAGGTCTTGCTTGGCATACTCGGAGCAGTATCGCCTCAAACAAATGACAGGCGGGCCCGATATAGGGATATGTAAGGTGAAAGAGGACATGATAAGTGAAGTTCTACAGATTAAACCTACCCGATTGACGGAATGTCAATTCGTGGAGGTTCTGGATCGCGCAAGTGGAAAATAGCTCCTGAGAGCTACTATATCCTTGAATTGTTTCTGTTTACATATTATTGCTCGAATTACTAATTTCTTGCATATTACTACTTTATTCGCTAAATGGGATTGTTATTTGGACAATGTGCTTGCATGTGTGTTTCTTGGCCTCATGAGCGTTTTGCTCACCCTGTAGATTTTTTTTCCTTAACAGGAATGGATCGGAGAGAACTTGAGGAAACCCCCTTTTGGATGTACTTTTGTATTAGGGTTTTCGATGTATATGGCTAGACTCTGGATTTTTGTATAAATTGGGATTTATGTATATTTTGGGAATCTAATGTAAGATTTGGATGATGGATGCATTTTGTACTCGTGGTGTAGTATCGAACATTGGTAATGGAAGCGACTTTCTTCATTTGGCTTGTATTGTTGATTATTTATAGTTAAACTTGAATGATTTTGCCTTGAGTCCTGGCGAGAGTTGGGCAAGCGTCCCGCGGATACCCTCTGGTTCGCCTTAGGGAGAAGTGGGGGCGTCACATTGTCTATATGGACATCACTTTTAACCAAATCCAAGGCCCACTCCCCTTCGGCCTAGGCAACCTAACTTCTCTTTCCGTACTACATATGTGACAACCCCACCTTCCCCTAGGGCGTACCCAAGGTTTGGTGGACCGCCTGCCCAATTCTCGTCAGAACTCACTCACGTACCACGAAATTTACAAGATAATAACCTTAATAATAAAAGCGATAACAGTTACAATCTGCAATGTATACACTCCTGGACCTCAAATGTCCATACAATCGATAAATACAGCCAAGTAATCAACCTTACAAAGATCAAACCAAGCAAGCCAGCTAGAAACCTATGGAGTGCTCATGCAAGCAACTAACAAAACTTAGACAAAATCGATGCCTTCTCCAATTTTGACTCTCATGTTCTCACCCTGTAAGGAAAACAAATTCATGGAATGAGGTAGAAGCCCAATGAGGTTCCACGAAAACAGGCAAGTGAACTAGCATACATGATACTATGCATAGGATATCAGGAAACAAGTCAAATTCAAGCAGACCAAGATATAAGGTATAGTAAAGCAAGTAGCCAGATCGGTCATGTAATAGTGTAAGGTAAAAAAAAAAAACACATTTATGCCAAAAGGATATAGGCTACTCTTAGAAGCAAGTTCCACCGTAGCTAGTCTGGGATCCATTGACTCACCGTCAACCATAGCATTATAATATCCGTAGATTACCACCAAACGTCAATCTCCATCTACCGATTATCCCCCTGCCAGGCCCAAACTCCAATCAAGTACCCATGGTTCGTCAGTCTCTCGACCAATCCCTTTACCAGCTCGATTCGACCAACTAGCCATGGGATTGGGCTTATAGCCCCAAGTATTCAAGAATCAAGTATTCATGATATGGGTTAAAGTTTCAAGTATTCAAGAATTCATGAGTGGAGTCATTGGTTATTACCCAACACTCACGTAGATAATGATTGGAGCCGTTAGCTGTCACCTAACGCTCCGTATCAAGCAAGTCATGAGTTCATGTCACGAGTTCAAGTTAGGAGTAAATAGGTTAGGAAATTCTTCCTTTACCTCAAGGTTGCCCAACTTGCCTGACCGCTCTAGGGCTAGTCTCAAGCAAGAGATCCAATGAGAGCTCAGTTCAGCCGTTACCGACCTACATTCACGCATACGCATGAGTAACCCAAGTTCCAACTTACCCGACATCTCGGATAAGTGTCCAAGGGCCCAGTTCAACCGCTGCAAGAAGAGATGCAGTTGGCCTACAAACATACACAGGTACATGCAAGTTCTCATGCAAGAGTCAAGTATTTCAAGTTCATGGAGGTCGAGTGCAATTAAGGACACACTCGCCTAGACAAGATTAAGTCACAAGTCACATGCATATCAAATTACTTGTTCATGCATAAACAAGATGTCAAGTGTTTAGTTAAGTTAGGTCGAGTGCGATAAAGTACACACTCACCTATGGAGTAACAATTCAAGTGCTGGGCAATTTCTAGTAACAAGTCATATTTAGTTAGGTAATATGGAACATACAATTGGAACACTCACCACGGCAACAAGCTTAAGTGTTTGCCTTAAGAGCACTTCCGGCCTTACCTTCAAGTTCTAAAATCAAGTATGTGAAGTGCCATGAGATCCACTACTCCAAGCTATAATATTCAAAAGAAAACACTTTCAAACCAACCAAGTTATCTCAACTCCAATCATAAAACCAAGCTCAAAATGGTTCTTCAACTCCAGCTTGAAGTTGGAAATGAAAACAGGAACAGCTTTTGAAGAACAGAATTTTCTCTAGTTTTACGCGATGCTATTTGAAAAGTCATATCTCAAGCTTCTTAAGTTCAAAATTTATAAACTTTATACCGTTGGAAAATAGACTCAAAGGATTACAATTTTCCAGAAGGCATATTTGTAAGATTCTATCCACAAATTAGTCAAATTCCAGTCTCAAGTTGCCGCTTCGTTCGGTAGAAAAACACAACAGGTGTGAAAATTCAGTCAAATTTGGAAAATTGTAGATATTCATAGGAATTGAGAACAATTCTGAAATTTTTACGATGTAAAGTACTCTATTTTGGATTTTTCTATACGAAGTTATAGCAATTTTTCCAAAACTGCGTAGAGCTATATGCGGAAATTTCCAGCAAGCCCAAGAATGTTTTTTCCAAACTCTCCTCTAGCCAAACTCCCCAACTTTCTTTCATGTTTATATAAGAAATCCACAAATTAAACTAACCAACATGTTATAAGGCATATAGTGTTAATTTCTAATAAAGAAATCGCTTACAAAACTAACTATATCAAGGCTGGAAATTTTTGCCCTAAGCCAGAATTACAACCAAAGTTGAAAAATTCTATAGTAAAGCTAAAAATTCATACTAAAACTGGAAATTCCCATTTCAATACCTAAAAGGCATACAAAGCTGAAAATTACATTCCAAGGCTGAAAATTAGCATAACAAGGCTGAAAATTGACTACTAGAGCTGGAAATTCGTATAACAAAGCTAAAAATGCATCTCCAACAAGATATCCAAGCCCACAAGTCATATCAAAACTAGAAGTTTTCATCTCAAGGCTGGAAAATTATAACTCAAAGCTGGAAAATTCAATCAACCTCACAAAATCATGAAATCTTTCTCAAACCTTCCATATTCAAGTCATATATCCATCAAAAAAGAAAGAAAAGAAGGTTTCTTAACTTGATGCCTGCAAACCCTAGGAAGAAATGCAACCAAGAGCTTCCTTTTTCTCCAAATCTCTCCACAAGAGCCTTTCTTGCTTCCTTGTTACAACTTTCTATGGATTAAAATAAGATTCTAGGATAAATTTTTCAAGGATTCAAGCAAGGGACCAAGTTGAAATTTTGGAGTTTTTCCCTCTCTTTTCTTGCTAGGAAGTTCAGCCAAGAAGTAGAAAGAAAGGAAGGGAATTTTGACCAAACTTCTAAGAGAAAGTTCAAGAAGTCTTGGTCAAAGTTCCTTAGATGAGTAACACTTGGCAAGGCAAGAAAGTGACACTTGGCAATGCAATGATTATTGTCTAATTAATGACCTAATTATTTTGGTTGGATAAGAAGAAAATTTGGTCTTAATCAAAGTTAAGATTCTATGGTTTTTTGACAAATGGTAAACCAAGAGCTAATCCTTATCTAATTATCTTTCAAGCACTAGAATATCTAGCCAACTTCTAATTATCTCTTGATCCTTATAAATAATATCCCTTTGCATCCAACTCCTCCTAATCTTTCAAATTTATCATACACACCTCACTACTGGGTCCCACTTTCATAAATGCACTAACTTATAGAAGACAAATAATAAAATCTTGTCTCACTTATAAAGTATCCAAGAAATACAGGCAAATAAAATAAAGTAAAAGAAAATGTATCCAAGAAAATAAGATACAATATAAAATAAGTTTTCCGGTCCTCACAGCATATGGGAGCTAACGAGTTTGAAGGCAAAATCCGAAGTGCGATTGGGCAACTTCGAGAACTCACCGAACTCGATCTCAATTCGAATGGGTTCAATGGTACCATTCCATCCTCTCTTTGGAGGCTGAGTGAGTTGAAATCCTTGGATCTATCTTATAATCCACTGAGTGGGGAGCTGCGTGACATTCATTTTGCCAAACTCATACAACTGAAAGAATTACGCTTATCCTCCACTCTACTTGCTCTGAATGTGAGTTCCTCGTGGGTCCCACCATTCCAACTTCAATCTATGGGAATTGGTTCCATCAAGATAGGGCCCAAATTTTCAATCTGGCTTCAAACTTAGAAAACAGTCGAAAATCTGGACATATCAAATGCAAGCATCTCAGATACTATCCCAGATTGGTTTGAGAGAGTGTGTCATGGTATAAAAAATTTGTATTTCTACAACTATCCCAAATATCACAAAGTATTTTCTTTGGAGTCCAACAAATTCGAGGGGCCTTTGCAATTCTTACCAACAGGCATTTCTGAATTGCATCTTAAAAATAACTCATTGCAAGGGATTATTCCACAGCCCGACATTAACAAGACATTGGATATTCTTCAAATAGTAGATCTCAGTGATAACCACTTCAACGGCAGCATCCCTGATTCTTTGTGTAGCCTGGATCTTTCTAACAACCAGCTCTCCGGAAGGATCCCTTCATGCATTGGTAAGCTTAAAACGTTGGGTGTGCAAAATCTAGCAAACAACAGTCTCTACGGGCACATTCCAATTTCATTGGGACATCTCAATGATCTCCAATCTTTGCACTTGAACCGAAACAAATTTACAGGGATGGTCCCATTCTCGTGTAGACATCTGAAAAATTTGCAGTATCTTGATCTTGGAAACAATGAGTTGGAGGGCATTATACCAGCATGGATTGGCGAAGAACTATCCCTTCTGAAGAACCTTGTGCTTGAATCTAATAATTTCCATGGTGACATTTCCATGTGCCTCTACAAATTATCATCCCTTCAGGTTTTAAATTTGAAAGACAACAACTTAACTGGCCATATACCTCACTGTTTTAACAACTTTACAGCAATGACATTGACAGAATTGGACTCTATAGGTATTTATGTCCTGAATTCAAGTTATTTTGTAGTTGACGACAGTGAAGAACTCTCACTTTTCATCACAGGTGGAATGTTGAACTACACATCAAGCAATGTGCCATATATTAGATTCATGGGGCTCTCGGGAAATAAAGTAAGTGGGGAAATACCTGTCGAGTTAATGTCTCTTGTTGGATTGCAGGGTTTGGATTTATCTAGAAACCATCTAAGTGGAAGAATCCCAGAAAACATTGGGAACTTGAACCAACTTGAGTCTCTAGATTTATCAAAAAATGACCTTTCTGGTCCAAATCCTCAAAGTTTGTCGGAACTTAAATTCTCTGGGCTGGCTGAACTTGTCGTTCAACAAGCTAACCGGTCGAATTCCATCCGGATGTCATCTGCAGATATTAGATGACCCAACCATTTACATGGGAAACAGTGGACTTTGTGGTGAACCGCTAGACAAATGCTGCCTTGATGAATCTGATGGTAAATCAAATGCCGGAGAATTGAGTGATCATGAGGATGGCAAGGAGTCTTATTTTTATTGGTTTTATGCTAGTTTGGGACCTGGTTTTGTTGTTGGACTCTTGGGATTCTCCAGTGTCCTATGTTTTAAAAAGTCATGGCGCTGTGCATACTTCGGATTTCTGGAGAGCTTGTTCAATAAAGTATGGGTAGATATTGCATTGCTTATTAAGTGATTTTACGTGTATCATCAATTATAGTTGTAATGTCATAGTACTTCATCTTATTGTAAAAAATAAAGGATAAATAAGACCTTTCTGTTAGGGTGGCTATCTAAATTTAACCTTAGCTGAAAACCATCACCTATTAAACCCAAAATCTATATGGCGATTATTAAGAAATAAATTAACAGTAAAATAGCGGAAACGTACCTGGATTCATATCGACAAACTGATATTTGAATATCCAAAAATATTGAGGTGGCCTTCCAGGTCAACACGTAATTGTCAATTCTTGAGAGAACCCTTTAATTTCTCTCTGATATCTTTCCTAACGATAGGATATCAGGGAAGAACTATATTTTGTGGTATTAGAAAATATGACAAATAGAATGATACGTGTGATTTGGGGACCATAATCTTATTTATAGGTAACATTCCTGTTACTCTTTGGAACCCTATTTCAGCCCATCATAGAAATAGGAATCCTTAAATTTCTACACATTAAACGCCCACATCCTATTAGATATATTAAGTCCAAACCATATTTGATCACTTTAATTGGACTTTACTTTATTTGACAATTTGTAACCCATAATTATTCACATATATGTCCAACGTTGGATTAAAGATCCAACAATCTCCCACTTGGACTATATGTGTAACCTTATAATTATGTTTTGCGATTAACCGTATGAGCTCAACTTTATTGTCATTATCATAATGTATCTGTAACCAATTTGATCCATCAATTATATCAACATAAGATCAAGGAGGCCTTTGTTACAATTTCGTAATTCGACCCATCAATGGTTACATATATTGATATAATTGAATGACATGAATCATGATATGGATGTGTAGTATGAAAAATTTCATGTAATGTGATCATAACATGCCTATTTTCAGCTGGTCCATCTTAAATTTTCATGAGATCAAACCATACCAAAGTCAGAGTGTAAAATAAATCCAAACTTTATTTATGCATAAAATATCTTTAAATCATTAATAACCGAAAGGTATCATAAGAGCATCTAAAATAACAAACTCCCACTAAAACTGTACATCGTTTAACAACATGACACCCATACGAGCAGTATGCTCATGAAACATTTTGGGTGGCAATCCTTTAGTAAGCGAATCCGCAACCATGGAGTTTGTCCCGCCGCAACCATGGAGTTTGTCCCGATATGCTTTATCGATAACTGTCCACTCTGTACTCTTTCTTTAACAGCCAAGAACTTGATATTTATGTGTTTAGATTTTGTCGAACTCCTGTTATTATTGGAATATAGAACTGCTGACTTATTGTCACAAAATAATTTGAGTGGTCTTTCAATACTATCCACTACACGTAATCCGGTGACGAAGTTTGCCAACTAAATTCCATGGTTAGATGCCTCATAACAAGTTATGAACTCTACAACCATAGTAGAAGATGCTATAAGGGACTGTTTAACATTCTTCCAGGATATGGCACCTCTAGCCAACAAGTAGATATAGTCTGACGTTGATTGCATAGTATCTTGGCATCCAGTATAATCGGAATCAGTATACCCAATGATCTCTAACTCATCTGACTTCCGATACGTGAGCATGTAATCTTTTATTTTCTGTAGATACCGTAAGACCCGTTTGGTTGCTTTTCAATGATCTAATTCAAGATTACTTAAATATTTATCCAACATTCCAATAATGTACGCAATATCCGAAAGGGTACATACTTGAGCATATATTAGATTTCCTACTGCTGATGCATAAGGAATCTTTTGCATCTCTTTTTTCTCAAAAGTATTCTTAGAACACTGGTCAAGACTAAATTTGTCTTCTTTAGTCACTGGGGTGTTACTTGATTTGCAATTTTGCATGCCATACCTTTTGAGAATCTTTTCGATATAATTCTTTTGTGATAGTTTTAAAATACCCCGAGAGCGATCCCGGTGTATCTGTATGCCTAACACAAAAGATGCATCACCAAAATCTTTCATCTCAAAATTTTTAGTTAGAAATTTCTTGGTTTCATGCAATAGACCCATATCGTTGTTGGTAAGCAAAATGTCATCAACGTACAATACCAGAAAAATATACTTACTCCCACAGAACTTATGGTATATACAATCATCTACTAAATTCATCTCAAAACCAAATGAAATGATCACTTGATGAATTTTGAAATACCATTGTCGAGACGCTTGTTTGAGTCCATAGATGAATTTTTTAAATTTACAAACCATATTCTTTGGATCTCCTGATATAAAGTTTTATGGTTGTACCATATAAATCGTCTCATCAATGTTACAATTGAGGAACGCTGTCATTACATCCATCTGATGTAAGTCAAGATCGAAATGTGCCATGAATGCCATGATAATTCGAAAAGAATCCTTTGAAGAGAGCGGAGAGAAGATTTCTGTATAGTCGATACCTTCTTTTTGTGTAAATTTCTTGGCGACAAGAAGAGTTTTGTATCTTTCCACATTGCCTTTCGAATCCCTTTTAATTTTAAATATCCATTTACAACTAATGGGTTTCACTCTTTCTGGCAATGAGACAAGATCCCAAACATCATTGTCTTTCATAGATTTAATCTCCTCATTCATGGCATCAATCCACTTTTGAGAATTTGAACTTTTCATGGTTTGACCGAAGTTGATTGGATCATCTTCCATCAATCCAGAGTCATCCTCATGTTCTTGGAGAAAAATAATGTAATCATCTGGCACTGCACTTCTCCTTTCTCTAGTGAATCTTCTTAATGGCACTAATTCTTGGAGAGGTTCTTGGAGAGAAAGAGTTTGTTCTTCTATAACAGTTTGTTCTTTGATATTGTCTTGATTTGTCATGTCATGATCAAATTCAAGAATAGGATCTTGAGTAAGATCAATGACACTTGTGAGAATATTAATATATTTTTCTTTAAAGACAATATCGCTTACTGTATTTTCTTTCTCAAACTCGACATTCTCAAAGAATCGGGCATTTTCTGTCTCAAAAATTGATTTAGTTGTGGGATCATAAAACTTATAATCCCTGAATCTTTTATAGTATCCAATAAAATAACAACTAACCGTTCTTGAGTCTTGTTTCTTTTCATTTGGCCTATAAGGCCTTGCCTCAGTTGGATATTCCTAAATATGTAAATGTTTTAAATTGGATTTTTTTTCCTGTCCAAAATTCATAAGGGATTTTGATAGTTATTTTAGTTGGAATTCTGTTAAAGATATATGCTGCAGTCTTAAGCGCTTCTCCCCAGAGTGACTCTAGTAAGGTAGAATGACATATCATACTCCTTACCATGTCTTTAAGCGTACTATTTCGTCTTTCAGCTACACCATTCAACGTGGATGAACCCAGCATAGTGTACGGTGGGATGATACAGCATTCTTCTATGTATTTAGCAAATGATTCTGGACGTTGTTCACCTGAACCGTTATATCTACCATAGTATTCACCACCACGGTCAGATCTGACGCTTTTAATTTTTTTGTTGAGTTGATTCTCAATTTCAGCCTTAAAATTTTTGAACACGTCCAATGATTCTGACTTTTCTGAAATTTAGATATATGTAGTCATATTTTGAAAAATCGTCTATGAACGTTATAAAATATTGTTGACCATTCCAAGCAGATGTAGGAAAAGGCCCACAAATATCCGTATGTATAAGTTTTAAGACGTCTAAAGATCTATTGGCTTCAAATCTCCTTTTATTGGTTTATTTTCTCTTTATACAGTTAATACAATCATTAAAATCTGTAAAATTCAAGGATTCGAGAATTTCATTTGATATAAGTCTTTCCATTCTCCGTTTGGAGATATGTCCTAATCTTTTGTGCTGTAAAATTCAAGGATTCGAGAATTTCATTTGATATAAGTCTTTCCATTCTCCGTTTGGAGATATGTCCTAATCTTTTGTGCCATAATGCGGCTAAATTTTTATTAGTTAATTTTTTCTTTACTCCTCTAGTACTCAAATGCAGAGATTCATTAAATGAGACAATTGTATCAATTAAATATAGATTATCGTAGTGCATTAAAGAACCAGAACCAATCAATTTTGAATCATGAAACAATTCAAATTTTCCATCTCTAAATGAACAAAAGTAACCAAATTTGTCCAAAGCAGAAATAGAAATTAAATTCCATCGAAAAGACGGTACAACAAGTGTCTCATTAAGATCCAAATAAAATCCGATTTTTAACAATAATCTAAAAACTCCAATTGTCTCAACTTGAATTGTTTTGCCATCACCCACGTAGATATATCTTTCATTATCATTAGGTTTTCGGCAATTCAGGCAACCCTGTATAGACACACTGATGTGAGTTGTTGCACCAGAATCTAACCACCATGTGTGTCTGGGTACCGAAGTTAAATTAACCTCAGAACAAACCAAATTAAAAATCACATCTTTCTTAGCACGGCAAGCGTGATAGTTGGTGCAATGCTTCTTTTTATGCCCTTCAACTCCACAGAAGAAACAACTATTCGTTAAATGCGAGTTCCTCGTGTGAGTTTTGCCGTGCGTGGTTCATCAGATTGAGTGATGAAACTGGAGCCAATATGCACTATTTACCATCTTAAGATTATTTCCAAGAACATGAATCTAGATTTTGCCATGATTTTTCTTTTTGCTTCAGTTGTAATGCCATTTTCCCTTGCTTTATGATTGCACTGCAAGGTATAAAATGATTTACAATTTGCAATGAAAATTTCTACAAATTTTACTACTTAAGGCTCTAAATTCGTCAGAACTGGAAAAAAAATCCCAAAATATTGCCATCAATACTTGATAATAATTTGGAGCAATAAATCTTAACCGAACTAGTAGGCTTTCAGCTTTACTGTATCTCGCATCCGATAAATGCGAATTCCTAGAAAATTATATTCAAAATTTGCTTTTTTTTTTAATTAGGAGCAGACAATCATTTTGTTTTTTCATTGACATTTATCATAGAGGAATAAATCCTTTTTATTTGAAAACTCACACGAGTTAGAAGTTAGCAAATGTGAGCCCCCCGGACCAAAATTTTATGTACTAGTAATTCTTTGTATATAAATGACAAAAAAGTTATAGATTAAAAGATTTGAAAATTATGCGGTTGTAAACACCTAATTTTATTATTAAAAAATTTTGTAAAGAAATAACTATACATGTATAGTTCTGTATACGGTTGGAAACAAACTCTGGCATTGTGTTCAGATTGAGTACCTCGCATTTGCGAAATGATTATTTGTCAAATGATTATTATGTGATTATTTATCTTATAGATTACAAGATATACTTTGTTATAAATGCAAAAATTATAATCACATAATAATCATCAAGTCAAATGCAAGCTTTGTGTTGGCTTTTTAACTTTTTTCCAAAAACGTTTCTCATTTTTCCTAAAACACTAACCTCGCATTTGTGAAATGGAAAGTCTATGAACTCACATTTCACAAATGCGAAGATCCTAATGCTAGAACTAACTTCAATTATTGCCCCCCTTGTAGAAAATCTTCTTTTTTCCATCAATTTTTCCCGTAGACCACTAGGTCGTGTTTACAATCCGCAACAACAGTGAAGAAAACACGACCCTCAATACGTGATCATGAGGTCGCGTATTACAATCATGCTTTTGTGTGTGATTTCCCGTTTGCTGTGTGCTTGTGTCCACCACTGAATTGCCAAAAACACATAATAATGCATCCAAATTTACCACCGAATTGCCAAACACATAATAATGCATCCAAATTTAGCAACAACAACGTCCAGTAAATTGCCAAATCACAAAGGCCAATTCAATTCAGGAAAGAAAAAATCCCAGAAAAAAAAGAAACTCAGAAAAAATAAAAGAAATTCATACCTCTTATGCTGTTTCTGACCAACAGAGCACAGCTATCAAATATTCGAAAGGGGTCCAAGCTCTACAATGGCCAAGAGCTTCCGACGCTTCCAACGACAAAGCTGTGCGGTGGACTGTTGCCAAATCAGAAATGTTGCAGCTCTACAAAAGAGAAGAGCTTCCGATTAGAAGGCCGAGCAATGTCTGACTTCTTGTTAATGACTAGGATTTCGCTCAACAAAAGAGAAGCGAGAGTGAGGAGTGCGCTGGATGGAGAGAGTGAGATAGATTTGAATGCCGTATTGGGAGGGTTTTATGTTCAGATTGGGTACCTCGCATTCGACAAATGCGAGGTACTCAGCTCGCATTCGTCAAATGCGAGGTCTTCAACATCTTTTTCTTTTTTTTTTTGTATTTCGGTGGTTGGAAAATTCAGGGAAACTTCGCATTTGGCAAATGCGAGCTCAATGAACTCGCATTTGGCAAATGCGAACACCCCCTTTACAGAATCTCATACAGAAAATGCCCCCTTTGTAGAATTTTTTTAAAAAATCATCATAACATTAGAATTTTCTCCCTTTTCTTGTGTTTTCTTTTTCTCCTCACTTTCCCTTCGCAGCCTCTCCCTCTCTCAGTACTTCTTTTTCCCTTCTCCCCTTTTCTTTTTCACTCTTTTCCCGCAGCTCCTTTCTTGTTCCTCTTGTCCCGTAGCCCTAAACCTTCTTTTTTCCTTATAACCTCATTTTTCAAGGAGGTTTTGTTAATGAATAATCCACCATTTTAGGTCATGGTGGATCATTAAACAGTGGCTTGAGACCAAAAGCCACATAATCAAATGATAAGAGAGATGGAAGTGACTTACCTATCTCAAGTGATTCATAGAGATTACCTTGAATGTGTGTCACTTGAGTACTCACCAAAGGAATGTCCGCATGACCTTCTTGGGCAATAATACCTTTAAAACCTGTACTTTCAACACATTCCTCAAAAGAGGTGAAAAATGAATCGTTAAGACTCACCTCTTGAGGTTCAAGGTTAGCTCCAAAAGTACTATAATGTGAAATGGATATTTTCTCATTGAAACACAATTAAAATTCATCATTTTCATCAAAATGCAATCCACTTTCACTTGCAACATGCTCACCATTCATGCTAGGGTCATAGTGCTTGAGACATGTTCACCATTCATGCTTTTGTTTATAGTCGTTGGCTCGACTATATAACCTCAATTTTCAAGGAGATTTTGTTAATGAATAATCCACCATTTTAGGTCATGGTAGATCATTAAACGGTGGCTTGAGACCAAAAGCCACATAATCAAATGATAAGAGAGATGGAAGTGGCTTGCCTATCTCAAGTGGTTCATAGAGAATACCTTGAATGTGTGTCACTTGAGTATTCACCAAAGGAATGTTCGCATGACCTTCTTGGGCAATAATACCTTTAGAACCTGTACTTTCAACACATTCCTCAAGAGGGGTGAACAATGAATCATTAAGGCTCACCTCTTGAGGTTCAAGATTAGCGCCAAAAGTACTATCATGTGAAATGGATATTATCTCATTAAAACACAATTGAGATTTATCATTTTCATCAAAATGCAATCCACTTTCACTTGCAACATGCTCACCATTTATGCTAGGGTCAAAGTGCATATCTTTGAAGAAATAATTTCACACAACTCATGCAATTGGTCTTGTATTCTACCAAAATGAGAAGTTAATTCATTTAACCTTTCCTCACTCCTAGCAAAACGGTCAGTGGTTGCATTAGCTAGCCATTCTAAAGCTAACTCCCAAGATGATTTAAAAACATAAGCTAATGGTTCCCTTTCTAGTTGTCAAGGTAAAGATGCATTAGCTAATCTTTCTATTGCCAATTCTCAAGATGATTTTGATTCATACTAAACACATTCGGGTTGGTAATCATAAAAACATGAAAACGGTCGGTGGTTACTTTAGCTAGCCTTTCTAAAGCTAACTCTCAAGATGATTTAGAATCATAAGCTAATGGTTCACTTTCTAGTTGCCAAGGTAAAGATGCATTAACTAATCATTCTATTGCTAATTCTCAAAATGGTTTTGATTCATACTAGACACAATCGGGTTGGTAATCATAAAAATATGAAGAATCACTATAAGTACATTGATTATCCCAACTATAAGCATAAAAATTTTCCAGATTAGGGTTGTCTTGATCAAAACAAGAATTATAATGCCCAAATTCATCACAAATCATATGATTAGAATTGAAAGCATTAACGTTCCTCTTTTGCTCAATCTCATGCATAATAGTGTCCAATTGAACTTTTAACGTTATAACATCAAGTTTTGCCTTTAAACTCCTTAAACTATTTTCAAATGACATACCTTCGGACAACTCTTGATTACCTCTATTCATGGAGCTTTGCACATGGTAACCATTTATTGCCGATCTTCCTTCTCTCGTGTATTGCCCTCCATATTGATCTACCCTTCTCATCACCTAAAATTACTTTTAAACAATCTCAAAAGCATGATTAGTCAAGAAGGATAGTTTAAAAGACACAAACTAAAACAGAAAATAAAAAATGACTCAACAAAACACTAAAATGACATATAACACATAAGACACAGTAAAAACAACAAAAATAAGAAAAATTGTCAAAATTGATAAAGTTGCTCTCAGTTCCGATATTGTCAAATCTTCCTCGGCAACGGCGCAAAAAACTTGACGGCGTGGGATATACATATAACAATAAACTCATTCCACAGTCAAGTTTTACATTTATAAATCCTAAATACCCCACTCATAATTTTTTTCAAGTATACGCATCGTTTATTGAGCATATGGGTATTAGGTGTCGATCACACAAGGAAGATTGTCAATTACCTTTGATTTTCAAACTCCTTTATTATTTAAACTATCACAAGTACAAGAAATTAAGTCTACACTATAAAAGTAACAAAATACAATAGAAAACTCCTAAAGTCATGGAATTCCTTACTACTCTTACAAATGACATTACCGGTTAAGTGAATGCTATTATTTTGGCTAATTATAGCGTAATTTCCTAATGTATGTGAAACCTACTCTCATAGTGAATCAACTGTACTTGTATCTAAGCCATACCTACTCTCGTGGTTATGTAATTAATTACAAACTCATTCCTTCTATGAAATTACATGAAACAAGTCACTAAAATCACAAAGGTGCACCTCTACTTTAGTAAGTGAACTCCCTAAGTTTATCATGTCCTTGAACTAGTGCTAAATTTCAATTCTCATTGTAAACTTAACACCTTAAAATTATCACAATTAATGGCCAGTTAGTCATGATTAGAAAAGCAAAAGTGATAAATAACTTGCTCAAAATAATATCATCAAATAACCAAGTAAACATCACTAACAAGATATAGAAAATTCATCCATAACTCTAGGCATAAATTTTAACTAAACATGATAAAAACACAAATTCAAACTTGTATTATAACTAAACATGAAATCAAATACAAGAGAGAAAGTAGTAGAAGAGTTATCACCCTTGTTACATGAGATCAATCTCTCCATCTTACTCCTTAATCTTCATCCAAATCTAACTTTATATACAAAGAGGGAAAAACTACACTAACTATACTATACTACCCTAACTAATGAACTAAGGAAATTCTAGCGAAGACTACATTTTTTTGGAGTTTCTCTAGCCTTCCAAAGTTGTGAAAATGGTCTCGAAAGGCTGCTATTTATAGAGAATTCAAGCTCAAGGTGAGTTGTTTCTTGATTGGCAAAGTTGGCTTTTGAACTCACCAAGAGTTGTTCTCTAAGTTTCCACACTCTTCTTGGTCAGATACAGCCGAAATCACTTGTTGGAATTGAGTTGGAAAGTTGTGTGAACAAAGAACAAGTTGCAGCTAAAAATGATGAATACGCGACCTAAAAAATGCGACCTTAGGTCGCGTATTGCATCCCACGTATTGCTTTTTGCAGGTTTCCTCATTCTGTTCAGATTTTATTCTTGCTCTATTTTTTGTCCAATTTTAACTGATATTTTCTCAATGAGGGAGATTGAACTAACTCTTGTGAAAAGTATGAAAGTTGTAGCTCTTTGAGTTAGCTTTCCAATGCATCAAGAATCATCCAATTTGTAGCTCTGTGGACCGAGAAATTACTAAATACCCTTGACTGGTCAGAACTCTGTTTCAGCTTTCAACAATGAAATTGCATTTCTGTATTTCGACATTTTGACTAGGAAAACGACTAAACTGGATTTCGATGTCTTCATACCAAATGTAGATCTTCTCTTATCTTCAAAATAATTTAAGAATCATCTCAATTTGATGCTTGTAACTTAAGATATTACAGAAATACTACAAGATGTCAAAGCTGGAAAACTTCCTTTTATTGCAATTCATCTCTTGCACTTCATATTCTCTTTTTATCATTTCAAACCATCATCAATCATCCAATTTTCTTCTCAATTCACTCCATTTGGTGGTTGAATCATCAAACCTACAAAACATGAAGTTTTCACCATTAAAATCCATAAAGCAGCTATAAAAGTAGTTAAAACACACCAAAACTAAATAATAAAATCAACTAAAAACACTCAAAATATGTATTTATCAGTTACTTCTCCAGTTACCAAGGCTGGACCAGTGCACTATTTGTGTTGGCTTTTGTACAGGCGTTTCTTCTTATTTGGGATATTTTACAGCAGAAGAAGAAAAAGGCTTTCTTGGATTAAAAAGGTTATGTGTTGGGAAAGTGTTTGACCAAAATGTGCATTTTAATGTAGTGGAAAGCATGGTTCTAAGTTTTAGTGGATACATTTCCTTCAAATAAGGCAGTGAGGACTGAGAAGGATATTGGGAAGGAATAATGGGCAAGCGCTGTTATAGGATGCAATTTGCAGACCATGACGAAGATCAACTGGGCAAGGTGCGTGCAGAATAAGAGGAACAGCAATTCAAAGAATTGCGAACATAATAAGAGGGCATTGGAAAAGTGCTATCTACTGCTGACCCCCTTCAATTTTCAGAGGTTTTTGTCCTTAATCGTCTAAAAGTCTATTATAATCCCTATAATTAAACAATCAAACTAGTCATTCTAATTATACCCCTGGCCTGTCGTGCGAAATACATAAAATGTGGTGGCGCCACCCAATAAGTCCTACATTGAACCCAATAAAATTGTTTGAGAACTAAATTGGTGAAAAAAATCATGAAAGATGAAATTGGTTTAAGTGAAAAAGTTAAGGGACCAAATTGACAATTTTCCCTTGTGGTTTTTCTGCCACCAGTAAATTTTGTTAGAGTTGGTTTTGCACCAAGCGATACAAAAGCATAATTCACCGTCGTGGTTGCAGTTGTTCCATATTCATCGTGCCATATCATTTAGATATCGAGTGATATGCACATTCTAACATATAAAATTTCAAAAAATCTAAAAAAAATTAATAAAAATAGAGAATATCTTAAAAGGCACAATTATCAAATTAAATTTAATAAATACCTATGTTATCATATATAGTTACTAATTATTTAAATAAGATAATGTTGCCATTACCATAAACCTATAGCATTAGTAATAAATGATTTTAGCATCAGGCGTGCTTTCTAACCCTATTTTATATGAGATAAAAAATTATATATAAAAATAAAATCATCATATCTTACATAATACAATACGAATCCCAGTACACAAAGAAAGTAGTGGTGTTTAGTTCAATACCATAAAAGAAACAAATACCTATCAAATAATATTATGAAATACAAAACATAAAGGAACAAGTATTTTCACCGTATTCTCAATAAACATTTTCATCCTACATTGATCAATTGTAATGCCCAAGTGATTGATCTCAATTTTCTAAATAAAAAATAATAAATATTACTGAAATATTAAAATTAATGAATTATGTACAACTCTTGAATTCTATCAAATATAATAAAACCATATTTTTACTTTGTCTACATACATATTAATACCATGTAGAATGACAAGGAGGTTCAAAATCATACTCATCTCCTAACCTATTATAGTAAGAATATGGCATTTGCACTTGGTTTCCTTCATGTGAATAGGAAAAAATGTATAAACCATATTGTTCGTCTGTTAAATTTGGTAACGCACTAGATGCACCATGATTAAAATGTGACAAGGTGGTGGATTTGATCTAAATTTCTCACTTCTATGGTAGTAACCAAACCCTCAATAGTGTAAACTATCAGCAGTGCTACTGGTTGAATCATAATTCTATCCATAATAACCAATTCTACTTAAATTAGATGCAATTCTCTTATGATATATTCCAATTAGCTGATTATAATATCCACTATTAGAACACACTAGTGGGCCTCTAAAGATGTCTAGGTCCACTATATGATCTGTTTTTAGAGTAATAACAAGTAGAACTTGCAAGTGATTTGTGACGACCCCACCTCCCCCTAGGGCATACCCCGGGGTTTAGCGGACCGCCTGCCCAACTCTCGTCAGGACTCACTCACTCACTTCAAATAAAACAGTTCACAACCTCAAGCGTAAATGGAATAACAGTTCCCAACTTTGGAACGTACCTGTACATTCATTTCTATTTCAAACATTTAGACAATCCCAAATATAACAAAAGATTTGAGTTCCAAATACATTCAACCCTAATCGAGCACTAGCGTGAGTACAATCGCAAAAGTTCAAAACTAGACTATGCTAGCCTGTACCAGTCTCACACCATCGTTCGTACCCCCTGTAAGGAAAAAAAATTTAATAGAGTGAGTTAAAGCTCAGTGAGGCTCCAAATAGCAAGTTGACCATTCATTAAAGGTACAAGTACCAACGTAGCAAAATAGCGAGTATAACAAGTTCATAAAAGTGAGTAATAACACTTCAAGTAGCAAATCTCAAAATGAGCGAGTGTAAAGTTTTTTTTTAAAGGAAACAATAACCCGATAAGTAATAATCATATCAAAGTATAAGAATACGGATAGCTCTCAAGAGCCAAGTTCCCGTTGCTTCACCAGAGTTTGATCAAGTAGTAGTTGACACTCCGTCAAATTTCAAGTAAAGTAACTAGTCCAGTAGAGCACCACTTAACTACAATCTCCGTTCACCATTCAAACCCCCTACCGGGCTCAAAATCCTCAATAAACACGGGTGGTAATACTCGAGTATACCGATTAATCGAGAAGATATCACTCCACTCGACAAAACAAGAGACCCAGAGTTCGTTACCTAATCGACCAAACCCTTGCCGGGTCGACTCGAGTAACTAGCCACAGGGTTTCTGGAATTCTAGAGAGTGTGCACATCATACACAAGTATATCAAGTCAATTGCAACAATAAACAAGTATATATCACATTAAGGCAAGTGCGATAAAGTACACCCTTACCCGACCAAACCAATCAAATATCAAGTATTTAAATCAAGTATCATATTCAATCATGTACTTAGAAGCACTCACCAAAGATTAGTGCTTGTCAAAATCACGCTCAGGTACAACTCCTTGGTTGGAGTCCAGATCTGCGGTAAAACGTCATTTAAGAGTTTGAAATCAACTAGGATTCGAAACTGAATAGTTTCGCTTAAAGAAAATCAAGTAACTGAAACTCATTTAGGTAGTATTCATGCTCGCTCTTTTGGTGTTGCTAAAGAAATGAATAAAATTTTGGAATTCGCGTTTGAGTCTAAAAGACGAGAAAAACATATTTCGAGTGGTCGCTACTTTCACTTTTTCAAGGGTACAAGTTTCGGCAAAATTTCAGCTTATATACATCTACGAAAGAAAACTCGAAAACCCTAGACAATCCAAATCCAATTCGACCTCAAATCGTCGCTCAAGTCGCGAGTACATACGCCTAACTTTCGAGTGAAAATTTGGGCAGCACACCCTTTGTATTTAGCTATTTTCCAGCCATTTATGGCTTCATTATTTTCCTCAACTCAACACATAAGCAATCTTAACACAATAGCTCTTCAACTAGGTTCAATATCATCCAAATACAAGTCAATTCTAGCAATGAAACCACCAAGACCAAAGCTGGAAACTAGTATTAAAGAAGAATGTCTAAGTAGCAGGTTTGTCATCTTTTGGTGTTTTGGTCACAACTGAAGCTACGCTTATCGGATTGGGGTTCATTTTATGGTATTTTGAAGCTAAGATAGAGACCTACATTTCCTATGAGGACATCGACACCCAGTTCTTGCATTTTCATGGTCAAAATTTGAAATCTCAGAGAAAACAGAAAGCTGCCTGTGAAATAGGGAATTTGGGCAGTCAGGGATATTTTAGTCATTTCACAAGATACAGTGCTCCGATTGAGTTGAAATTTTTCAAGTAGATAGCTAACTCCATTCCCTACAACGTTCATGTTTTGAGTAAAAACTGATTCAGCCTTTATCATGGACGAATATGCAGGTCAGTTTGGTTCTAAAATAGGGCAGAATTACTACTGAGTGCTGGAATTCAACTTTTACTCTAAAAATTCATAGCCAAGCACTTCACCACATTCATATCCTAACTCAATACCATCAATTACTAGATAAACAACCATAATCAAGACTGAAAATGCAAACTCTAGCTAAACATTCCACTATATCATCAAAACCATGAATTCAATCATCACAATCCAAGATTAAGAACTTCTATGCCAACTTTAGCAAGATTAAACAAAAGAAAAGCAAGTTCAAACCTTATACCTTCCAAAAGCTCCTTGTAAGTGAGAAACAAACCTCTATCTTCCCAAAATTTTACCACACAAAGCTTTCCAAATACTAAAAGGCAAGTTTAATCGGTTTGGTTTAGTTGATTTTCAGCTCAACAAGGAAGAATCAATGTTGGAGTTAAAGTTGTTTTTCTCTCTTTTCCCCCTCTTATTTTCGACCAACATGAAGAAATAAAGGAGGAAGATGAGCCAAACTGGAGATAAGAAGGAAAGAAAATTTGCTTGGTCAACCATTCCCTAACTTTCCAACACTCGGCACCATAAGAGATTTTCTTATTTTTTTCCTTTTCTCCTCTTTATTTAGTCCACAATTTCGGCTCCTTTGGAGGATATTTTAGGGGTGATATTTCTAAAATAATAACAAGGGGATTAAGGTAATAAAGTAGTGTTCAAGTGGTGCACTCAATCGGTAGCAAACGGTGCACGTCGGTTCAAGCCGTTTTTCTTTAACTCGCGCGTACTAGTGTTTTAACTTATGGTTCACTCACTTATTATTAACACTTCTAATCACACACTTTTTCTTACCTAATACTCATTATTATCCACCAAATTTAGTACACATACCTTACCAAAATGATCACACTACCAAAATGCAGCAAAAACACACCAAAAGCCCTAGTATGCACAAAAACCCTAACTTATGCCATTCCTTTAGAAAAATCATAACTTGAGTTATAAATATTAAAAATTCATACAACTTGGCCTGTTAAAAACTAGACTTCAAATACTAATAATATTTAGAAGATATCTCAAAGAGATTCAGTTCATAAGTTGGTCCAAATTGAGCCATAAGCTACTACAACATTCCTATGTTCACTTGTGCAGGGCAGAATTTTCAGTCAAATTTGCCAATTTTCTAGAATTTGTAGAGATTGAATCAAACTCTAATTTTTTCATTGTAGGAAGCCCTATGAGTCTAGTTTCAAACGCAACAAACAGAACTCAATTCCGACTTTCCTATACGAAGTTATAGCCAATTTTCCAAAGCTGCGCAGAGCCTCCTGCGAAAATTTCTAGATTTTCTAACAACTTAAGAATATGAAACTTTTCTTAACAAAATTCACTTTCTTGGCTCAAATTCAACCATTAAAGAAACCGAGAATCAAAGATAAGTGAGTTCACATAAGGGTTATAAAGACAAGTAAAATTTCGCGGTCTCACATGATTGCTCAAACTCATGTCCTAATCACCTAATACAAAACTATTATCAGAATCATAGGCTCCATATGAATGACCTATATTCAAATCTTGCATGTGCTCATGAAATCCAGAATATCTTCTAGAATTTGAGTAGTAAGAAGAGTCATCTTCGCTCAAAAAATTCAGTTATTCTGCTCAAATGTTGCTGTTGTGCTTCGATGCCAAGACGCAATCCATGATCAGTGTCTTGAGTAGCATAATAGTTATTATCTTCTTGAGCCCATTACATACCACTAGTATATTGGTTATGATGATAAATTTTTTTTTTTGGAAAAGACTAAGTTTTATTAATCAGGGAAATCCGAATTGTTGCCTAGTACATGAGAAAGCTATAAATAAGGAGAAAGCTACACATTTACGCTCCCACAGCTGCGCAAACTAGAGTTGTCCAACTGGACTAAAGTTTGAGTAACCCTGGGTAGCTGCAACATAGACCCAAAAAACATGAACCACCACTCTACAAGCCAGCTAGAGAATCCACCACCACATTGGCTTAGGGACTGAATTAGGCGAATGACATTGCATAGGGACTGAATTAGGCGAATGACATTGCATAGGGGCCACCTTGACGAGCCATTCGTTATGACCAATTGATATAAGAGCCTTGAATCCACCTCCGCCTGAGTCCTAGATATCCCCATTTGCACACAAAACTCTAAGTCGTGCATTAGAGCCGGCGCCTCTACCTCCAAAACTTGCATCTCTCCAAATTCCTTGTAATAGGTTGCGATAACCTTCCCCCAATGATCCCAAATAATTTCTCCTCCGATTGCTATCCCATTACGCACACTGGTGTCGGTATTTACCTTCAGCATCCCAATTCCAAGCGCCTTCTATTTCACCACAATGTACTTATGCTTTGTATTAGGGGCGACACTTGAAGAAAGGAACCACGATAGAATCAAAGTTCCCTTCCAACTGTTCCTTTGTGATCGTATTGGCAGCCCCCACACGCTTCAGACACCACATCATCTCTTCGACAATACCCCCCGACTCCATTATACCACCATCAAACCTTGCCACATTTTGACTACGCCAAATAAACCATGATACTAGCAACAGCACTAAACTTCTAACATGCTATGGGTGGCCCTTAGGCGATGACAACATCCATTGCATGATTACCGCACTAAAGCATGAATGTCTCCTATATGGGACTCCAAATATAACATGGAAATATTCCCATACCTCTTGGGCCACATTGCTGTCGAAAATAGATGCTGCAGAGTCTCCATTGATATACAACAATGACATTTAGAAACTAAGGATACTTCTCGTTGCTGTAGAATTGCATCTAGTGGAAAACAATTATTCAAAGCTCTCCATGCCAAGAACGAGATTTTGAGTGGCAGCAGAGGGTTCCAAATGGATTCCAACACCGACGACAAGACCTTCCTCTTTCTTACCAACTCAAAGCCGACCACGTAGAGAATTGTCCCGATGGGGTGGCATTCCAAATTAGAACATCTTTGCCTCCAGGTGCAATGTTTAACTCCAAGACCGTTTCCACCATTTGCCTGGGTAGCCATTCCTCCAACAACTCATTATTCCATTCCACTCCTTGGGCAAAATCCTCTACCAAGAAATGAAGATAAAAACTTAACCTGCAAAGGTCAATCAGTGGTTCATGAGAAACCCACCTGTCCCTCCAGAGTCAACCCGACCCTCCCCTAGCTTCCAAAAAATGTGTCGTTCCACCTTTTCTTGCACTGCACAAATCCTTCGCCATGTGCAAGACCTCTTGGTCCCATCCACCAATACTAGAAGTGAATGAGGAAAATATTTTTTCTGCATGAAATCGGCCCATAGCCAATTGTCTGCCCTCAATCTAACCCACAACTTGATCCCGAAGGCTTCTATCATAGTGGCGAAATCTCTAAATCCCAGGCCCCCCTCCTCTACTGGGAAGCACAAACCTAGCTAGGCTCGCCAATGGATTTTTTTATCCCCAAGCTTATTGTCCCACAAGAAACTGTTTAACACCCGCTCAAGCAAAAGCAAGAACGATTTAGGAGGAGCTAATACCTGGAGTAAATAAACCATCATAGAGGTTAACACATGTTTAATCAAGATTAACTTCCCCCCCCCCCTGCGATAGAAATCTAGAACTCCATCCTTGTATTCTTGAATGTATTTTATCTAGAATCTCTTTCAACAGCACCCTTTGCAACCAACCCGTAAACCACTGGCGCCCCCAAATATCGAACAGGAAATTGCTCCCTACTAAAATAGAGAATCGACTGCACTAGGTGAACCTTTGATGCTGGGAGGCATGAGAACAAAAGGAAGGCACTTTTCGAAACATTTATTCTTTGTCCCGATACTTGTAGATAACGATCTAAAAATCCTTTTGGTTCCTCTAATCCATGCCTAGACAACCTTTATAAAAATAATAGTATCATCGGCAAAAGACAATAGTGGAATCCATCCACCTGCGGCCTGATAATACATCCGTCTTCCCTCATCAAACAGCTGCTGAATACCCTTTGTCAAACATTCTGGCAGCTATAATAAATAGCGCTGGTGAAAGGGGGTCATCTTGTTGGACCCTCTATATGACATGAAGAAACTAGCCCGCTCCCCGCTAATCAAGATTGAGAACCAGTTGTTGGACAGTGCACGAAATACCAGATCTAATAAACCAACTCCCAAAACCAAAAGCTCGCAACATTGCATTAAGAAGAACCAATCCAACTTATCATAGGCCTTTTCCATGTCTAACTTGAGAATTAAATTTGGCTATTTTAGTTTACGATTAATGTCCCCCAACATCTCCTTGGACTAGCAAGATATTGTCCCTTAATGTGTCTATGTGGCACGAAACCCGACTGCAAGGGAGAGATAATCCCTGGGAGGACCTTGTTTATTCGATTCGCCAGGATTTTCGAGATAATCTTAGAGCTGACGTTACACAAACTTATTGGCCGAAATTCTGCCCATTTGGTTGCTTTTGCTTTCTTTGGAATAAGAACTACCATTGTACTGGTAAACCCCTTGGGTTGGATACCCCTTAAGAAATAATCCTTAACTGCCAACAATAAATCCTTTTTTATTATATCCCAACATGACTGGGTAAAACATTACCGAGAAACCATCTGGACCTGTTGTATTATTTCTATCTAAACCAAAAATAGCTTCTCTAAACCATCTGGTAAAAAAAGCAGCACTTCAGCATATCCCTCTCACTGAGCGAGATGTTAGGGATTGAAAATGGAATATACTGCAGTGACCTCAACCTGCTCCGAATGTCCAAACAAGGAGCTGAAGTACTCCATAGCTGAGTAATGAAATGTTTGCCAACCCCTCAATCCACTCCCCATCTTCTCTTCTTATTCTACATATATAGTTTATATTCCACCGCTAATGCACAACCGCATGAAAGTAGGCAGTATTAGCATCCCCTTGCTGTATCCACTTAATAGCAGCTTTTTGCTACCAAATTCCTCTTGTCTTGCCAACATCCGTATAAACTTGGCTTTAGCTTCATTCATGCTACACCGTAGCACTTCTCCTCCATGTTGGTCATACAAATTCTACAATCTAAACATTTCTTCTTCAGCCCTCTTCAAATCCCTCTCTATGTGCCCAAAGCTCTCCCGATTCCATTGTTGCAGTCTTTTTTTCAACCTCATCAACTTAACAGAGAAAGCCACCATTCCTTGCGCTATAGTTGGCTGCTCCCAAGACTATTGCACGATACTTAGAAAGTTTGAATTCCCCACCCAAACATCAAAAACCGAAATGTCCCCTTACTCCTCTCTACATTGGAAGACTTAACTAACAGGGGGAGTGATCCGATCTTTCTCTTGCTAGATGTGACATGTGAATTAGACTATGAGTCATATTCCATTGACTATTCACACAACCCTGTACAACTGCTGCCATACACGATTATTTGTCAAGTAAATTGTGATCCGCCAAACTCAACGTCTGAAAGTGTTGAAGCCGCCAATGTTGCATTAAAATCCTCTATATTGCCAACCCACCCCGCCGCTCTTGAGCTGATCGAACAATATAAAATCTCCCCCCACCATCCATGGGCCATTCATCTCTCACGCTATCACCTGTACGGTTACCCATAGAGGCCGTCTAGCCGCTCGAGAATATTTTCCATGAACCGCAGAAAAATAAATTGTTAATGCTGACAACAGCGTTATCCCAACATGCACTAGTTGATTCACTAGGGAAATAAAGAGCATGTTAAGTGTCACTGCCAGAAAAACCACATGCGGCCGTTTAGGAAAGCGGATGCACAATCAAAATGCAGCTTAAGCTTGAACACGTCAATTTTTCCTTCATTAGTCAAAGGTTCGATAATCACCAACAAGTGGATGTTATTACTTACACATACCTTTTTTAGATATCGCAGAGAGTCCGGCTAGGACATCCCGTGAATGTTCCATATGAGAATGTTAATAGGAACTACCATTAACAAAAGGATAGTGAATTAGCTAGAGAAATCATTTCGCCAGAGCGAGAATTGGCTTGTACCGAAGTTGAACGTCCCCTTCTTTGACCACGGTCTGGCGGCTCATTCAACAAGTTCTTGGAATCATCTTTCTTGGCTGTTTTGGCCGGCCTGCCGTGCCTCTTGGCCTGTTGAGCAGGGAGCTGCCGTGCTACAAGGCGCAAACACAAGTCATAATCGAACGGGAGTTGCTACAGCTCACAAATAATGCCTGCTACCTGTAGCCGCTTTCCCAAACTTCCATGAAAGTGTCTTAACTCCTCAACGAAAATGTTCGACATAGGTGCTCCACTGATCTCTTCCTGCTTGCATCGAAAGCACTTTTTCCTTTAACTGGAGATAGCACATGCAAATAGGCAAGGGACTGTTTTATTCCAATCTATTCTATCCAAATCTCCCTTGGCCACCAGACTTACCTAAGTCCCCCTGTACTTACCTGCGGCAACTCCATCTCACCCCCATGTAATGGCATCGCATTCCTATTATTTTCTTCCCCCATGGCATCCCCCACCAACCCTGTATTATCCTCCAGTGCACGACTATTGTCTTGGGGCAAAGCAGCCTGTGACAGGCAACCTCCATTCCCCAACAGCAATCTAAATTTCAGCTTTTTCCTTTGCTGACATACCTGACGATCCAAGTGCAGTAACCTCAGCCTGCAATGAAAGAGATTCAAAATTCTTTGGAATCCATTCTTTTTCTGGCGGTAGGTTATCCTTATTGACTTTTGGCACAAGTTTGCCCACTCGACAAATAGAAACCTGGTGCCCAAGCTTGTGACACCAGGAGCAAAAATTTGGCAAATGCTCATACTCTATCGTTTGCCAAAATCCACCCATAGTGCCATTCCTTATCCAAATTTCCTCAGGTAGTTCATGCAATAGGTTAACTTCGACAGAGATACACGCAACACTAGGTCTAGAGAGAGTCAACGTCGAAGTATCAATCTTTAACGGCTCACCAATAAGCCGTTAACGTCAAAGTATGCAATAGGTTAACTTCGACAGAGATACACGCAACACTAGGTCTAGAGAGAGTCAACGTCGAAGTATCAATCTTTAATGGCTCACCAATAAACCGCGCAATAGAGAAAAGAGGGCCTTTGTCGAACACGTGAATAGGGAGATTGGATAGAGAAACCCAAATTGGGACAATTGGAGATTCTGAGTCCACGGAGAATGAGGGAGACCATTTAAACACTCTCATAGAAAAACCCTGAAAACTCCAAATACCCTTTAACCAATAGTGGAGAAAATATTTTTCTATCTCAAACCTAATTAGCACATGTCTAAAATCAATCAGACCGAGATTGAAACCACCCTTGAATCCTACTGCTTGAAAGTTCTTACGCAGATTTTCCATGCTTGGACGGCCCTTGGAAAATATCCCTACAAGTGCAAATCAAGAAGAAGAAGCCAGCCTCTGGATATCCTGGTCAGTGAAGAAAACCGCAAGCTTGCCCCTATACGACGAAGCTTCCTTTACAATGGCCGCAGTGAGACCACCCTCTGAAGCTGAGGGACGCTACAACACAATGTCCGTTAAGGATATTTAAGAGGGCTAGGCTAGCCCTCCAGTAAGAGGCTGAAGGGCTTGTTGGCTAGCTATGGCCGGCAACCAAAGCTGCTCGTTCAAGACTCAAATCACCGAGAAATTAGGAGGAAGAAGGAAATCTAATTTTAGATTTAAAAATAAATGACCTTATCATGATAGTTACCATCATTACCACTAACATTTTTTCTGTTGAGAATGTTTCATATTTGGTCCTCCATTATCCTCTGTTTTCAAACCCGGACCGGACCGGGCGGTCCGACCGATCGAACCGAGAACCGGCTAGTTGTCCGGTCCGAGTTAATACTAAAAAACGGAGAATCAAAAACTCAGTCAAACCAAGTCAAAAATCGGGTTTGACCGGGGTTTTGACCGGAAAATGAACCCGGTTTTTTTTTTTTTTTTACTTTTTTGAAAGGTCAAAATATTTTAAATATGATGTTTTGACCCTTAAGTTGTTAAAAATTGTTAATATACCTCAAATATTTCATACTTTATAAATGTTGTCTTAAAGTTTGGTATTATTTTTCAATTAAGTTCATAATTTTAATTATAAATTTGTTAATGCTTATTAAATAATATAAATTGCTACTTGATTATTCTAATTTATTTTTATTTTCTTGTTAAATATATTTGAAACACCAAATATATATGAGTATACCTTTATTAATATTAACATGTTATTAAGTATTTTACATATAATATTTTAATTTTTAAATAATTTTTATTTATGACGTCATCCGGTTCAACCCCTATTGAACCCGGTTGAACCCATTGACCCCTGAGCTCGACCGAGTCGATATCCGGTCCGGTTCTGAAAACATAGCCATTATCATCATCATTACTGCTGTCATCTTTTCCATTGCTAGAGGTGTTGTTAGAGAAAGATGAAATGGGTTTTGATATAACTTTTTTCTTCCTAGTACTCTTGTCTTTTCTCGTAGATACTTGCTCCTTATGCATTTTTTTATATCATGATCATTATGATGACTTTGTTCTCTCCCTTCACTTTCATTGATGGCTTTATCCAATCAATTTAAATCATGTTCATGAATCAATGATAGTTCATTTTCTCGGACCCACTCATCTAATATATCATTTTCATAAAAAAAATGTGATTTAAATCAATTAGGTCATAAAAATCATCGCTGTCATTTTTGTACATCAAATTCTTCACTCTGAACTGCATGTTGTAGTGCACGAACACCAACTTATGCAACTTTTCAATTGCCAATCAGTTTTAGTATCGCTTCCTTGTCTTTCTGATTATGATGTTTTTTTATGCACTTACAGGTCATATGTGGGTGCAAACTTCAGTAGCATTGCAGATCTTAATATTAGACAAGAGATCCTGCTGTCTTCCTATTTATCACATTTTGTACATAAATGTCAAATGAAATTGTACTAAAAACCTCGTTTTGACAATTTTTACATTTTAATAATGAAGTGCATAATTTTGGCTTGAAGTTTTTCGTGATCTTTTTTAGCAACTACTTTGTTTAAGTATGACTACTTTTTAGAAAGAATTGGAAATGATTGCTATGGAAAGTACTTGTGCTTTGTTTGAGATCTTGTGAAAGTGGAACTTTCTGTAATGATAGAGAGTTTTGGTGATGATGTCTTGTCGCAAAAATTTTCCACAGTAACTTTTTTAATACCAACTTTTGCAACTAGGGGACTTTTTTTGATGATGGGGATTGACTTTTATTGACAGCATGTGGTCACAAATTCTGATCTTTTTTGACAATTAGGCTTGTCATCAAAAATAATTTTGTGATGATGAGCTGTTTTCCTTCACAAAATGGTTTTAGTGACAGGCTATCTGGGACAAGGCTTTTGGTGACAAAGTTGTTGTCAGGAAAAGTTTTTGTGACGAATATTAGACTTATTGTGGTGAATATCTGTTGTCACAAAAGACCCCTTTTTTGGAGCAAGATGGCACCAACTTTTACCATGACGGATATACCAAAGGCATACAGTACATGGAGATGTCTATTGTCTCTTAGTTTGACCATCTAGTTTCCTTTTAGCACAAGAAAACTAGTTTAGGATAAAGTCCATAATCATCCATATTTAATTATAGTATGTTTATTGGTTTATGTTGATGAATGGATATGCATGCTATATATTTGATAAAACCCACTTGGATATACTTTGTCTAAATTCCCTTCACTCAAATATTAAGTCAACATTTAACTTGCCTTCCATTATTATAGTTAAAATGCAACCTTGTTCGAGCTAGCTTGATGAGTATATTTAAGGTTGCTCTACCATGAGGAGTATTAACTATAAGATGAGATTTTGGAATAATAGGTAGGACTTAATTAAAATTTGTGACTTATTGAGTATACTCAAGGTCATAAAGTTTTAGAGGTAAAGGTTGGGTAATATATATGATGTGATTTATCAAGAGTTCATAACTCCACAATTTAGAAGTTATAAGAGTTGTAATTGGTAACAAGTACCTACCTAATTGAAATTATTTTGGCTTATTGAGCACACTTAAAATCAAAATTACTAAGAGTTCTAGCCTAGTAGGAATTTTGAATTTTCGAATCTATAGAAGAGGGTTATAGATTTGAATAAAATAGTGGGAGCAAAACCAAATTTAATTTTTATGTCATTTCTAATTAGTTTTGTTTTTACTTAAATAGCAATTCTCGTTTTATCTGTACTGCTTATTGTAGTAATTATGAATAATAGCATAGTATTCTTGATATACTTAATATTTTTAATTTCTTGGATTGGTAATGAAAATTGAGAAAGGTTCTCAAGTAAATTTGGCTATATTTCCATTCAATGAAGATGGAATGGAATAATGTTTATATTAAATATAAAGGAAATGATGATAGTGATCATGGTCACTTCCAAAATTTCCTTTATTACAAATGTTTTATTTTCTTTCACCATGATTAGACACTTCAAGAGTTGAATGATGGATAGACAAGATTTAAGATATTTTAAATCTTTAAACAACAAGTCTATTTCTATATGACAAAATTCTCTCTAAATAAATATTGAGTTGCTGAAGAGTGATTGGTTATATTGAAAAATTAGTTCAATCAAATTTTATCATGGACTATAAATCAAAAGATGACTAAAAGGATATCACTTATCAATAGTTGATAAAGTGAATCAACTATGAAGAGTTGATAAATTAAAAGGATTTAAAAAACAAACCTTATAGCACAAACTTTAATTGCATGGTTTTAACTTAAATAAAAAGCAACTTTGTGAAAGTTTCATTTTAAGTTAAGTTTATAATTGAGATAAACTAGTATGTTTACTTCCAACTTAAATTCCTTGGATTTGAGATACCATATATTCAATATACTAGAATTTAAAAGAAGTAAATCGAAGAGAAGGATAAAAAAGTAGCTACTTTTATGAAATAAAAGTTACTTCATTAAGACGTTGTAACAAATTATCTTTCTTAATCTAGTGAACTTATTTTGGAACTAAATAAATGTTATTATTTTCTAAAATATAGTCCATTTCTCAATACAATGTTAGAGAACTTAAAACCATCTTATCTTGTGAATAATTATCACATCTCCGAATTACACGATGATGTTTAATTAGACTCAATTGATTATGAATCATTTGAGGTATATGAATCTTATTCACTAACAAAAATGTTGGATGTCAATCCAGTAAAAATAAAAATTTCTACTCAAAAAATATAATTCGAATATAACATAGAGTAGGGTTGTATCCACAGAGACTGGGTGATTGATCATTGTAGAGAAAAAAATAAATAAAAGGGAGATTCATAGAAAATTAATCTATTTAGTCAAATTAAATAGAGACCAAAAATAAAATTAAATAAAGATAAATTAATAAAAAAACAAATCTCTAGGCAAAGGATAAATCTCCACTTTTGTTTCATTTAATGGATATTGATGTAAGGATAAAATCATTTATTTATAAATAAACTAGTTATGATTGTCAACAAATTTTGACAACCAACCTCTCCTTACTGCATCGACAACCACAACAAACTCTATGATTATTTTCCTTCCCAATTATGTAATCCTAAACAAGCTCTTAGGATTTAACCTATTAGCAGTATTAATTATTAGAGAAGCTACTAATTCTATCCAACAAACTCACAAACTTGGTTCATCTAGATTAGATTATATATTCCCATGACATAAATTCGAAATTTTCTACTACAATCAAATTACGTCACTTGTTATAAGCACTAAAATTACCAAATAATTATGGATTTGATATTTTAGATAGGAGTAGGTTATTCCGACAATTAAATAGTGGCCAATTATTTAATCATGTAAAATAATCATCTCAAAAACAAACAGAAAATATATAAATACTTATAAATAAATAAAACAAATAAATCAAATTAGATCTCACAATATTTATTGAACAAAAGTTTCGATTATTCTCTAACTAGAAAAAGAGTTCAACTACTCCTCATGATGGATTCACAGTCAAGAGAAAAAAAAAACTAGGGTTCATCTTGAGAGGAGAGAGAGAGAGAGAGTTATAAACTAAGAAGAAAAGAGGAAAGCCATCTTCTTTGTTTGTCTCGACCTTGGTTAGATCAATACTCCATAAAGAGTCACGACAAATAGAATAGTATACCCTCAACCTTCTAATATCCTAAAGGGAAAAGATTTCCTTTGTAGTCTAATTCCTATTTAAAATAATAAACTAATTAGTTTCCAAATGGAATGCACAAATCTACAATCAATCAAGGCTTCCAATTGGTGACTAATATATCAAAAAGACACAATAGTTGCAGCAATGATTCCTTTGTGTGATGGAATCCACTTCAAATCTCGCAATCTCCGAATTTCACAGCAAATCGAGGCGTGACCCTGCCTTGCTAAGTAACGTCTTCTGGAATTTTCACTTTTAATCCACTTTTTGCTTCCTCTTAACTATAAATTCCTAAAAACATCACCAAAAATCAAATATGAGGAGAATCTAGCAATTAACACCATATTTGACCAAAGTTAAGAGATAATATTAACAAATAAATTGCATAATCAACTCGCTAACAAAATTCCCCCACACCAAGATAACACTTGCCCTCAAGCATTCACTTAGTCCAAAAATCACGATCAAGATGACAAACACTTCATAGCACAATATACTAACACAAGTATCATATCTCCTTAACAATTTCATCAAAATAAGGATGCAAAAAACTCAACATCCCTTACACGGATATTAGTATATACACGTTGCACTCGAAGTTTTTAAGGGGATATTTAATACTCAAATCAACATCATGGAATGATATTACCATAAGTTTGCTAATCTATCACATCTCAACCAATAAATATGAACGCAATGTAAAAATCGAAGGGTCTTGACAAGGAAGATGACCGGGCTTGGGTTAAAGAATTAGATAAATATAATATTTAGGCTAAACATATCAAAAGAAATACCAACCATTTATTGCACAAAATCAAACTCTTTCTTTATTCACATGTATAGCTCCAAGGCATACCCATAAACTCCCCAAGTTTGCAAGTGCAAACACAACAAAGGACTTTGCCCAAATGCCACAATACAACACATATATAAAAGCACTTCACAACATTTTTTTCTTTTTTCTTTTTTTCTTTTTCACTTTTTGTATTTTGTATTTTTTAGTTTTTCCTCTTTTTTCAAGAAGACATAATTAACTCATAAACATAAATACACTTGCCAGCTTCGATCATAACCTTGCACCACTATTTGAAATCATTATGCAATAAAATTAAGGCATCCATTTGATATAAAGTTCAAACAAGACAGTATAAGCAAAAGATTTGAGATAACAAATTTGGTTATTAAAAAAAAAGGATTAAAACTCAAACATGGTTAACTAGGAGAAAAACAAAATCAGGATAGGTCTTTAGAAAATTAAAATGGGTTAAACCTAATTGCCCTTGTCATCTTGATGCATCGAATTCAAGTGTAGTCTCAACATGCATAACGAAACAAATTCGAAAATGTCAAACCATGTGCAATATCACTCAATCAAAGAAAAATAGAGCAAACTTGAATGAAATGTTCATTAGGCTCAAAAGCTCACAACTTGGTTAAAAATATGTCAAATTTCTCACATCCATCATTCAAATCAATTGCAACAAAATAGCATCCTAATGCTAGTAACGTTATACCACTCATATTTATATCTTGACTACATTTTCACAACACAAAAGAAACTCCAAAGAAAAACCAAATAGAAATTGAAAAATTTTTACAGGAAATATCCCCTCCCCCAAACCTAAATCAAACATTGTCATTAATGGATGAAACTTAAGTGGAAAAATAAGAAGAAGAGGACTCCCCTAATTATTAAAATAAGCAACCAAAGGGAGAACAGGTGGCTTGAAAGCCAATGCAGGCAAATTGTGCACTGAGACTTTGGGTTGTAGAGATGGTGGGGTGATGACTACAATGACGAGAAGATGTCGTCGATGATGAGGGTGGAGTTGCGATATTGGAGGCTGTTAAGGAAAGAAATAAAAAAGAGAAAGTAAATTAGGGTAAAAGAAAGAAAAGAAATAAGGACATGGTATAAAGCGTAGGCACGTCCTCTAAACAACTTTTGTTTTTGCACTAGACTTTTGTTATAAGGCACGATCACACTATATAAGCAGTAGTCTTCTGTCCATCAAGCTTTAAAAGCATCAAACTGCGCTTAGCATAGAGCGTAGACACGTTTTATCTCAAATTTGAAATTGGATATAAGACGTGGGCATATCTTATAATGAAAAGTCTTCACAGAAGACTTCTACCTAAGGAATTGCATCTAATCAAAATAAAAGCTTCATAGAACGCGCATGTTGCCTACATAACTTGAATAAACTTAACTTAACTTTCAAAAAGAAAGTTAAAAACACAAAACGACTAAAAATTGAAACTCTTGGGTTGTCTTTCAAGTAGCGCCTTTCTTTAATGTTTTTGGCTAGACATTGCCATTTTTATTTAAGAAGGATAAAATCTTTTAACTCGTTTCATTACTTCCTTCTTATGCTTCTGATATTCTTCATAAATGGAGTAATTCTTAAGCAAATGTGCTACTTTGTTCCCTTAACTAAGGGGATGGTGGCAAATAAGCGAGCAATGACTTTAACTCCTCACATAATTCTATATCGTGAGCAATTACCGATTCAAGATGTTTGGTCATCGCAACTCCTAATTTATTCCTGCCATTAAGCTCAAAAACTTCTGGATCCTTGCACTTAGGAGGTAATTTTTGTTGTAGTACAATTGAAGCACTTTCCCCCATACAGATTTTCTCATTGCCATTCAACTTCTCAACGTTGTGAAACATTTCCAGAATTTCACGCTCCTCTCCCTCTTCCTTGGATCTTTCAAATTGACTAGGGAATAGAGGAGGTATCACCACAATTGGGGATTGTTCACTAGACTCTTTTATTGGAGAGGTTTGAGGTTGGGGTCTCATTTCTTCTTTCTCAATTTCTCCTTCAACTGCACGCTTGAATCCTACCTTTTGAGACTCTAGCAATTCTTTATCACTTCTTAAGGTAATTGCACTCATATTTTGTTTATGATTGACAATGGTCTGTGAGTGCAATTTTCTAAACATTTGAGACTCCAATCGACTCACTGTAAATGCTAGTTTACTCATTTGATCCTCTAGGTTTTGAATACTCATTCTTGTCTCCTGTTGAAATTATTGCATGTTAGTTGCTAGTAATTTAACAATTTCTTCAAGAGATATACTTGCCATGGATGATGACTGTTGCTATTAATATCGCTATTGAAAACCAGGTGGTCTCGCTGCATAAATGCAATTGGGGTTGTCTCTCCATCTTTGATTATACATGTTCGAAAAAGGATCATACCTTGTTTGAGGTGGGTTTGGGAATCCTCCAATAGCATAAACTTGGGTATTCAAGTCATCTTGTAGTGTAAGGCATATGTTAGTTGGATGACCCAAGGCACAACATATTTCATAGGTTTTAATTTACTGTACCTGCCCTACAACCAACTTTTCCACAACAAGGTGTTAAAAAATATAAACGTTGATCAATAGAAGAGACACTTACCTTATTATTTTTTTATAATCTTTATTATTTTATTGAAAACGGCAATAAGTTCCCCTCATACACGTCTAATTTTTCGAATAGAAGGCATTCCTGATCTATTGAGTCAGATCTCCCCGCGAGCCAGCCTCGGATACATACGGAAACAGTCATAGACCTTGATGTGCTACTCAAGATGAGACACACCCACATTGGACAGCGCATCAGCAACTTTGCTAGCCTCCCTAGAGCAATGCGAGAATCGAGCTGGATCCTAAACTAAGTGCCAAATCTACCGAACCTCTCTTCGGATCTGCCATGGACACTGTATTCGCCACTGAAGAATCCCAACTAAGACCAATGAATCTGATTACACACATAGGTTACCAAATCCCCTTTGGACACACATTTGAAGACCAATCAGAAGGGCCAGAGTCTCTGCGCGAAAACAAGTAGTTTCCCTAAAGAATGTCAAAAATGCAACCAGAGGCAAACTAGTCGAATCCTGAAGAACCCCACCACCTCTACCCACGCCTGGATTACCCTTAGAACATCCATCTGTATTAAGTATGTACCTCCCAATCTCCTTAACCTCCCAGCAAACAAATTTGAAGTCAAATACACTGGCAGACAAAAATGACCAATCATACAACTGACAGAATGTTTGCACCCCAATCGTTTGTTTGAAATGAATCTCCACAACAGATTTAATCTCCGAGAAAATGGCTTGACAAATGGTAGTAGATCGCATCTGGACACCCTCAAATACCGGTTTATTTCTAGCCTTCCAAATATGGCAACAGATAACACTTGGAAGAATAAGACAAATAAGGCGTCGTGCCTCAGAATCTTGTGACCGCAACCACCAGCCAACTATGCTAGCTCGCAAGGAAAACCCTAGGAAATTCAAACCACACAGACCTCCAAAATAATTCTAAACCTCCAATGATATCTGACCACTGGAAAACACATGCTCAATAGATTCCTCAGACACAACTGGACAGCAAAAACACTTAAAAGGCAAGTGGAAGCCAAGTTTACATAAAGTATCCGGCAGTGGTAGCCTCCCCAGCAACAATCGTAACATAAAGAATGATACTTTCAAAGGGATCTGGGGATGCCAAACCTTAGAGAAAACCATCGACATGTTACGAGCCTGCCGAACGTCCCCAAAAGCGGATGCTAATGAGAAGTTACAGATGTCGTTGGCATCCAAATGACTTCATCTGCACATCCTTCTTCAGGAACCGAGTGTTGTAAAATGGAGGGAATAATGTCCCTTGACAAGATTTGAGATAATAGATTTACATCCCAGTGCCCATTAATAATGAAATTATGAAACAAAAGATTTGGGACAACTAGATTTTTAAGAAATAAAGCTCCACTGCCCAACCAATTGTCGTACCAGAAGTGACACGACTCGTCATTGACTAACCATACCATAGAGAGTTCCACTTGTCGGCTCACGTTCAACATTCGTCGTCAGAATGCCGAATCCGTCAACCTCAATTCTGCCTGACAAGGGTGGATCATTCTGCAATACTTTGCTTTCATAAAAGCAGCCTGCAACGACAATCCCGTTCGGAAGCCCCCACCATAGTTTACAAGAAAAAGCTGTATCGACGTCCCTAAGCCTCCGAAATCCTACTCCCCCCTCCTCAACCTGGTAGCACAGTTGAGACCACCGAATCCGGTGAAACTTCGACTCTTCAGATGTTGACCTCCACATGAAATCTGAGCAGACCTTTTCTATTGTGTTAAACACCGCACCAGGGAGCACAACAGCTGACAGTAAATGCACTGGCATCGACGACAATACATGCTTGATTAAAATTATCTTGTCTCCCAAAGAAAGCAGTTTTGATTTCCATGACAAAATCCTGCCTAGTATAGACTGACACACTTTCCCAAAATATGACGATTTACACCTCCCAAAATAGAGCGAAAACCCTAAATAACGTATAAGGAAGGGCTGTCAAGCAAACCTGGTGACACGTTCAATCACCCTTCTTCTAGCCAATGATAGCGACGGATGAGCCAAGTAACAACTTTTTCGAGCATTTATTAGCTGCCCCAAGCACCTCTGATACATCTCCAGCACCTGCATAATGTCCTTTAGAGAGGAGGAGGACACATTCGCAAATATAAGTACATCATCCGCGAATGCCAAATGAGTTACAGAAGGGCAGCCATATGGGACTTTGAATGCCAAGAAGCCTGATTGCACCCTGAGGTTATTCAAGCCTCTCGACAGAATCTCAGCCCCTATAATAAATAATGCCGGCGACAATGGGTCACCCTGACGTAACACTCTCGTAGATTTAAAAAAACCATACGAAGACCCATTGATAATGATCGAGAACCAAACATTAGACAGCAATCGCCATACCAGATCTATAAATCGCTCCCTAAAGCCAAACTTCCGCAAAACACCAGTAATATGCCACCATGATACCCTGTCATAAGCCTTAGACATGTCTAGCTTCGACACAACATTGCCACCCCTAGATTTTTTACCGATACCCGACACCACCTCCTGAGCTAGCAAGTAGTTCGCCATTATATTTCGGCTCTTCACAAAGCCCGTCTGCTAGGGGAAATAGTCGTTGGCAAAACACCAGCCACTCTATCAGCCAAGATTCTGGACAACAACTTGTTAAAGAAATTACACAGGCTAATTGGTCTAAATTGGGAGAAATCCTGAGGATTTGAAACCTTAGGAATCAGCACAATCGAGGTAGAGGTAGAGGTGATGAAACGAGGTAGCTCTGCCCCACAGAAAAAGCTGAGGACCGCATTGTAAACATTCTGAACAATAACTTCCCACGCAAAGATGTAAAATTTACCAGTGAATCCATCTGGGCCCCCATCCATTGACCTCACCACTCGATGAACCTCCTCTATAGAAGGAATCGAATTTAACAGCCTATTATCCTTCCCCGAAATCAAGGGTGGAATGAGATGCAACATATCAGAAGCGGACTCCAAAGGTCCCGAGAAAAGGTTAGAGAAATATGTTATTGCCTCACTCGCTATATCAGCATCCGCCTCCACCCAAACACCATTGAATTTTTTTATTCTATGTATCATTCCTTGAGCCCGTCTCTGCCTCACTACCGCATGAAAATATTTTGAGTTGCGATCTCCACTTCGAAGCCATTTTACTCGAGCCTTTTGACTCCAGAACTGCTCTTCAATAGACAATGCATAACGCAGCTCCGCTTGAGCCTTCCTAAGCGCAACCTGACCCTCCTCCGAATCATATTGATCCGCGGCCTCCTCTGCCCGTTGAACCACAAATTTCGCCTCACGAACAGCATCAAACACATTTCCAAAACATTGCTTGTTCCAGTCCTGAATAGCCCTCCTCACCTCCAATAGTTTAGCGCACAGAACACGCAATGGAGTCCCACTAACTTCTTGACTCCAGGCATGTCTAATCACGTCCAAGAGTTCTGGTTTAGTCATCCAGACATTCAAGAAGTGGAACGGTTGTGGCTTATTATCTAACCGAAATGTAAATGAGATCTTCAACGGTGCATGATTTGAGTGATGCCTCGCCAAATGAACTACAGAGATGGCTGTGAAAAAATTCGAACATGCCCATTGACTAACAGCCTGTTCAACCTCTTCAAAACTCTAGCTCTACCTCTCCGATTATTACACCACGTGAAACGAGCTCCCGAAAAACCTACATCAAAAACCTCAGCCTCTTCCATGAAAGACATAAGTTCCACCCCCTCAACTATAGCAAATGGACATCCCCTCCGTTTTTCATGAGGCGCCATTATGACATTAAAATCACCCCAATGCACCATGGAAGGGAGCTAGGCTTATCAGCTAATAAGTTGTGCCATAATTCTTTTCGCTCCTCCATTGAGCACTTTGCATGAACAAATGACACGACGATTGAACCAGGCAACAGCGGATATTGAACAGATAAAGATACATGCTGATCCGAATTATCAACAATCGAACACACGAAAGGACTACTAAAGAACACCCAAATATCACCCGAGCGATTAACAGCCACAAAGTCAAATAATAAACATAATCGAATGGATTCAACTTTAGATACATCCAGCTTTGGCTCACAAATCACAACAAACTTAACATGATGCAACCTTACTAATTTAATCAACCTTCGTAGATTAGGGCATTTAGCCACCCCTCTAATATTCCAAAAGATACCATTAATCATGAGATAAAACCTAGAAGGAGTTTTGGGAGGATGTCGCAGACCGAAGCTATCTATCAGATGGGAAGCAAGCTCGCACACCTTTCTCTCGCGCTTGTTTGAAATCTCACTCAGATGCCACAGATTGATCAATGTTCAAAACCATTGCCGACGACTCCAGTGACCACTATTGTTGGACAACCAGCCTTGGAGATAAAGTTCCTGCAACATTCGACAATTCAACTTCAGCCTCCCCATGTTCTCTATGGGCCACATCCTCCTCCCTATGCAACTCAACAACCAAATTCTCCAGTGCAATACTGTGGAACGGAACCATCTGCCCCGCTGCTATAAACTGCTGTCCAACCCCCAAAGGCTGATTCGCAGGAGCCTGATGCACCGCACAATTGTGCCCCTTTGTAGAAGCTAGCTCTACATCAATTGCCCCTGGTTCCCCATCCAATATCTCCTTTACCCCATCACTTACGACCTGATGCCCATGTCCAGCAGTACCACTCTCCATATTCTCACCATGTCCAGCAATATCTCTATGCTCAGCAGTAATCATAATCTCAGTATCACCATCCATCGCAGCCTCCAATTTGTCAGTAGCGGAACGTCTGGAATCAGGCTCCCTCCGCCCAGTTCTGGTGCTTTCATCGGCTAGCACAGCAGGCCCACCAGTTTGCCTCCTTTCCTCTGCAGCTGCCACCCTTTTCCCGAGACCATTAAAGCCATCTATTGTCGCATTCAATGAGAGCATCAGTTTCCTTGTTCCCGTTAAAACCTGAACATTACGCCCATCAGTTCATGAGTCATGCTGCATCCGTATGTGCTGATACCGAGACGCAAACTCAAACAACCCTTCTTACACTCCTCAGGTGAATGACCCAAATGCCAGTAAGAAGAGTAATACGACGACATATCCTCTTTCACGATTCTTTGCCAGAAACCCAGCTCCCCTTCGACAACCACCCATACCCTTGAAACAACTGGCTTGGCGACGTCAACCTCCACGCACACGCTGGCCACACTAGGACGTGTACCCACAGCCGTTGCCGAATCCAAGAATAAGGGCCTTCCGACTGGAGATAGGATGGAAAACAAAGAATGTTTATCAAAGTAATGAATTGGCAGAGCCGGTAAAGCCACCCAAACTGGAACCAGAGAAGATTGCTTTTGCACATGGAACTCCCTGGTCCACCGAAATACTCTCATCGAAAATTTTCCCAGTTGCCAGACTCATTTCGTCCAAATCCTGTTGAAATCTACCTCAGCCGCACACTTGATCAACACATGCCTATAATCCATCAGCCCAATAGATACGTGGTCTCTCAAATTTAAAGCAACAAAAAATTTTCGAGTGTCTTCCAAAAGAGGTCGTCCATGAGAAAATTTTCCAACTAGAGTCCATCGAAACGGAGCCGCAAGCCTGTCCACGTCTGCTCTAGAGAAGACAACCGCAACCTCACCCTTGAACAATGTCGCCGGCCGAATTTGGATGGGAGATGCCGCCAGTTGTGAGAAGAGTTAGGAGAAGGACTTTTTCGCTGAAGGGGACACACTTTGCCCCTCAGCCAAGGGCTGAAGGGCAGCCATGAAACCCTAGTGGAAGCCTTCGAGGAGAAACCCTAGAGAGAAAGCAGTGTTCCGAGTGTTTCGAAAATATTTAAGTAAATGATAATGACACTTACCTTATTAGCCGTCCCAAAAATGAAATCCTATCTATTGCCAAAGGAAATAAATCAATAAGACACCAGTCCCTAGCAACGGTGCCAAAATTTGTTGGGAGTCAAACCAAAAAAAATAATAATAATAAAAAAATTTCTATTCTAAAAATATAATTCAAATATAGCGGTGAATAGGCCGTATCCATAGGGATTGGGTGATTTATCTTCTTAGGAAAAAAATAAATAAAAAGGGCGATTGGTAGGAATTAATCTATTTAGTCAAATTAAATAAAGCTAAATTAATAAAAGACAAATCTCTAGTCAAAGGATTAATCTACACTTTGGATCATTTAACTAATCATTGATTCAAGGATAAAATCATTTATTTATAAATAAACTTGTTATGGTTGTCAACAAACTGCAACTATCCTTTTCTTACTACCTCAATAAACACAATAAATGCTTTTTTCCCTTGCCAATTAAGTAATCCTAAACAAGTTTGTAGGATTTAACTTACTAATAGTATTAATTATTAGAGAAACTATTAGTTCTAACGAACAAATTTACAAGTTCGGTTCATTTAGATTAGATTATATATTTCCATGACATAAATTCAAAAGTTTCTACTATAATCAAATTATGTCACTTGTCACAAACACTAAAATTGCCAAATAATTATAGATTTGATATTTTAGATGGCAGTCGATTTTTTGGATAATTAAATAGTGGCCAGTTATTTAATTATGCAAAATAATCATCTCGAAAATGAACAGAGAATAGACAAATACTTATAAATAAATGAAACAAATAAATCAAATTAAATCTCACAGTATTCACTGAACCAAAGTCTTGATTATCCTCTAACTAGAAAAAGAGTTCAGCCGCTCCTTATGGCGGATTTGTAATCAAGAGAAAAAAAACTAGGGTTCGTCTTGAGGCAAAGAGAGAACAAGAGGAAAGCCATCTATTTTGTTTGTCTCAACCTCGGTTAGATCATTACTCCCTAAAGAGTCATGACAAATATAATAGTATACTCGCAGCCTTCTAATATCCTAAAAGGAAAAGATTTCCTTTCTAATCTAATTCCTACTTAAAATAATAAACAAATAAAAACTTAATAGACTAATTAGTTTCCAAATGGAATGCACCAATACACAATGAATCAGGACTTCCAATTCATGAATAACATAGCAACAAAGACATGGTAGGTGCAACAATGATTCGTTCATGTGATGGAATCCACTTCAAATCTCACGGTTTCCGAATTTCACAACAAATTGAGACGTGATCGCACCTGGCTAAATAAAAGTCTTCTGGAATTTTCACTTTTAATGCACTTCTTGCTTCCTCTTAACTATAAATTCTTAAAAACAATACCAAAAACCAAATATGAGTAGAATCTAGTGATTAACACCATATTTGACCAAAGTTAAGGGGGAATATTAACAAATAAAATGCATAATTAGCTCACTAACAAAAATACTAAGTCAGTCTTTTGTTTGAAATGGTTTAAATAATTGTTAAAATTCATACATTATGGTGTATGTGGAAGAATAACAATTCATGCTAGAGATGATTATTTTGTTATACTTTACTACTTTTACTAATAACTACTCGAAAATGGATATGTGTTCTTTTTAAGTACAAATCCAATGTATCTGGGAAGTTAAAGGGTTAAAGTATAAAGTAGAGAAATAAATTGGTGACATATTAGAATACCTAGATATGATCATGGTGAAGAATACTTTATCCAAAGTGAAATACTAGAGCACAAAGATTTGATCAAGGTGGAGAATACATAGTCCAAGGATTCCAAAATTATATAAAGGAGAATGAAATTCTCAAGTAAAATAATACTTCCTATATATCTCGATTATTATTGAGTAATCTAGATAAGAAATTATATCTTATGAAATAAGATGCAACATGCAATTTTACTAAAGTTGTTTTGGAGTTTGTCTATATAAAGGAGAATGAAATTCTCAAGTAAAATAATTCTTCCTATATATCTTGATTATTATTGAGTAATCTAGATAAGAAATTATATCTTTTGATATAAGATGCATCATGCAGTTTTCTAAAGTTGTTTTGGAGTTTGTCCTACATAAAATTACCTCTTGTACTCTAAATCTTGTTGCCAACATACACACACTGATATATATATATATATATATATATATAAATATATTCCCATATGAGATATGGAGTGTTAAAGAATCCAAATCTATGTAAAAGTTTGGGTTGTCCTACTTATAAAGTAGGTATAATTGGCTAAATTGGAGTTAAGATCCAATTAAGATCTTTATGGTGAGTTCTTGAGAAATAAAAGGAAAAGGTAAATCAGCCAAAAAAAAAAAAGACAAGCAAATTGGCTCTCTCTGCTTCATTGGTTTGATTTCTTTTAGCTCAGAAATTAGAGTTTTCTCATCTTCTCAAGAAATACTACTATCTTTTCAAAGAGTAAAAGTGTTTTCCTTTAAAACTACTATTTTCCTCTAAATATTTTATGCTAAATAAATTAGTGGGAGTAACATAGAATTTAAAACTTGAAAGAGTTTCAAATGTCACAAGAGCAAGTTGAACAAATGCATGGAATTGGAGTTTGCATTTCATGATGATAAGGCGCAACGAAAGCTCCTAGAACAAGAGTTTCATAAGTTTTAGAAATACAGATTTCTTATGGAGAATCATGATGTTTGATCATGGAGTCCCTAATTATTTATGAATAGTTTTACAACTTATAAAGATAAGTAAGAACCATAAATCTAAAATGAATTCCATATTTGACAAAAGGTAATTACCTTAGTCCATCTACCTAAAGGTAAAAAAACCCATTGGGTGTAGGAGACTCTTTAGAGTAAGGACCAACATGGAAGGTAAAGTTGTTACTTATAAATCATGATTCATAGAGAGGTTACCATTAAAAATTAGTTATTATCTTTAAAGAAACCTTCTAACTAATCAATATACTCAAATTTGTTAAATTTACTTGTTGTGGTTGTGAGTTGTAGCATGGTAAATAGATGTTAAAATCACATTTTTTTTAAATGGAAAAAATATATGGTTTTGTATGTGACATAAGTTAAGGGTTTCTACATCTTGTGTGCAAATAAAGCAAGCCTCTAAGAGCTTTATCATCCGTTTTGATGAGATAATCAAAGAGTTTGATTTTATCAAAAATATGGATGGGCCAGTGGGAGCTATTATAGTTTCTTATTATATATGTGGCAAACATATTATGCATGAAAAGGTATACCTATACTCCAAAATTATAGGTATAGTTATCCAAGATTTTCTCTATGATATTAAGAGGAGCAATCTTCTCTTTAAGAGTAAAGATCTATGTTGATAGATAATGATTGCTAACCCTTTCAAAGTACTTAAATAAGATGTTAAAAACATTTAGCATGAACTGATCTAAGAACGCGTTTTATCTATATTGTATAGAATAATACTTTTAATGCACTAGGCTCATTGTCTCCTTTAGTCCATGAATAATTAAAATTGGAAGTTCAAGAATATGCTTGTAAACAATCTTATAGATAATTTGCAAGTAATTATATTTTTACTTATAATATTGGTGTTATGTGTTGAAAGAAGTTTCAAGCAAAATACAACTAATATTTCCACAAACAAGTCTTAACAAATTGCTACTTGAGAAGTGGCAAAGGGAAGCATTTGGATTTAAACTTCAATTTTAGAACTTGAATTGGTTCGCTCTGTTAGTAGCCCTTTATCTTGTATTGTGACTATAATGGAAATTTGCCCTATCAAAGGAATTAAAGTCTCATCACGGATCCATAATTTTGTGAAGGTGCTATCGCATGGTTTGAGAAATCATTAGTAGGAATAAAAGTGAACATACAGAAAGTACTTGTAGATGGCATCATAGTTGATTTTTTTACTAAAACTTATCCTAAAAGAAATATGATAGTCATGTGGACTTATTTGGTCTTTGACTGTAAGTGATTGGCTTTAGTACAAGTGGGAGATTGAAAGTGTATATGCCCTAAAGTCAATAAACTTCTAGGGTTTGATATACAATTGAACTATTTATATTTTAATAAATGCCATCTTTATCACATTGATTGGTTATATGTATATTTATATGATAAAAACCCTTAGAGTAAATCTAATTAATGAAATCATAAGAGTTATGATAGTAAGGTTCATTCGATTATAGATAAGATTTATTTTTAAATATGTCTGGTCAAAATATTAACAAGAAATGACATTGTTAATATAGTTAGACTAGCATATACTATGAAACTTCTATATGAGAAGTAGTGATCTCATCTACTATGATATGTAAGACACCTAAACTAATATATGAGTGATTGATAAGATAATCAAATTCATTAGATTGATCCATATAGAAATATCCTCTAAGTGCCAAAGGATTAATATCTCAGTGTTGTTAGTGTAAGTGATCTTTAGGTTTAGGGTTATTATAGTATCTTGAGTATGGATAGATAAACTTTGTTTGCTATATGACTTCTCCCTTAACAAGGAATACTCATATCATTAGGATATGGGTATATTCAAGAAGTATGGAAAGATAGTGAATAACATATAAGGATTTATCACCTCTCACGGAAAGGAGTTATCTCATATTTGGCCACTTGTAGAAGTACACCTTAGAACTCTTACCGCTAAGTGGAAGAATGTTAGAAAGTGTTTCTAAATACTTCTTCATTGAAGTTATATTTTAGTACAAAAAATCAACATTAATCACATAATGGAATAGGTACAACTTATTCCAAGATTAATGTGATATAAGTATGGTAAAATGATATTAATTATATGATAAAATTAACTGAATAGTGAAGCCATCCAGTTGACTTTTCTCATTACTTGGGTAGTCATGATGCACCGCTAGATGCCAATTTTGATCTATAAGAATGAGTTGATTGATTAATGAATTTAATCATAAATTAAAAGGAGTTTTAATTTATCTAGTTCTTATTTATTAAGAGTTATAATTCATACTTATTGCCAACATATAAGAGAACCTAATAGGTCAAACACATCAGAAACTTCTTTAGCTGAATTAAAGGAATTTCAAGTAGGGACTTAAAAAATAAGTTTTAATAACCTATATTTTAATTTTTTAGACAAATTAAAATTGAGAAACTTATGGTGAAAATAAGTTTATGCATTCCAAATACAAGAGTTGTAGTGGAATAAGGAAGATGGAATCCTATTGGAAACTAATTCAGGTTTCCATAAGGACATGGACAGCTTATTTGTCTATAAATACCTGCTAAGCTGTTGCTAGTAAGACGGATTGACACATAAATTGTCTTGTGAGATTCTTAAGAAAAATATTGAGAAAAAAATTCCTAAAATTCGTTCAAGAAAACAAGGGAAAATTCATGTATCTTATTTCTCTCACTTGGGTTGATTTTTCATAGGGAAAACCAGGATTTCTTTTGTACAATTCATGTGAGGTGTTTTGGCAATAACTAGCACTAATCTACCAAAGCTAATTCAACTTAGGAGGTTCTAGTTAAGGATATTCATGTGGATCACCATTAGACGTTGGACATATGTGCAGCAACATGAATTTCTTTGTTATCCTCTACGTCAAATCTCCACCAATTTAAGAATATCTTCATGGGTTGAGGTAATTTCTTAAACTAATTCTATGTCACAAGAATTTAATCAAAGGACGATCTACTAAGGAATCAAAATTTTAAATTTTTTGTTGTGCAATGATCTTATGATTCCTTACAGAGTTAACCCAGGAAAAGTATGAAAATTGAATTGGTCAAGTAGAAGTTATATCGACCTGGTTGAATGTATGAATTTCGATGTTCGAGTTGACATCCTTTTCTACAATTTGTTTGGTGCAAAAGCAATAGATAAGTCTCTTTTGATCTAAATTAAACTAAAGTACTTCAACTAATATATTTACATTGGTGCATATGCATTGGTGTCATAAATATATATATATATATATATTCTTTACCTTCACTATGTCACCTTGTATGTTGAACGATTTCATTAGAAGCAATGGTACATTGCATCCGTACTTCTTGTTGAGTTTCTACATAGAGCTTCTAACTATCAACTAACTTTGCAATTATAAAAATAGCATAACACTAAAAGGAGATTGTGTACTCAATTTGGAAAACAATCAAGTCAAGGAATGTCAAACCATTACAAACTTCAATCACAGACCTGCATCAAAAATATATACAACTAGGGAAAGGAACATCTACATGCAAAAACTGTCCTATGAGTGGGAAAAATAAGCTTAACAGAGCTTGATTTTGCAATTGTAATTTTCATTTGGACAATCTTATCGACAATCCCCTAACCAATTCATTTCATAACTAGAAATAGAAGTTAATTTAACTATTTTATTTAAAAACTTCAATAAAGTTTTTGAGTCAATTAGTGCTCAAAAGATTTGATTTATGTTGATTGACGTTTTGTGCTAATTGCTAACTCTTTAAAGTTGCTAACTATATTATGTTTCAGTGACTAGCAACTTGATAGATCTATGCATATACCTTTCTTAGAGTACTGGAGGTGTAAGGCTTAGATTTATAGAAATTTTAGATACCGAATTGATTTAGGATTAATGTTTTATACACCTGCTTAAGCTAAGTAATTGGTAGTTCTTGACTTATGAATGAAAGATATATTTGGCTCTATTTCAATTTTTTTTTAGAAACGACTAAAACTTATATATATAAAATCAGAGGATTTATAATTATAGGGCAACAACACTTAAATTCATCCTTGGCTTTAGATTCAAGCCTTCAGGGGAAACATTGTTCCCAAGTGAGATGATATTTTAGTTTTAAGGCAAACTTTGCCACACTATAACTAACAAGATTATCTTGTCTCCTACATGTGCAACAACTTTCCCTTAATCTAGTTATATCCTATAAGAACACACTAAGATAATTGCCATTTGTGCCTTCTTTGTTAATTCATATCTACTAGCTATTTGCAATTGGAGTCAAATATGACGTTCCTCCATCTTTTCTATTGTGCCTTCTATAGTGCTAATCTAAAAGTCTAGGCATCCAATTAATCTGGTTTCAAAAGGATGTTGACTTGATTAGCACAAATTGTGACAGCCTTTTCATTGCAGTCTCTTGCATTCACTCCAAATCCTGTTTTGGTGAATTAAGGTTGGATAGTTGCATTTATATTGATTTTAATGACCTTTGGTGGTGGCGGTCTCCAACTTGCCTCTGTCGTGTCCCTTTCAGTCCCTAGGCTTCTATTATGTCCTCTTCTTGCTAGGCATCCAAGAATTCCTTCTATTCTCTTACAATTTTGTCAATTAGGAATAGAATAGTGCACATTTGCTATCAAAATTCTTTTCAGTCCTCGTTTGCCAAAGTTGCCATAGAAAATTAGTAGTTGGCTCTATGTGTTCTCTGCCATTAGGCCTCTCCATTAGTAATTGCAACTTTTCCCATCATCTCAAAAAATTTCTCCTGTTATCCTTAAGTCCATCCCACTGGATTGGGAAGACGTCTCAAGCTATCTATACATTCCCACTCTATTCCAATGCTAATGTTAATATAATGGCAATTTATCTTTTTCAAAAAAAAATTCTAAAAAAGGTTATATAAAATTACCTTTAGTTCTTATAATTCTAAAGAATAGCCGTACAACTATACGTGTAGCATTTTCTTTTGCTAAAATTTCTTGGTTGAAATGGTATGGCTAAAGGGAAGTTGAAGTTCATTGGCGAACAGATAAAAGAAATGATCATATTAATGGAAATATTAATACTTTTGCGGGTTAAAGAAAGAAAATGTAATTGCTAGTGCCAGTGTCCTAACTTTCAACCTTTGCATGCATTAGATTTTTCTTTGAAGCAAGAAAAAGACTAAAATTCACCTTTTTGTAAAAGTTTTTTGTGCTGCTCAAGTAAGCCAACTTAGAGGGATTGCATAACTTGGACATTTTTGCACTTAGGCAAATGTTCAAACAAGATTGTTACACCCCAAAATAGCCTTTGCGAGTGATAAAATTGGCAAAATGAACAAGTGCAAATATTCAAACATAATTGTTGGCATATGAAGAACCTATGACCTTAATACACTTGTTTTGGTGATTAACAAATAAATGATAAAGTGTACAAATGCTTCTATTTAAGTGTGATGATAGAATGTGAGTAGAATTGATGAATGCACAATTGAACTCGATACAAACAAATGGCTTAAAACAATACCAGTTGCATAGAAAGTAGAAAACAAAAATGGCCAAAGGCTATGCAGACATGCATGTGGATGCATGTTGTAAAATAAATGAACGCAGATGTGGACTCAGTACAGATGATTGGATGACAGATTGTAAGTAATAGCTAGTTTTTCTGTGAGGACTCGTAATTTATTTTATCTTATTTATTTATTTTATCGATTTATTCACTTATTTATTGGTTTATTTAAATAATTAATTGGCCCATTTTCTCCGAATAATTTATTTTAATCTTTTTAGAACCTTTTACATGGAACTATGACTTGCATATATTTTTAAAATGTCCCGTTAGTAAATTTAATTTTTAGAAGCTCATTTAGCGAGATTTAGTGAATACGCGTTTGAAGGCAATAGTCGATTTGAGAGTACAGTGACCTTGGAGATTTGAGTACTCATGTGTTAGTCTTAAAATAGGTATTTTTATGATTAATTACCCTAGTATTAGTTAGTTATACTATCATTACAAGAATTTCTTAGAAATTGCACTTTATCGCACATAAGTCGGAAGTTCACGTTTTCGCGCACGCGACTAATTGAAAGACTTTAGAAAATTATTGTTAGACTACTAAGAGTGAATAATAATAGTGTTAAAGGAAGTGCATTAGAGGTTTAGTGCATAAGTGAAACAAACTCGAGAGGAATCGGGCACGAAACGCGCGCCTACGCGCACTATGAGAGTTGACTTTTGTGCAAAAATTTGAACCAACTACCAAGCTTCCAAGAGAAGTTTCCCATATCAGCACCATCTCTCTCTTTTCTCTCTCAAAGCTGCCAAAACCCTCAAGGAAGAAGAAGGAGCAAAACTTCATCTCATCTCACTCAAATCTTGCACCATTTCACTCCAAATTCACTACACAAACTCACAACAACTTGGAGACTCACTTGGACTAGGAAGAGAGCATAATTTCCACGGTTTTCTTGGAGCTCTTAGTGGCCGAAATTTCTGAGTTTCATCAACTAAGAGGTAGTAAATCATCCAACCTTTGAAACTTGATTCTAGTGAATTAGATTTCACTTGGAAGCTTGTAGCTTCATGTGGGTATCTTTATTTTGTTGGAAATCATTTGAGTGGGCTCTATGAAATCCCACAATGGATATGTTGGACTGATATGATGATTTTGGGTGTTATTTGTGTTGATTAAGTGTTAAACTAGTGGATATACGTTGAAAAAGTGGAAAGAAAATCAAAGGAAAGCTTGCATGAGAAAGGGCCGAATTCTGCCCTGTTTTTGCAGAGCACTTGGTGCGATTTTTTTGTGACCAAATGACCTCGATTTTGATGTAGATATGTTGTATAGGTTGTGTGGAAAGTTTCCACCAAAAATCACTTGATTTGGTTGGGTAAAAGTTGCATTTTCGAAAATCCTTCAAAGCTGGAAAACGGGTAACAGGGGTTACCTGGCAGCGAACTTTGAACAATCATAACTCCCTGCTCCGATGTCAAAATCGAGTGCTGTTTGTGGCATTTGAAACTAGACACTTCCAGTTTTCTAACGGTATAAAATGTATCCCCTGATTCAACTTGAGCGAACTGTACTAGTTCTTCAAAGTTACCTGTTCTGTTTTATTGCTGTGCGGAAGAGTCAATAATGTGTTGGAAATTGTTGCTTGAATTTGAGCTAGCTATGAACTGAATTTCAAAACGATTTCTTTTGATGAAATGTAGCCCTACAAGTTTAGTTTCCAACGCCACCAACCATGCTTAATTCCAAGTTGAATTGAGTGAGTTGTGGCCGAATTACAGAACTGCGTCAGTGATCTAAAACCCTAATTTTGGCTAGCCGATGGCCTAGCTCGAATTGGGACTTGTTATTTTGAAACTTTTGGTGTTAATCACCTACCAAATATATTTTGGATGTTTCTTAGATCTTTCCTTCATAAATGAACCATGTTTGAGATGATTTCATTGACCAAAGGTTCGAAAAAAGGAAAACGGAAGCATAAGGCAGAATTGCCTTGGAAATTCCTGGAACTTTAGTGGTCTTGTTAACTGACTTCCCGTACGAATTTTTGCATGAAATTTGGTAGAGGAGTAACCCTTATGTGGTAGTGTAATCATACCAAATTTGGTGCCATTCCAAGTCCATTTCGATGTCCAACTGAAGTCCCAAAGTTTGTGTTTCAAATCTGGAAAATTGCCCAATGGTCGTCATTTTGAACCAACTTTGAGCCGCTATATCTTGGCGTTCAAAACTTTGATTCTTGTTCCGTTTGTTGCATTTTTAACTTTGATTGTAAATCTAATTGATTTTCAAATTTTAGAGGCTAGTTCACATTCTGTGAATTTTGCCGAATTTCCAAAATTTGCCAAAAACCAACCCCGAATCTGTCTTGGAAGTGCAAGGCAGTAGCTTTAAGCCAAAATTTGAGTGTCTTCCATTTAAAATCATGGAAAAGTGTCTTCTAGGAACTTTTAGTACTTTGGAATTAGTTTCCAACGGTACCAAGTTTTCGAATTTTGGACCTACAGAGAGTGAGATATGATTTTCAAAGAATGCACCTCAAATCTGAAATTTCTGAACTTAAAGGAAATTGAGTTTTTAGAACTCTCCATTTTCCTTCGATGTTGGTTGACCGTTTTACACTTGGTTTCAAAGATGAAAAGCAGATTTTTCTTGTATTATTAAACCCCACTCTAGAGCCTCGATTTACGAGTAATTAAGGCTCATTTTCATAATATTCTCTTAGATTGCACTAGAGTACAATCTTTCTTGATAATTGGGGGTTAAGCGATAGTGTGTGATAAATAATTATTGTGTGCTCAGGCCTTCAAGAGGACCTCACAACGGACGCTTAAACACTTGAATTGTGCACCACTCTCTGTCATTTTGACTAGGTGAGTGTCAAGTGTATGTGAACTTGTTATGTGCTTAATCGTTATTAGTGATTGAATATTTTGAAAATCCTGAGTCGAGTGTGTACTTTACCGCACTCGTTCTCATTTAAGTGAAGTGTGCTTGAATTACTTGACATGAAATACTTGAACTGAATATTTACGTGAAGTGTACTTGAATTGCTTGAAGTGACTTGTTAAGTGAATTAAGTGAAGTGTTTCAATGATTAATTATGCTATGGTTGCATAAGTTGATTGGAGTGAATCTCCTCGACTCTTAGTGATACTAGTGGGGGACGCCCAAATCTCATCGGCCAACCTTGCGACTCGAGCCGGCATGGGCTAGGTCGAGAAGTTTGGTGAGCCATGAGAAACGTGTAAAAGTTTGATCTAATGGGGAGATCTTGCTTGGCATATTCAAGCAGTATCGCCTATAACAAAAGAACGTGCGGGCCCGGAGCAGGGGGAGTAACGGTGAACGGGCAACGAGTAAGTGAAGTTCTACGGATTATAACCTACCCGATTGACGGAGTATCAACTCGTGGAGGTTCTTGATTGTGCAAGTGGAAATTAGCTCTTGAGAGCTCTTATATCCTTGAATTGTTTCTGTTTACTTTTCTCGCCCGAATTGTTATTTACTTGAATATTACTGTTGTACTTATTAAATGAGATTGTTACTTGGACAACGTGCTTGCATGTGTGTTTCTTGGCCTCACGAGCAATCGCTCACCCCGTAGATTTGTTTTCCTTAACAGGAACGGATATGGAGTGAAACTCGGAGAAACCATTAGGATGAACTTTTGTATTAGGGTTTCGATTGTAATCGATTAGACAGTTTTTGGCAGTTGTATATTTTGAAATTGATGTATTTTGAATGGTGGTGTAAGACTGGATATTTATTTATGTATGGAAGCGACTTTACTTCTTACTTTGTCTCGTCGTATTAGCTATTATTGTATTAAGCTTGAACGGGAATTGTACCGAGTACTGGCGAGAGCTGGACAGGCGTCCCGCGGATACCCTTTGGTTCGCCTTAGGGAGAAGTGGGGACGTCACATTTTCAATATCTCTACTTTTAATTGTTGGAAGCATATTTCGAACTTCTATAAAAGGCCATAACTCCAAGGTTCTGCCTTGACAAGTGAAGGAACATATTTAAGAGTTTATATGTCAAACCCTTTGATTTTATCATTAGTTCATGAGTTTATCTTTGTAAATCTGTACAATAGAGGGTGTTATTGAACTATCATTTGCAATATCCACAAAATTAGAGTGTTAATTTTTGTTCTACCACAAATAAGTTGAGTGGTTGTGTGATGTCATTAAGGAGATGTAAAACATTGGGAAGAGGTGATCCTCACTTGTACACTAGAGTGTAGTCTTCAAAATTAAGAGAAATGAATAAGTAGTTGAGGGGTTTTGTGAGGACTTGAAAATTCACCTATATTTTCCTTATAATTTCCTTTTATTTTGAATAAGTTAATTTATAATTCCTTTACTACTAATTACTCTCTCAATAGTTGTAATAAATAATAGAATCGAGAGTTTTACTTTTACTTTTATAATTAAAGTAAATTAGGGTTTTTGTGCATTTTGGTAGTGTGATCAGTTGATGAAGTGTGTGTACTAAATTTGGTGTATAAGAGTGAGTATTAAGTAAGAGGAAGTGTGTGATTAGAAGTGCTAAGAATAAGTTAGTGAATCATAAGTTAAAACAAAAGTACAAGAGAGTTAAGAAAGTAGGCTTGAACCGGCGTGCGCCGTTTATTACCGGTTGAGTACACCACTTGACCAATACTTTCTTTCCCTAATCTCCTTGTTTTTATTTCATTTAATCTTCTCCAAAATTAACCCTAAGCTGGCCGAAAATATTGACGAGGAGGAAGGAAAGAAAAGAAAAAAAAAGAGAAAAACTTGGCCTTGCCAAGTGTCAATGATCCAAGACATGTTTGACCAAGAAACTTTCTTACCTTCTTATCTTTCTCTTGGACCAACTTTCCTTCATATTTTTCTTGTCTTGGCCGAGAGCTTGGAGAGGAAAAGGAGAAGAAAAACCACCAACTTCATCTTGATTCTTGCCTTGTTTGAGTTGGAATCACAAAACTAAACCGAACAAACTAGCACCAAGGGAGCAAGGAAGCCTGTAGTGGAGAGTTTTTTTGAAGAGAAAGCCTTGGTTCTTCATTTTCTTCAAGGGGTTGAAGGTATAAGTTGAACAACTTCTTTTCTCTTTCTTATTTTTTGCAATTTATGGTGAAGATGATTTGAAACTTGGAATTTTATGGATGATAATCTCGATTTGGTGAAGATTGGTGAAATTTCAGCCTAGGGTTTATGATTTTCAGCCTTGAATTATGTTGTTCATCCATGATATGATGGTATGGAGCTTGGTTATGGACTTGTGTGATGATTGGTAGCTTCATGGTGACTTTTTGGCTAGCAAATAGAAAATTTCAGCTTTAGTTCTACAATTTCAGCTTTAATGGAGAATTTTCCAGCTTTGATATTGTGATGGTTATATGCTAGAAATGAGCTTTAATTGGATGGGTTTTATGGCTAGTACGAGAACCGAATTTATCTCATTGTGGTATTGATTTGGGCTGATTTGAGATGAAAATGTAGCCTTGAAAATGGCTGAAAAATTAGGAAAAAACAAAGGAAGTGCTGTTCGTTTTTTTTTCTTGAAGTTTAAGCGAGCGGAGACGGAACTTGGGTGGTGATTCTTCGTTGATTTGAACTTAGATTGCTTAGGATATTTGAGTTTCCCTTAGTAGGGATATATAAGCTGAAATTTTTGCCAAAACCTAAATATTTTATAAGGAGGAAGTAGCGACCACTTTAAACACGATTTCCTAGTTTCTTTCACCAAGTTACGAACTTAAAATGTTTAAATAGTTTCTTTATCGAAACCAAAAGAGCGAGCACGAATTTTCTAGGGTTTAATAAGTACTATGAGTACTACGTAAATGAGTTCTATTTACTTGATTTTTTTTAAGCGAAACTCCTATATTTTAAAAACCCTAATTGATTGTAAGTTGTTACACGATATTTTATCGCAGATTTTGACTCTAGCCAGGGAGTTGAACCTGAGCTTGGTTTTGAAAAGCAGTGAATCATTGGTGAGTGTTTCCAAGTGCATGTTTGAACTTATTACTTGAATGAATTGCTTTGTTAATGTGATTGGACGGTACTTAATTTGTTTGATAGGGGTAAGGGTGTACTTTATCGCACTTGCCCTAATGTGATTTATTACTGTGCACTGGTTACAATTGGCTTGATTATATCTATGTGTATGACTTAGATACTGTCTGGAATTCTAAAACCCTGTGGCTAGTTAATTGATTCAAGCCGACAAGGGCCTGCGATAAGATAACGAACCCTGAGTCTACTGCTTTGTCGAGTGGAGTGTTATCTTCTCGACTAATTGGTATGCTCGAGTATTTCCACTACTGTTATATTGGAGTTTGGGCCCGGTAGGGGGTTTGAATGATGGAGGAAAGATTGGAGTTAAGTGGTGCGCTACTAGACTGGTTACTCTACTTGAAAGTTGACGAAGTGTCAACTATTACTTGGTGAAGCTATGGCAAAGTTAACTCGCAAGAGCTACTGTATCCTTTTACCTGAAAATATTGGACATTTAATGATTTGCTATTTGAAGTGTTATTGCTCACTGCTGTGAACTCTTATGGTCGCTACTTTAATATTTCAAGTTTTATATAATGGTCAATTCACTACTTGGATTTGTATGAAGTTTTGGAACCTCACGGAGTTTTGGCTCACCCTATTAGTTTTGTTTTCCTTACAAGGGATACGAGTGTGGGCGTGAGGCTGGTACTGGTTGGCATCGTCTAGTTTTTGACTTTTGTGATTGTACTCGCACTAGTGCTCGATTAGGGTTGAAAGTTAGCTGGAATTTAAATCTTTTGTTGTATTTGGGAATGTATGAACATCTGGGATAGACTTGAGCATAAATGTATATTCTAAGTTTGGAACTGTTATTTTATTTCCTTTTGAAGTTATAACTTGTTTTCTTGAAGTGAGTGAGTGAATCCTGGTGAGAGCTGAGCAGGCGGGCCGCTAAACCCTGGGGTACGCCCTAGGGAGAGGTGGGGTCGTCACACATGCCTAGTGATATATTTTGAGTGTAACTTAGAATGATCTATAGGTAAAAGATAATGTAGATTGGATATTCGCTATAAAATGAGTGAGGTACTTCTGAGTGAGTTGAAGTATATTCTTATAATAATAATAAATGAAAAATAACTCAGTGGTAATTGAATTGATCATGTCAATTTAAGAATTTGTGTTCACACAAATACTCACCTTATAATGTTTCAGTGTAAAAGTATAAAATTAAGGTGTGAGTATTTAGAATAGTAATGTTAGTGTTATCTAGCTAACATAAATACTATTTTAATTAATTTGAAAATTTAGAATGATAATACATTTTACATTAATGAGAGGATAATATTGTACTTGGCTATTAAATTAATCATGTCATTTTATGGCAATCTTTCCCTCATACTAGCCAATTTACCTTGTCTTAGTGCAGGAATATAACCTTGATGTGTAAGTGGTGAGAACAACAGTGTAATTTAACTAACAAAGTTGACAATACTTTTTTGATGTTTTACCAAAAACAAGAGAAGTACTTTTTAAAAAAGAAGGAGTAAATATTATTGGTTTATCAACTTAATCTTATCAATTTAATGTTATTTTTCAATTTTTTATTTACACTTTTTGGATGTAGAAATATGAGAATTTGGGTATAATTTTTAAGAAGAATAATGTATTTTAGCTAGCATAGTTTCTTCTTTAGAATAATGTATGTATAATTAACAAAGGAGGCGATTATATTTTCCTACAACTAAAATGAGCTACACTAAAGCAAGATAGAGTAAATTCTTATCAATGAAAGGATAATATTGTAATGGCCTATTAATCTGATTACGTCATATTACCTAATATTCAATGTATGCAACGTGTAGTTATTCGGTGATCCAGTAAATTGCATATGTCACATAGAAATTGACATAGAAATTGGCAATTGACCTTTAGGTCCCAGTTAATAAACTTCCTACATGTTAAAATAGAGGTCATGATTGAGATATAACATGTCAGCCATTTAGTTATCATCCCTTCAGGGCTTGATTGAAGCATAACATGTCGGTCATTTAGTTATCATCTCTCCACAATTAGAACTACGCATTGGAGTGAAAGTAGAGTGAAAATTTCACAATTACAACTGACCATTGAAGGGAAATTTCAGTACCACATAATGTTCATGTAGACCTTTTGAGTTCTGCTGTAAGTATTGTATAAATGAATTTGCACTAGTTATTCTAAATTACGGTCCTAGTATATTAGTGTTGTCAGGAAAGAAACATAGATGCACAGTAGAAATTTAAAATATTATTTATCTCAATTTTTTGTACATTTCTACATGGAGAACATAACTTTTGGTGCAAAATCCTTTTCCATTTAAAATTATCAAAATATCTAGCATTTGCTGGTGATCTACACAACCTCTTCATAAGATTTTATTATGATAAAATCATTAAATTTGATAAATACTAGCTCTCCCCATGAGTAAAGCTCACAAGTTAATGAAATAGGAGGTATGAGAGATGACTTCCTTAGGGAGAGAGATGAATTTCTCTCTATGTTGGCCGAATTCTCCACCTTGTTTTTTTTTTCTTGATTTTCACAAAATCTCTCTAAAAATTAAATGAAAATTATGTCTTGCAAAGTTGGTCTAAGAGGTCTTTATATTGGCAATAAATAAATCCAATTCCTATGGGATCCACTTGAGTGGTTTCCTTAAGAAGTAGGATTCCTATCTTCTAGATATCCTAAAAGACTTTCATATTTGTACAATAAGTCCCTCATATTTAAGTTATACTACTCTTGAAATCTTCTAGATAACTCTTTTCTTAGAAGATTACCTTATTTGCATAGAAGCAGTGTTGTTAGACCCGGACTGGACCGGCCCGTTCGATTTGTCCGACTGTGAATCAGCTTCTTTTCGAATTGGTTTATAGTATAAAATCGTTTTAGTCAAAACCATAAAAAAACTAGCTAAACCAGTGACTCGATTCGACTGGTTGACCCAATTCTCAAACTTTTCTTTCTTCTTTTCCCCAAACATAATTTGAGTTACCTAAATTGTAACACTTTCATTTATTAATAAGAATAAGAAAATGTCAACTATTTAGTGTAAATATCAAAAGCACTCGCTTTTCTAAATGATCTCTAAATCAAGATGTTTTTATCACTATGATCTCATTAATTTAGCATCAGTGATTCAAACTTGTATTAATTTGTTTTAATTTAGTTTTTCAAGTAGTTTTGGAGAATGGACATATTTTAACCATGAATTTACATTTTTATATATAATTATTAGGTGTATATTTGATTGCAAGTCTAATATTTTTGGAACATTTTTCATGATTGGTCAAATATAACCAAGAACTTAATTTCAATATTTCTGAAACTTATAAAAATATAAAATAATTATAACATCATACTAACGTTAGTGTATTTTTTAGAACACGATCCTACCAATCCGACTAGTTGACCCTTGAGCGAATAGTTTAACCGAGTCACCATTTGGTTCGAGTACATTCTTATATTCATGTCCCTACTTCAATTCCTTTTAATCCTATGAATGAAAATCTTAGTGTGAGTGACCCATTAGACTCCCAAATATGATTACAACATAACAAGTATTTGTTATAATTTTAAATAATTAAGAGCCAAATAGTTTAAATACTTTTAATTTATCATTAATTGAAATAGTCAGCTAACTCATTCTTATAGATCGAGATTGCTATCTAGCAACAATCAAGTGATGAGAAGAGCCAAGTAGTTGACTTCATCTTTCCATGCACATTTTCCATGTAACTATTATTACTCACCAAACTTATCTCTTAGTACTTTAGAATATAGAATACATTCCAACTCTGATGTAACTATAATAATTTTTTACCAAAATTTTCCCATGAAGAAAAACTTAGGACAACTTTCCAAAACCTTTTCACTTAGCACTAAGATTTTTGAACCATACTTTAATGAGCTGCCACGAATAAGATAACTCCTCTACTATTAAGATAATATATTCTTATAAATTACTCACTATTCTTTCATGCTTACTACTCTTCCCAATCTCTAATAATATGAGTTGATCATTTAAGGGAAACAACTAGGAGAGCCAAAATATAGTAATCCAACTAAGATGTTGTGGTACTGTTAAATTTAAGGATCACTTGTACTGCCGGCACTTAGAGATTAAGCTATTGATACTCACAAAGTTATTTATATAAAATCCTTATTTGGATCAAATTAATGAATTTGATCAACTAGTGAACTTGATTAAATATCAAGCATGCACATAGTAATTTAGATGTCACCACGTTATTGTCTAAAGTAGTATTTTAAAAGGCATTATCGGGATTCGCTTTGGGGCAAGTACACTTAAAACGCCTTAGAGCAATCAAGGGAGGCGGTAGTTTCATTGGGGTATTGCCTGAACGATGCCTCCAAGACTCAGGCTTGCATGGCTACATGCCCCATATAAAGTGGAAAATTTTGAGATTGGACATAAACCGTGTTTGGTAGAACAAGGAGAATAGAAGAAAAAGTGATCAAAAAACCTCACCAACAATAGAATGGAGCTCTCTAGTGCTTCATTGTTTATTACCCCCTATATATACTATATTATTTTCAAAGCCCACTTAAAGAAGCACTGTTTCATGCTCCTTGGCAATCATAATTTACCGTTAACATCTTTTGGATATCTACATTCTGAAATAGTTCAAGTTTCTTTTCAACTTTAATCATCATATTATTGCTTAATGTTATGTAGTTAGTTGATATTTTACCATTTTAATAAATACTGCATATTTCTAGCATTTTATTAATTTCTAAATTATTAAAATTAAAATTCATGGGGCTTATGCTACAAGCCTCAGGACTTTCACCACACCCAAAACAACTAGAAATTCCTGGCCAGCACCTCCACTTTTTGAAATTTTGGTCTAAAGAAATAGTTCCTAATTGTCAAGTTTAATCCTTGGCTTCCATATGGGATTTGAGACTGCTCATTCTTATTGACAAGGCAACAATTAATCAAATATTTGGTATAACTTGGGTACGTTGCCTACGGTTAGGACCATCTTTACTGGTCTTAGGAATTAAATTCTAAAACTAATTAGAATAACATTTCATGGTCAGCATGGTGACAGTAAGGTAAATGAATCAAATTCTGATTCGGGTTCTCATTTTGATGTCATATAATTTAGTAAATGGTTGACTTGTGATAGTCTTAAAGTGCTAATCAGTTTGGTTGCGCAGAACAATCTGATATTAGTCTGGTTATGCAACTAGAAAGCCTCACAAGCTATTTGTTGGACTTGATTCATAACAAATCAATATTGGTGGGCAATTAGGCTCTTTCCTTATTTTTTGTAAAATACGATTTGATCATTCCTTGTTTTGTTCTAGATGAACTATTATTGTGTAATTTGGCACCATTGTTTCAATTAAAAGGACACATGCGGTGGTTGCTTAACTTCGTTTTTGTGGGAACGTGTGCTTTATTCTGTCATTTCTTCTTTTTTGTAGGAACCATTGGGGGCTGATCGCAAATGCATTTGAAGAAGTTGAATATCATGATTGACTTGTGAATTAAAGGTGGATGCCAGTGTATGGGGACATCATTTTTGCAAAATCACTTGGTAACTCTGTGTATTTCTGTTTCAAATGAGGGAATCATTAGGGTTTGTTGGTAGCTAGGGAGGGGTTTGAGGGTCTTATCCGCTATTAGGTTCAGAGTTCGAATCCTTTACTTAACTGTTAGGAAAGGATGTGCAGAGAGGTGGGAGGGTAAAGAAAAAAAAATGAAGAAATCTGATTTTGGTCTCTAATGTTTAGATTGTGTGCAAACTAGTCCCGAATATTTTGACCAAAACAAATATGATTCCAAAGATAAAATTTAGAACCATTGATGAAAATTCAATAATGGCTAAGAGTTAAAGTCAGATTGTTGTTAGTCAATAGTTTTATATTTATATTTTTAGTCGCTAATTTTTTGAGATTGAATTGATATAGCCCCCAAGGCCCTAAGTTACAGAAAGTGATATTTTGGGTTTTAGGATGAAATGGGAAAATTAAATCAGAATATTTTTCAAATGTGTGCCAGAAATTCCAATAATAAAAAACATGAAAAAGTTAATAATACTTCTTTTTTTCTATTTTTTCTCTTTTTCATTTCATTTATTCATGCCACTAATTAGTCCTTTTTTTTCATTTCGTTTGCCATAGTTGGTCCCAAATTTGGCATAATATATGTATGTATTATTTTGCACTATGAATATTGTCTTGAAAAAGTGTTGTACATCATTCTTTCATTACAATCAAATGCTCAATTAAATATCGTTATAAATATAAGAAATATATACAATATGTAATTTATGTGTCATCCATTTTCTTTTTGTTTTGGCATTTCAATGGGTTGTCAACTAAGTTTCAAATTAAACATTCACTTACAAAATTATTTGAATTATTCAATAAAATTATCATTGTACAGAACATTAAAATTAAACCTATAAATCTTTACGATTGGAACATTAGATTTGAAATTTTGAATAGGAAGGGAAGACAACAAAATACAAAAGGAAGTTTTTTCAAATATTCTTAAAAGCACTTTATATTGGTACTTACTTGCACTAATTGTAATCACTGATTACAACTCCCAGCTATAGCCATTTAAAGCTTACCTCGATAAGTCATGCAAAAATTTATCTAATTGGAGCTACGATCAAGTCATATAATGAAACTATAATTTTCAACTTCTTCCACTAATTATGTTTTATGTATCATATATGTTTTGTTGTTCAATTGTGACTAATTTAATAAAGAGAAGCTCTTCAGCTAAATAACACTTTTGTGCCAATGTGAAGCTAATTAATATTTTCTATTAATTGTTTTAAATTGCCTAAAATCACAAATTTGAGGATCACATTTTTCCTCGTCAAAATATTAGGAACAAATTTTACAAATAAACCAAAAAATTAGAGACCAAAACAACATTGCTGAGATCACTTTGTTGCTGAATGCTGATTTGGACTTTTGTTTGATCATTGACTCAAAAGTTTATGAAGGGAAGATTTGGTTATTCTTGTCTTCATCTATGTCAATTTGATCTTCCTCATTGTCAACCAGTATCTTGAAACTTGGGATTATTACAGTTCTCACTCCTTTTTGCCCAGTTCATGTTCCTCGCCATTTTTTCGTGCAAACCACCTCTCAGATCTATGGACAATTTAATGGAATAAGTTCTCTTCTAATGTTGCATGTAAGGATTCTTCTTTTGGGCATCATCTATAGATAGTATACTCGCATTCTAGACACTGAAGCACAAAAAGAACAGCAACCGAAGAAAATGCAGCATTAAAGCTCCCAAGGTAAAAACGAAACAGAAACTCAGAAATATGAAGATGTGAACCTTGCAGTCGATGACTGATTAGACATACACATTAGGAAACAGCAAAATAACAGTATGTTTTAGAATTACAATCCAAATGGCTTATGCAGTTTGAACTTGAAGAAGATAAGAAACAAAATTTGATATACAAGGAAACATGCCTGTCTCCTGGCGAACAAAAACTTTGCTGGTCTCTTCATTTTCATTGAGCGAAACTATCGTCTAAAAGCCTTGAACAATACTGTACAGCTAAAGAAACTGAATATTCTTTATATAAGCAAAACTGAGGGCAGAAAATTGTTTCCTGATTTTCTTTCCCTCCTCTGATGACTTTAACTTTCTACTGTTCTGTATATGAAACAGTACTCTGTAACAAAACAGACAAAAAAAGTGGTGAATTTCGTACTCAAGGAGATCTACCTTTTTGTACATTAATTAAAATTTTTTGTTAATAATGTTAGCGATGTCTGTTTATCTTTCCTCAAACAAACAATAATGATGTTTCCATGGAGAAGAAACAGATATACAAGTCTGCACATAAAAGCGAGGGATTGGGCTAGTCCACAATCACAAAATCAAATTTCCGAAAAAAACACCTAAATCCTTTGATGGAAACTTCTGACCATGGGACATGACAAAGTATGATTAAAGTTATCATCGAACGTGCAACATAAAAATATTTGGTATCTGAAACTCTTTTAATTCTGAAAGGAAAAAAATTCGCACAAGTTCAGAGCTCAATCCAAAAATGAGATTTGATTCATAAAATGGAACTAAATGTGAATTTTCAAAGGAATTCTCCACCATCACTTGTCCCCCCTCTCAGCATGACGTAGGAACTCCATCTACTACATGTGTGAATCTTTCACCTCATCCTAGTGGAAATAAACATGCCCAGTTAACCTGACGTACAATGATAGATTCCCAATCTGCTAGAAGATGTTCTATCGACTAGTCCATTTTGACTGAAATGCAGCTCTAATTAGAGTTAAAACTTAAAAATACAATGCATTGACTTCTAAAACAGCAAATGAGATGAGAATGGAACAGTCCAGATTAAATATCAGTAAATTATTCCCATCCTTCCGCATTAAACGGTCCAATTGGAATTCTTGGGTCTGAATGAAATTTTCTAAGAGTTCTATCTTCTATTGGTTTATTAAGCGGTAGGGAATTTTTGATGTGTATAAACAGGGGAAAAAAAGGAATATTAAGAAAGAAGATATATACAAATGTATTGGTACATGAACTATGCAGTATCTCTCAGTGGAATTGTTCAAGGCATCTACTTTTTGATAAACTCTGTAAGCCATCAATACTATTAAAGTATAGAATAAATACGATTCCTTTCAGAAAGACTGTTCAATTGAATTTTTCATTCATATGCATTAATGAAGGTGTGCTCCTATTCTCAGTTCTATTGTGCAAAAAAAAAAGGTTATGTGACGATATTGAAACTGAAACGCTTTAAAGTTCGTAAAAAGCAAGCAAAAGCTCCAATAGGATTTGGGAAATCACTAGATGTTCAAACGTAAACTAACATGTCAGAAAGGCCATTTCTTCTTTCTTTTTATTTTCTTTTTCTCTTCTCCATGCCCTTATTTTAACCTATGATAGACAGCTTTCCCAGGAACAACATGGAGTAACAAACACATGGCTTGAAATGTTATGCTGCAGGAACTTAGGTTTCTAAAATAATGGCAAACATCTTGCAAACTTTTTTGTACGAAAGAACTACGAACAATATGAAGTGGCTTTAAAAACCTGGTACCAATGAGTTCAAGTAATCTGTTCTAGTTCCAGATGGATGGGTTTTTAAATTGAGTTGCCATTGCCTCAGAGAGAAACTTGACAAGTTCTTCTCTCGGAACTTCCTTCTCCTTCTTCAGCTCAAGATGCCGAACCTAGTAACAGAACCAAATGCTAAGCAACTTTTAAAGGACAATCCAAACTGGAAAAAAAAAAATATGAGGTGCTCTTCTCCTGGAATAAAGCATTTGAATGCGGGCTCTAGATTATGGCGCATGGGTGCTGCTAAAGGAGTCAAAAGTTGTAACACAAAAGCTCTAAATGGCTAATACTTACCCATAATAGATACATATAGTTGATTTAAAATGGTAAACATAATCTCAGAAAAGCTTTTAACTCCAACTATTCTTTTAAGGAATCTGGTAGTCTTAGTTTGGGCATTTCCTAGTCAGTATTTTATTCCAGTGGAGGTATTGTAGCACAGTAAACGGGCTTAAATAACAGTGCAGTATGTCAATGTTAAGATTGTGTGAAACTAAGAAGAAATAATAACACCACTGGAAACCACAACAAAGATGGCTACTTTCCATTACAAGTTAAAAAATCCAGCTAATTGTGATTACTTCTCAAAGTTTGTACCGACTATGGGAAAGGATCAAGTTAACCAAGTAGATAAGTTGTCCTACCTTAACTGAATCTGTTTGGGATACACCACTGTCAGTGATGATCACAAGACATTTGATATCATGCTCGTTGGCATATTCATACTGTTCTGTGAGGCTTGGATCACATATGGGGACGAACTGAGTCTGATGTACAAGTATTTTTGAAGCCTGTTTCAGATTCTTAGTTTCAAAGCACAATTCTTCTAATAAATCTCATTACTGACCTTGATATTCTGCTGCCATAGCTCAGCCACTAGTTCCATGCGCTCTACTAGTAAACCACCTCCTCCTCTTGAGCAAACAAGAACCTCGATACCAACATCATGTCTGCAAAATTTGGTAGATCAACATCAGATAATTAGTAGAAACAGAAACCAGTTATTTACTCCCTTTTGTCCATCTTTCAGCTTCCAACTCCATTAGAGAACTTTAGATGATGAAGTATATTACAATTATCTACTTGGAGTCAACAAAACTAGTATTGAAAACTTATAGAACATTCTACATTACCTCTTAATAAGATAGACGTGCATTTGAGGTAAAGAAATCAATCTTATATTGCAGGTATTTCTAGTGTTCAACATTTTGCGAAGTTAAATGAGCAGGAGAAAATGACAAGGGTTGGAGATAAATAGTGATTTTGTTAATCATCAAATATCATGGTCAATTTTCTCAAATCCCACTAAGAAGAAGAGAGCAAAAATACTACCTATAAATTTTCGTATCCATCATAGTACTATGCGACAAAATTGTCTCCAAAGCAAGACTAGTCCCAACTGCACCTGGAGGATTTGATTTCTGGGAACATTGAGACAGAAAGTCAAAAACACAAAACAGACTACAAAATATTGTATTTGAACTGTAGTAACATATCTCTATCAATAATGGCAAACATATTTTACGATTATTACAATTATTTGATCTTTGTGATAAAAATGAAAAGCATAAGCCAAATGACATACACCACACTAATCAACAGAAATCAACTTATGCACCTTATCCGATCTTGAATGTATACTCTAATACAGACAGGAAAAGAAAGACAAACTCCCAGAAGCCCTTTCCCTAATCTTAGCGACTGGAATTTAGATTACCACACAGACTAGCATTATGTAATAGTAAAATCAATTTGGCCATTGAAATTTTTTTGCACAAAATATACGTTACCATAATTTTAAAGGAAACCAATGTACTTGTGAGAATCAATCAGGTTACCTATGAAAGCCTAACAATTTCACCTTATCAGGTAGAACAGATGGTCTGGTAAAAAACTACACGCAACATGCACCTCTGATCAGAAAAATCTTCCTCAGCAAAAGTACAATAAGCACTTCTGAACCATACTCCATTTCCTGATTATCGATCACATTTCACAGATCAAAATTTCTATATTCTTTAACTTTATCTCCCAACATAATTTACACACAATTACTTTCTGGTGACAATTTATAGATGCTGATGCAGTAAACAGATGGCATAAGCAAGAAAAATTTCTCTAATTACTAAACTAAATGGTAAAGGGAACGAAATAATCCCATTTCAATCTCTTTGGACATCTGTCTTGTAATGCTCTGAAAAATACCACACATCAAATTCCTAGGACAAGGGAGGAAAATAAAATCCTCTAAAAGACACAGCAGCCAATATAAATCCAAAAGATGTACCAAACCAAGCACATTGCTATCAAATTTTTATCCTTACTGCTAAATCCCAAGATCAAATTTTGACAGAACCTGAGCAGGAACTGACAAGATCTCCTTAGCCGTGACCAATCATCTCTCTAAAATCTATCCCTTCACCTTAAAAAGTTTAATCTCACGTCTTAAGTGTTAGCCTTGAAATTGGTTTAACCAAAGAAAAAAGAAAAAAAAAAGGAAAACAAAAGGTCAATTTAACCCCCAAAAAAAAGCTTTAAATAGAAAAGAAGGTTTATAGCCTAATCACAATGCTAGAATATGATCGTTCAGGAAGAGAAGAATCAAGGAAATACAAGAAAACCTGTGACTTTGTCTAGCTCTACCTGTAACATTAGTTGTGTGTCATACTTATTCCCAAAGATTTTAACACACTAAGTAGTTTGACACCTCAAAGAGACATATGCAAGAATATTCTTTCTATGAGATGTTTTAGGTACCAAATCTGAAAGACTAAACCTTGTCTAGACTTGCACTTCCTTACAACATCTCAACTGATTTCACTGGTAATTTTCATAGTCCATGTCCAGTCTCCTGACCATGAGATGTGTCCCACAATTCATTCAATTGTCTCAGTCACAGAACAGGGATTTCATACAAAGATTAATTAGTATTCAAAAAGGCGAGACCCTCTTTATGTGATTAAGACACAATATGCACCATGATTGTCATTCAATTGTTTTACTTTTCTTGCAGAATTGTCTATAGCAACAAAGTCCAGTATCAATTTAAACGCCTCAGTGTCACATCTGTCAACATGACTAACATTTGCACATGCCAAGGGCGTGAAATTCATGCTACCCTACAAACATTTGAGACATTCATTCACTAGAAAATGGTGAGTTGCATAGCTGGGGAAACACCAACAGGTTTACCGGTATGGCTCCCAAATGAATAACAACCTCCAGCTGCTCTCCCAAGTGTAAACCTTAATTACTCAAACCTCCAACTGAGACTAGAAGAACCTGTCTGAAAACATCCTATAAATATCCATTTCTGGATACCATAGTCAAAAAAGGAATTGCCCGCGAATGATGACTAGTCAGCATTGGCTAATGAATGAAGGACAAACAGAGAGATGGCAAGAGACTGGCGTGTAATATACATAATATCCAGTCCCTCATTCTCCAAAGGTAGGATACAACATATTCATCTGAGACCCTCAATCTGATTTCGAAGGCAGAAAAATCTTAACATCATTCCCAATAGGAACAAATACATATATGGTCTCATACTTAGCTTCTTCCACCAATTATTTAGCAATAATAAAATCTGGAGATCTTTTCCATTCCCTTTCACTTCCCTTTAGAAACTGGCAGGAGGGAATTGTGATATTTGTATTTTCATGACTTAAGAAAAGTAGAACTTCAACAACTCTTGTAGACATGGAAAAATTGTTCAGGCAGAACATATAGTTAGAGAGATGGTTCATGCTTTTTTGAAATGATGTAAGAAGATGCAGAGAAGATAGGCAACTATTTGCAAAATGACCACCAAAGGCAGTATTTAATACTTGGACCACAGGCAAACCCAACAAGGTAAAGAAGCTGGGGGTAAGAGACCAGCACCCAAAAACCATTCAAAAGAGGACTCTATACATAGATGATGTGTGCTTTTAGACTGCAGAAATTAGGCCTGCCATTAAATTAGAAAACAATCATGGTTGGATTTACAGTTTTGAAAAATTCTAAGGATCATTATACAGTATCAGAAAAGTTTGGAGTGTCACAGCTATCAAACAACCAAAATCAGTCGCTTCTTCTATTTCTTCTCCTCTTCTCTGGACAAAATTTCCTTTTTTCCTATCGTCTATTTCTTCTCCACTCCAGTTGCTTGTTCTTCAATTTCTCTCCTTTTCTCCAATCACTGTTTTCTTTCCTCATGCAAGACACACACAAAACATTGTCTGTTTTCTTTAGTGTCTTCCTATTATCTTCCCGACCAATACTGCTTTTCCTTTCTCTTCTCCTTTTGATTTCAGGCATTCCAAGTTTCAAAAGGCAACAGGCATGGGCCACAGAATCTCACAAAAAGAGACATCAAATTTAGAAGAGAAAAGAAAACCAGAAAACTCAGTTATATCCAATTTCCACGCTTCCCCAATTACTGGTTTCTTGCCAAACATTTTTTGGTGCAACTTAGACCGAACGGTCAACAGGTTCCAGGTTAAATTGGTCCAAGTGGCCTGTCTAATTCGAGTTTTAAAATACTGACCAAAGGATACTAACAGCACTTTGATGAATCAAGGACCACACAATGAGCTTTCTTGTAACATTCACTGCTCAGAATTTTGCAGCCTATAACTCCAATTTTGCTTACCAGAGAGGGGAGGCGTACAAGATATATGAAGATATCACAATATGCATCAGAAAACTATGTCAAGCACCACCTAAAACATCACCGCATATAATTTTGCTCAAGCAAATTAGAAGTCCATAACTCAAAAAGAAAATTGTTATAAGTCCATAGTGAAATCTATCTGAAAGCATAAGCAAAGTAAAACTTTTATTGCAAGTGGACTCCACCTGATCACTTAACAATTACAAAGATGAAATAAGGAAACAACAAAGCAAAATAAGTCACATACATATTCAAAATCGCCTGTATGATGAAGCAAGTAATCATAACGACCACCGACAGCAAGCAAGGTTCCTTCCACTAAAGATCCAAGACTCTTCCTCATATATATCTGCAACATGAAAATGATAGCTAGTCTTTTGGACCTTCCATAGAAAATGCTTCACACCCTCGGTAAATTCAAAATGTTGATATGTTCATAGAGGTTAGGCAAAAACAGAGGATGGAAACTAAAACCTGAATAAAAAGCATTCAAGGTTTTCTTAACATAAAATACTCCTTGTTAAAAATAAATACTGCACTTGAAATGTATGTCATTTTTGAAGCATGTAAGCAGTTGTTTGCACAGGCTTGACATGTCAGACTAAACATGAAGAATGCACATATGATATGCATATCATAATCTACAGAGCTCTTATTTCTCCACCCAGGGTAGCCACTCAGACCAGACCAAAACATAACTATATCTGGGACAAGATCGAAGTCAAAGCACAGGTCAGTGGCTAGGTGCGGTGGCGGTTAGCATCTTGAATCCTACCAAGGTGCATAGTGTAAGGATATGCTTTTGTCTTGCTGACATCTTGAATAAGTATTATAGCAGATTCAATAAATCAATACCACGTATTAAAAATTGGATCTAGCTCCATTTTTTCTCAAACCAAAATGGTCTTTGGAATTGAAGGTGCATAGTGTAAGGATATGCTTTGGTCTTGCTGACATCTTGAATAAGCATTATAGCAGATTCAATAAATCAATACCACGTATTAAAAGTTGGATCTAGCTCCATTTTTTCTCAAATCAAAATGGTCTTTGACCATTTCCCAGTTGATTCTATTCCACTATAAATTTCCCAAAAAAAATGCTAGTCTTGCCAATCACATAATGCTGTTTTCCTTTAAAAAAAAAATCAAAAGTCACTGACAATTGTAAACAATCAGATTATGCCTGATTCAGTGTTTCATCATTAATTAAAAGTAATGCGTTGAACTAACTTCAGGATTCTAGGTTGAATCACTGATGACAAAGGGGCAAGATGGATGTAAAATAGGTAGCATGAATCCAAGAACTTGGGAATTATATCGGACAGGGCGTCCTACATCACTACAAAAGTGTATATGAAGGTCCTAACATTCTCCTCAGGAAAGAAAATTTTGATTTTGTCCAGTTGTTTGGTGATTCTTCCCAAGTGCAAGCATCATCAAAATTGCTCCACTGTCAGCTATGTATGAAAAACTAAATTTATTTCCAAACATGATATAATTTTCAATGAAAGCGCATTGTGAACTCCCTGTTCATGAGTAATAATGAATTTACTCTTGCATGAACTCTCTTTTGCTATTAAAAAAGAAGAGTTTATTGATCTATTGACAATTGTAATTCGATTACATAACAGATGTATTCTTTATTTCAATCCATTGCATTTGTGTTTTTTGGGTCATTGTCAAGATGCAACATGCAGCAATTTAGCAAATAGAGTTTCTAATAAAATCAATTAGGTATCCATTGGATTATTAACATAATAGATATTTCAACAACAGCATTTGAGTTGTAACAACACCATTCAACATGTAACATTCTAAGAATAAAATTTGTATCCACTTACTTCTGTCCTACACAAATTTAAACTTCCACAATAGCCTTTGAGAAATCAAAAATATGGTTGCAACTTTCTTTCTTCTATTTCTTCAATTTTTTTCATATTTCTCTTATAACTCAAAAGAACCATGATTTTCTAATTACAAAATTGAAATCCAGGAAAGAATGTGATAATCAGTTGTCATGTTTTCAGCATGCAGGTTCATTCTTTCCAAATGATTAAACACAAGATGATGAAGGTTTTCATGTTGGCACACCAAGGACAAATGTTGAATAACCAAATTTGTTGATGGTAAATGTGAATTTGTTGTCGTTAGTTTGACACAGCTGTTGGGAAATTAATGCTGACTGATGTAACTTCAGAATACAGAAAGAGGTTATGTTTAAATTGGCTATGCAACTGATAAAGCAGTTTGAGACTTCCCACAAAAGGAGTACAACTTGGCCAGAACCTCCATTTGAGTCCAACAGGATGTACCAGTATTCTAGTCAAATCCCACCATTACCACAAAGGAAAAAAATCCACAATCCTAGATTTTGACATAAAGTTCTATGTTTTGAGAATAATTACTTTTCTTAAACTCACCTATTTACCCAACAGTGAAATGTCTAGTCAAGTATTCAGATTACTCTCCTAAGCCACATTCCTTGGTCAACCAAACAAGGCCTAATAAACCGTATCTGAGACATGCATGATTTAAGTACCTGAAAAAAAATATTTCTGTGATAATTCTCAGTTGGAGGCATAAGTGCATCCACAAAGATATGTCTATCAAGCCTCCAAACCCTTAAATAGTTATAAAGCTCTGACAACTCATCAAGTGCCTTCCTTGTGGACTTACCTGCAACAGGTAAACAACTGGAATAAATGATAGGACTTATATAATCCTAAGGTATTACAGCATAGGAATCACAAACAACATACCAGCAGGAAGGGCGCCTCTTAACCTGGGAAGAGCCTGATCTACAAGTCCGCAGAATCTAAGTCCAACAGTCTGCAATCTATTTACAACAGCTTCAGCAAGATTAAGTTCCTGGAAAGAAGGCTAGTGAGAAACTAGTTCAAGCTAAATACTGGAGAATGATTCTTGTCTGTATCCTGCCTTGTACATATTACAGCAAAACAATTTCTTCAAGATAGAAATAAGCAGCATGTTTGCACCCTCATAAAGCTAAAACCACACCTGTAGTTTGATATCCAGATCCATGAGAATTTTGCTGGTCTGGTCTAAATTTAAGAATGACCCTCAAGGAGAACTTGGGGTATGTCTACAATCAAGGCCTAGATCCTCGTCAAGACCCAAAACATGCCTAAACCTACCATAATCTGAGTATACACATATACACAATTACATAATCCTCAGCTTATTTACATGTCAGTCAGATAGGTGAAACCCTTCATTTGAAACTTCACTTAGTGATACCTGTTACTGTTAAAAAAAATATCATTTTTCTCGAGTTAGTTTTCATTAACTAAAGATTTTTCTTTCATTAACACATAAATTTAGTTTCCTTGCCCCAAAAAAAAAACCGCAGAAAACGATATTCCATTTGAATTGTGAAATAACTTGGGGAAAATGAGGTCCAGAACATTTCCAATACCTGTTGAAGCTGTCGTCTTATCACCACCCATTTAGACTTTCTTTCAGAAGATTGAGGGCGCAAAGATCCTAATAGAGAGAGAAGCTTCACATTGAAAAAAGTAGGCATAATAAGAATATTGCATATCCAACATTATGCAGAAGCCAAATGATGAAGTCTAATAAAGGCTACTTAAGACCAATACCTCAGCCACTTTCTGTCTATGCTCCGGCTCGATTCCGGCCCAAGACCAAATTGCTTCTAATAGATCTCCATGGTTCAAATGAATATCACATAATTCTGAATGAAAAAACTGACCAATAATGTCCATCGAGGCCTAAAGATTGGAAAAATGATGGAATCTTAAAAATGGGATTGTGGCAATTATAAGACAGACTTCAACAAAAAACACTAATGAAAGAGAATATGATCATGCTAAATGCCTTATAAAGACTCCTCTTAGAGCAACATGTTTATATGAGGATAATTCTTTAAATTATAGTTTTTGTAAGCAGGCTCCATTTTACTTTCTGATCGAAAGTTCTCATTGTCCTTCCAGTTTTCTTTTTAAGGCTCAATAGACATACTTTCCTTCCTAATTGATTATAGTTGATGTGGCTTCATTTAAAAGATGACCCAGGAAAAAATCGAAAGATTACCTATGAAGAAAAGAAAAGGTACAACTTTTAAAGAAAAACACTTCCAAAGATAAAAACAGAGAAGGATGATACTTTCACTGTCTCAACATATTAATGCAGCACCAAGAAGAAAGTGTGAGTTAGATAAAAATTCAGATTATTAGTTATAATCTTAGGACAATTGAGGACACAAGATAGGAAAACAAGAATTAAGAGGCAAAAAGAGGAGAGGAGATCACAGCAATTCCCTAATAAGATTCAACTCCAGAGCACAATTTAATCCCTTCCATACACTTCTAGAAAATTGAAGCAACACATATGCCATATAAATAACATGACAAAAAAGAACAAAAGAGGCAGAGAGTCCTGCTTGATGAAACTAAGTATAGAATCTGAAGGCTGAATATACTGAAGTGAACCATCTCTAATAGATCGTGCTATAACAAAAGTAGGTGAAAATGAGTGCGAGAAATAGCGAGTATGTATGGGAGAAAGTATGTGTTTGTACATGGAAAAGGGAGGCAAAGTGCTGGTAGGTGTCTGAGAGAGAGAGAGAGAGAGATAGAGATAATGCAAGTGTGTGAGAAGAGGAGTATGTGCAGATGTAAGAAAGTAGCAGTAAAAACCAGTAAAGTTTGTGAGGTCAAAGGTAAAAATCTTAAAATCTATTTTAAGGAGTTGAATTAAGTTATCCCATGCAATCCAATACAATTTGATACCATAAATTGGAACCCTACAGGATATTTCTACTGCATTGCATGTATTGAAGTATGCAGCAAACTAAGTTTCTAAGAATCCAAAACTGAAGATTCTAAAGTTGTATTAAAAGAAAATAAAAATTGTGCTCTGGAGGTGGACTAGGGTTAAGGTGGACTGAAAGAGACAAAGGTCACAATCTTACATGTATTTTTAAAAAATCACATTAAGTTATCCAATGCGTGAATAATTGACAGCCCATAAGATAATCCTATGGCATTGACTATTGAAGTTCCAAAGCATGCTAAATTTCTATTACTCCCAAACTGAAGATTCTAAAAGTCATTAAAGAAACTAACCTAATACGGTGGTCTATAGGAGAATGGTTTCGCTGTACTCAAAAGACTACTGTCCAGGCACTGATGCAACCATAAAGAGCTTACCTTAATAATCTCTGCCTCCGTCAATGCTATCGCACCTCCAACAATGTCAAAGTCCGCCTATAAATAACAAAAGCCATTCAAATAAACCAGCATCCCCGTGCTAGCATAAGATAGGTTATCATATACTTGGTTGACAGGTTATCAGTAGAATGTTAACAAAAGTTATGCAAGGAAAACCTGAAGGTACCGATTTGGCGGTGAATGACCAATTGCTCTTCGATATACATACGATATTTCATACCGTTTGAAGAAGGATTTCTGCAGCGGACAATAATTCATATTATTTGCACTAATTGACAACCAAATGCCATAGCAAAGAAATTGTAGTGTTAGTACTTATTTGGGCACCCAAAGGTAGTGAACAGAATAGCAGTAGAGGCCAGTTTAAAAGTCCCACCAGACAATGAGCAATAAGAACTATTAAAATTTTTAAAAAATGAATTTTCTAAAATCAGAAAAGCTAAAACTTCAAGCAGTCATTTTCTAAAATTATTTCAATAATTTTGACAGATAGCAAATTCCATTACTGAACTGGCTCATAGTCCATCAAACATAACAATCTGGCAAGATGGAAACATATATTGGGATTGCAGTTACTTAGCACAACAAAATTCAGAACAACTAGTCAGAAGATTCGTCAACTCACATCTAAAATACTTCAACTCAATTTCTTAGAACTATTACGAATGCTACTTACTAAAAACAGGAGAAAGAAAAGAATAATAGCCCTGGTATAAAAGGAATTATCGAAAACCACGGTCAATAAATATGAAAACCCAAGAGCCCAACAGAGAATCCCAAATAGACCCCCATTCCCCTTGGAAGATGTATGTTCAGCTGACAACTTTCATCTCACCTGCACCACATAAAAGAATTGACCAAAGACCTCTACGTGTTGAGATATCACAACATTATTCTTATCTTCAGGAAACCATTAATCAATATGCGTATATAGTAAACAAACAGGCTATGCAACATGCTGACCAAAAAACTGATTAGTAAAAGAAAGAGTTCAACATGTAGAAAAAAAGCAGCACATAAGCCATTGGCAAAAGAAGTTGGAAAGCAAATCATATACCTGATTGGCAATTATCCAGTTGGCAAAAGGTAAGCGAAGCTCATGACAAAGCTCAACCATGTCTCCTCCATTGGTCAAAAGTTTCACAGTATTCCTTTCCAAGTCAAGAATAACTAAATTATCAAAAAAGAAAAAAAAAGCAGCAGAACATGCAAAATGAGATAATTTGGGAACAATAACAAAATAAGATACAAAGACTGGACAAGGGGAAACCTATTTAGCTGTCGAGAATCAGCCAACATGTGCATTGGTATAACCTCTAGATGCTTTGCACAATGTTGTCTAAACACTCCAGCAGCCACCTCCAATACATGATCACGGTTACTGGTATCAACATCCGAAAATAGGACAGATGAGATATCACCTCCAAGCAATTTCAATCTCTCAACACTCTCATGTTCCTTTGTGCTCAAAAGCTCCTCATCAAAAATAGCATTTACAATTTTGTCATACAAACCAGTGTCTTCAGAGGTATGAATTGTTCGGAGAATATCTGCATTTGAAGAGATGAATATCCTTAATTTAATCATGAAATACAATAGATTAAGGAAGCAAAGCTTTAGGAAATGATTTTTAGCTTCCTCATACGTTTAAAACAATATAAAAATAAATAATCAGGCCAAAGTTGAACTATTTACTTTTTAAAACTAACATACGTATGGAAAGGGGGGGGAGGGGGAGAGAGAGAGAGAACCATCAAACAAAACCAGGTTAAAAAAATGTACAATAACTAAACCAAAAGGTTTTCCAAAAAGGAAAATGCAGACCAGGTAATCTAAATGCCGAAATCAGTAAATACATCATAAATGAGAGAAGTCGGAACACTACTTCACCACTATATGGGCCATAGGCTTTCATGAAGCACATCATCCTAAAGTAACAGGGCAGGACAAGGGCTTGAAATCTTTTGACCTAAAATCTGAAGTAAACACTCAATCAGCAATTAATCAGTCACAATCCATAAAACTAAGATGACATGGACCAAGAGAGACTGCTATACAACCATGTTGAGAGTAAAAGCCATCAATTCAACTCATACTCCCCATAGTCGAAGCAAAAGAAAGGCAGCAGCAAAGAAGCACAAAAGCCTAAAGTTTGACTTAAATGTGATGCAGAATATGAGTAGCTTCTAATTTGACTTTCCAAACACAGAAAAAAATTGCTTCAGAATGACTCAGTTTGTGACATAATAATATGAGTAACTCAGTTTGTGACTTTCTAAGCTTCCCACCTTAATCTGAACTATTACATGTCTAAATCTTAAAAAACTACTAAACATTCTTTTACTTCAACGGGGACAACTAATGTATGGGCATCAACATTTATGCACATATTAGTTCTTGCAATTGATTCCACATGCTACATGGAAGTATCAAACATTGTCAAGGACTCACTATCCAAAAGCTCATATTCCATTCGGGGAGGAAAAGCATGTTGAAGAAGTTCTGTAGCTGACGGACGTTCAGATGGACTTGGTGACACCAGAAGTCTTAACAAAGATGCCTGTTCTGGGAAATCAGCTAGCCAAGCAGAAGGAAGCTCTCCCTTCTGTTTCAAATCAGAAAGGACGACGTGCCTTTCCATTGCTGTGTCAAAAGGGTGCCAGAGCTCGAAAAATACAACTCCTAGACTATACATGTCAGCCTGCAGAAACAAGGTAATTGAGCGAGGAATCTACAGGAGTAGTAGTTACTGCTACAAAATTAAACTTGTTCAAAAAACCAAAAATACCTTCTCATTTATCTTTGGCCACCCTTGCTCTATTTCAGGTGCAGTGTAGAAATATGTGCCAACTTGGCCAGTACCATCAACTGAAACTCCAACTGTTTCTGTAGCATCAACATCCTGCTCCACTTGCTCCAACTTCAAGAACTTGGCTGAAATGGAAAAGAATACAGCAATATGTGTCTTTTATTGTCTCCCTCTTGATAGCAAATAAATTTCTGTACTGATAATTTTAGCCACATAAATCAAGCAGGAAACATCCATACAGAGTATGGTAATCCTACAATGCCCCACCAATAAACAAAGTATATCCTAGACATTCTTGTATCCCAAAGTTTAGTAATCCTACAAATGCCCCACCAATCCACCAAATGCCCCACCAATATTCAAAGTATATCCTAGATATTCGCGTATCCCAGAGTATAGTAATCCTACAAATGCCCCACCAATAATCAAAGTATATCCTAAATATTCGCATATCCCAGACTATGACATTCACAATCCCATCATTTCCTAAGGACTGGAGTATCCCTAAGAAAATGCCAAAAAAAATAAAAATAGAAAAGATGACAATTCAAAGGATAGATCTAACCTGAAAAAAGAAAAAAGAGAAAATGTCCTAGTTCACAGCAATTATCTGCTGCATGCACAAATCTCTCACTAGCAAGAGGGAACAGATATTCTAGACAAGATACAAGCCTAGTCATAAATATTTCATAACTTGTAATCTTGATGGAACATCAATGCGAATCAAGATACAAAGGTATATTTAGTAAGCTCATCCATTGAAACAACCAATTGTGTGACTTGATGAAATTACCAATCATAAGCCAAAAAGTACTATTTACATTTTTTCTGTGCAAGTATTGGGAGTACTATGAACATTCAATCCCCTAGCATTTTTGGTGCATATTCCACTTGCATGCAATGAACTACGATCAACATAATTTTAGATTCTCCCATTCAGCAAAAAGAATCCAGGAAGCCCTTTAAGAAGAAAAAAATGAATCCAACACTGCAAAAAGTGGACAATTCATTTTGGGTACTTGATGCTAAAGCAAAGACAAGTAACTCGTGTGCATAAAAATAAGTTCAATCTTGTAGAAACTAGAGAAGTTTCTCACCAAGACCAAAATCTCCAATTTTAATGTCATTGCGAGCATCAAAAAAGATGTTATTAGGAGTCAAGTCACGATGAATTATTCCTTGGCCATGTATGTGTGCCAGGCCTTCAACAATTTGGCGAAACAGATGCTCCTTATCAAATTGATTATATGATTCGAACATTTGGCGCAGTGTCCTGTAAAACATGGACATTAAATTAGTTACGTGAAACCATTTAAAAGAAAAGAATAAAAATGTCATTAATTATGCAACTGCAAAATATATCTACAACCAAAGATGGTTGTTTGACATTGTTGAGGATGCATAACACAGAAGCAATATAATTATCAATAACTATAATAGCTAAAGAAATACGTGAGACGGAAGCATAAAACTAAAGAATTCTATAATGGCATCATAGTTAAAGAAAACTTAAGACGTTACAGCACCTCAAAATAAAGGAGAAACTATTTGGACAGTTACCCTTTATCTACATAATTTCTTCAAAGCTCCCTGTACTATAACTAAATCTAGTCAAGAAAAGCGCAAAAAGAAAAAAGACTTCATGAAAGTATATATGAAAAGATATCTTCGACTGTGAGCAGTTGTATTTTTCAAATGTAAGCAGATCCACTTATTTCCTTTTACAATTCATTCTTGGGATAGAACATCTGTAAGGTAAAGGTGATATGTTGTGCAAGCATCATATTGTTGATGATAAAATTCTAATAGTCTTAGATAGAATGTGACAAGCACCCAGTGCCCCACCAACGTAACTGTAATCATTATCCTTTGAAAGCCTTATATTAGGCAATCGATAACAGTGAAAATCGGCTATTATAGAACAAGAACATGGAAAGCTTATGAGGTTCAATTAAATAATGATTTCATGTGTTTACTCTCTTTTTCTGATCGGCCTACATAAAGGTTCTTTGCTTCATAAAGATCCATAAAACTCGAGACTTTTTTCCTCATAGGTTGACGATATGCCTTCAGGCTTCTCCTGATCCACTTTGTCTGAAATGAACTTAGAATTTACAATACCTCAAGCAAAGGAGCTATGTCAACTAAAACTTGCAAGAAAACTCCTAAATTACATTTTTTAAAAAATGACCTGCTAGATTTTTCACCCAAATAAATAAATATAAAAAAAAAGAAAGGAAGTTACTATTAAGAGAGAGCAACAAATTTTTTATTCATAAGTGAAGGGGAGATTAGTATGACAGAAGCCAGATTTTAGATTCATGATTCCACCCCCTCCCCTCCTCCTCCCCCAATTCCAGAAGGAATAAAAAAGAAAAGAATACTTTGCTCCTGTCAGTGATAGCACTGATTGATTGCCCCTAAGCATGTGCTGATGTGCTATCCCCCTTCATTTCCTTTTCCTAAATTTACAGGTAAAAACGGAAGAGAAGCATAACCTGGGGCAGATTTATCCATTTGAATGTACAAGTAAGTCGAATCAAGCTTAGTTTCCAACCCAAAAAATATCAGATGAGCTTCCATCCATGTAAGCTGAAAAGTGGAGCTCATGGTGGCTTTTGAGCCCTGGGTTGCATCACCAAAAGAAACCAGCAATTCCTGTTTCAAACCACGCCTGAAATATTTTAATTAATTTTTAATCACCACTAGAACAATCAAATACAATGAAGATCTTTTAGAACTTGATAACTTGTTCAATTAAATAAAAGTTTCCAAAACCATATACTATAGACTCCTACAAATCACAGAATAGAACACCTCATGAATAGATAAGGAGATAAAAAAAGCTCAAACTGCAAAAGTACCTGGTAGTAACGCACAACATGTTGATGCTGCAACCGTGACAGAGTAGCAACTTCCCTGAAGTTTTAAGAATATTTAATAAGAGAAAAACAAATGGTTGCACCAGACAACATAAGCAGCATACTCATTTAGTAAGAAAACCACAAGGTACGCCCACAGTACGATTATTAAATCTACATCTAACAAAGGATTGGATCACAAAGAATATAAAAAAGCAAATGGGAGATGCCATGCACTTTTTACCAAAAAAAAAAACAATATACAACAACTCCAAGTAGAAAAAGTGTCAAGACAGTTGATCAAAAGCACAAGATTGAGGCATAAATGCTAACCAAATGGCTTCAAAATGTAACCTTAAGTAAGAATACCAGTATCATGACTCTAAGCTTATGCAGACCAATATGATATCAAAAAGAAACTTATCATCCTTACTTTTGCTCCCTAGCAAAGTTCTTTATTTCTTTTTTCTCCTTTTTCTGGTCAGCAATCTAAAGATGATGAAGACAATCTGGGTCAGCATAAAACGTTGCTTCAACACAGCAGAAATTCACAGATTCTGCCATTAAACACCCATTTACTTTTTCTTTCCAAGTAAATCGTCGAAAGTTAAAGCAGGCACGGAAAAAATCAAAGGTCACTTATCTACATTCCGGCTTTGCATTGTAGTCCACCTTTATTTGATGTATAATTTCAAATAGTAAACAAAATTTACAGGAACCAACTCCATTATACGTTTTGAATATCAACTATAATGTATTATATCCCATAGGGATACAAGCTTTAGATGCAAAATCTCCAGAATCTTCTATGCAAGTGGAGAACAAAAATCAAATCTAAAACAAACAATGACATGAAAACAAGGGCTTTAGTGCATGAAACCTATGGAAGCCATTGGCTCCTTCTTTGAATCATAGCACGTATTATAACATTTTTAAAGCACTTCAAATATATATTCTAAGGCATGAAATATTAGGATACTCCTTTCAATACATTACATTCTTTTGGTGTACTAGTACACAACGGGAGCTCTAGTTTTCTGTTAGAATTCATGCCATTAATACGATTACACCTTACATCTATGCCAATTTTCAAGAACTGAAACAGGGGTCTTCGGATGCAAAAAAAAAAAAAAGTATGGCAAAATTGTTGTTCGACAGCAGCAGAAAATAAACAGTTTCAGGGTTGCTCGATACGCAATTCAGGTGAGATTCAAGGAATCCTGAGGCTGCTTTCAATAGCCAAAAGAAGATCAAAACATTAATTGGTTGCACTAAAATCAAGAAAATAATTCAGCCTCTAGAAGTTCCATAGGCTACACAGACATAGACTTGAAGGCTCCCAAGAGCTGACTCTGCTACTAAAAAACTTGGCTTTATCAGAAACCATAACAAATGCCTAAGAAACCAATTATAAGTAACCTAACCAGCCACAAACCATAAGTTTATTCTAACACTCATAAAAAAAATGCTTTTTTGAAACTAAAAGAATATCATAAAATCACCAAAAGGACCACTGACCATAAAAACAAACAAACTAATATGTACTGGATTGTTACTCAAGCCTGAACTATGACATTGACAATGACTATAAGCTATTCAAAAGCTTCTATAAAGGCTTTAATCATATACATTAGAATGCACATATTTGTTCATCCCAAAACAAAATTCAATTTGCAGAGGAACCAATATTTTTACTGAAAATTCATTACTTGCCAACTTCTGTATTTTCAGGGTTACACTTAGGTAGCAAAGACTAAGAATAGAGAAGTGAGGACATAAACGTGATCCTTTCAACCTCCAGAAGTGGATAGAAACTTTGTCACAGAAGGTAGAACATTAACAAAGGAATAAGAGTGTTTAATACCATCTGATGATTTTGAGCGACAGGAATAAAAATATACAGTAGCAGATGGTAACCTCAATATGCGATCATTTATAGGCAGGCTCTTGTCCTTCAAGCGTATTTTCTTGACAGCATATTGCCTGCCATCTATCTTATTTTTACACAGCACAACATGACCAAATCCTCCATGACCTGCTAGGAAAAGGAGATATGGTCACAGAAATACCAAGATGCCACATTAGAGAACTGAGAAAGACAAGGGTGCAAATGCAAATCAGACAAGTCCTAGCAATGAATGCCACAGATAAAGAACTGGGGGTTCATATGTTTTTCTTCCCAAAAGAAATACAAAAAGGCATCGTAAAGCAACAGCATAAGCGAGAGAAATGGAACATTACTAGTGAATCATGTTGCCAATGCTGAATCTTTACTCAATAAAAATGTCCAATTAGATGAGCAAGTCAGGATTTAAACAGATACATCGTACTGAACAGCTTTATGATGGGATGCAATGGGGCCGACATGAGAACAAGAACAACTGGTCATAGGATATTCACAATTCATCACCCTTTCGCCCTGAGGCTATATGGGTTCTTCTCACCAACCTAAGGGTCTCTTCTTGTTCACTCAGAGCTTCTCTCGAAGCTATGCCCAAAGTATATACTGACAAAATTATTTGAAAAAAAATTCTTGGAGAAACGGCATACATCGAGGCACCAGAGTGCAATCGCAAACAATATGAAACTCAAAGATAAAAGCATCCAATCGAAATTCAACAAACTGAAAAGCATATTTTCTTGTCAAAGTTTTAAAAGAAAACCTATTCAGACAAAAGCATCAAACGAATGCTTTGCAAGATAATTTGTAAAAATCAAAAGTGAAACCAGGTAAGGTCAACTTGTTCTTTTACATTAGAGTAGATCATAAACGTTAAATATTTTATTGCCACTTTAAAGCTAAGATGAATAGGCTCCACTTTTACCAAACACAAACCAAGTGCCACTTTCATTTGACTCAATTAAATACCACAACAAAATGAACACAAGGCACTGTGGCAAACCTTCCAATCCAGGATTGCAACAATCTAAATACCTTTACCATTTCCATTTTAAAAGGCTCAACAAAATATCAATGTACCAGGAAGTAAATTAATTTATAGCCTACTCTCTCCTAAGGAACAAACACCATGTTGCAATGAGAATGTTGGTCAACACATTCCTTTAACTTATTCAGATATCCATCACTGTGGATTGAGTAAAGTAAGATGGATGCACACCAAGGGGCTGGAGTTCCTCAAAATCACTTAGATAACGGGAACTTGACGTGGATGAAGAAGTCTGTCCTTCAAAATCAGAAGCAGTTCTCCAAAACTGAGAGATCTTTGATGAGACCTATAGCAAGGAATTTGGGCAAGGTATAAGTCAATAACATGGAATTCAGCTTCTGTTAGTATAAGATGGACATCAAAAGAGTAGTTTACTAACCCTATGCTGAGCGAAAACATGATTAAAAGCCTTCTCAAAAACTGGAGATGGTTCAATTGTCAGATCACGCACATGCTCAGATACGATCTAAAACAGCACAAGATGGCCATTATGAGATAAATAGATAGTCCGTAGTTAAGGTAAATTAATTAACACATAGACAAAGAGCAACCTCATTATCAACTCAGCAGAAGAACGAATACATACCCCTAGGTTGTACAGCTCTGATGTGATTTGCAGCAAAGCATCACCTAGAGGCCCTTTGGGTGTGCAAGCAAGGCGAAGTAGGTGAACCTAACGGAGAATGAGTTTAATGCACAAGTACAATTGAACTTCACAGGCAGCACAGTGAGAATTAGAAAGGAAGCCCACCATAATTAAATCTGTTCTCATAGTCTGAGATAATTGGTGATTGATAACAGATTTTGAAGACACTGATTCTGAAGGTTCTATTAATCGATCATCATCAGTTGTTTCTGCTAGATTCTCCTCCACAAAAATATCCTGTAACATAAGAAAACAACATATCCAGATAAATGTGTATTTAATGTATCTAGTGCTATATTATACAGAAAGGAAAGATAAAGTTCAGATCAGGAAAAAAAGGAAAAAAAAAAAAGACAGAAAAAATTATATGGCAGAACAAAACCTAACATGTATTTGGCATCCATCTTGAATGAAAGATATTCACCAATACCTTTATGTTACCAACACTACCACTTTTGACTGTTCCACAAGATAGAGTTGTACTTGAATCAGTACTCTTGATCTCATCCTCACTCTCCTCTTTAACAGTGACTAGTTTCAATGAGGTTTTTGCGCAAATTCTTGCTTAGCACCCTGAAGTTCCACTGACTTCTTCCCAATTTTTGTTATCTGCATTCTGATGTCCAACTTTGGAATGCTCGAAGGTATTAGAAGATACTTTAGTTTTTAGACCAGAGTTTTGTTCCATTCCCAGGCTCCAATGCCATGATTCCCCCACAACCACTAAAAAGATCTACATAACCATATACAAAAGGTCCTTTACAAGAGTACATCATGATTCTGGAAACTGCCAAATCCTTGCGAGATAGCAAGGTACTCCTGTCCGTGGCTTGGGATATAGCCTGAAAAGAAGCCAAAGCACATAAGAGTCAACCATGCATTATGTCAGACAGACTTTGCAATGATAAAGCAGCTTTCTGCAAACATCATAATACATCTTTCTGACAAAACATGGTGAACATGCAGTGGATACATCAAGGCAGCAAATTAAGTGACACGAAGGAAGCATTCTAGCAATAGCCCTTATACAATATCTCCATGAATTAAGTAGACTTTACCGGTCCTGCTCAGAGACAAAATCAGGGTAAAGGAATCTATTACCAAGAAAGAACTCAAACGTCCCACAAAGAACTCAAACGTCCCCACTCTTTATTGGGCTAGTGGATTTTGAAGGAAAGGTGCTATCTGACCCATATGCAACAAAGCTAGTGCAAACATGCCGAATTATACATAACATCAGGCTTAGACTAAATAATGCATTATGCCATGTAACTTTTACCAAGTATGAAATTGAGCATGGCATAATTGGATTGCAATACTTAAATGTGGATCCTGACTCCCTTCTCCTCTCCTTTTCAAATAAAAGGGACCTAAGAGGCAAGAGACATAAGGTATGGTAACCTAGATGGTGAGGACCTTGAATGAGCAAAGAGAAAATAGAAATAATAATTATTCTTTCTACATTTCCTAGCACATGCCATTACCTGCACTAAGAAAACATTCCATGTAGAAAAGCTAATCATCTAGTACTCAGAGGATAGCCCCAAACAAAAAAAAAAATCTTACACAGTTGAATCCTACATCTATTTCACAATGAATAGAAATATCTTGAATCCCTAAAGATCTCCTTCGAAGTTCATAAGATTAAAAGTTATATTTAGGAAGAATACAAATCTTCAATTATTATCTTTCGGACTGTTATAAGAAAATTAATGAATTCATTGCAAAACAGGATCATTAAAGGCCTCTTTTCTCTATTGCTAGTCCGCCGAATAACCAACATAATGTCTTCTCCACCATTCAGGAGTCTGATACATAGCCAGAGTAACGTTATTGAGCTTGCCACAAGACATGAATGCCTTCCTATGTCTTTTTAAATCTAAATTCAGGAAGTCATGCATTTCTCGTGCTTTATGATAGCTGCAAATTGATCAATGCTAAGGCTTACAGATTCACGTGATTCTGCTTGAGGAACAACTTCAGACAAAAATTCTTGGAGCAGCCTCCACCAAATTGTAAATCATTACTCGCCCTTCACGAGCATTAGAATTTGCCTGGGAATATTGTAAATTCAAGGAATGAAAAGAACATAAAATGACATTAATAATAACCAGAACCAATGTTTAATGATAGCACGCTTTTATACAATATAATTGAAATAACAATCACTGGATCAAGTACATAATTAACAGCATGTCATAGCCAAAGACTTGTTAACAAAAAGTAGAAGAAAGCAAAACTTTACTGAAGAGCATCACGCATCAAAAATTGTGGCACAGCTAAAACATGCTATTCTAGCACAATCTCATAAACCATTTCCAGTGCTTAGAAAAATTATTCAGGGAGAAAGAAAGTATAAGCAGTGATGTTTTGGAATGTTACATAAATATCCTAACATATCTGGCTAGAATAAAACTTCAATGGCCCAGAGCATGAGAGAACAATAGGAAGATTTTCCTACTTTTCCAAGATGAGGGGAGACAGGGAAACCACTTCTTTGAATATTCCCTCCCCCCCCCCCCCGGCCTCTCTCTCTCTCTCTCAAAAGTTAAGAACAGGAGTAAAAAATCCAACAGAATTTTCCCACATTAAGGATGATGATTCATTACTTGAACAGAAAAAAAGCTGATTTTGATCAACCATATGTCTCAGCAAAAAGGATTCACAATACTACATGCAGAATGACTTCAAAAAAAATTCCTCCAAACAACACCTATCATGGATCGTGAAAGGAATGCTTCTGAACAGGTATGCATCTTACTTGATCATGAAGCAAGGACAGAAGATTGTCCGCATCTACTACTGATAATCCTTTCTCAGGAATTATACGCAACTTTGGGCATTTGTTGGGGTAGCCAGATAAAAACCTTATAAATGGATGACGAGTCATTAGTGAAGAGAGATTATGTTTTTCTGCTTTTCATCTTTTCTTTCAATTGTGTTTTTTGAGAATTTCTGTTTGGTAGTAAATATAAAAGAAACCAATGCTATATCATAACCTAGTGCATGAAGCTGACTAACCTTACAGAAAGAAGAGCAGAAATATCTGATTCATCATAACCTGTATCCTTTGAGTATGGCCTGTCATTTGAATCCACAATCACTTCATGCAAAAGACAGTGAAGATGCCAAACACAAGTACGATAGATATTCTTCATATACATAACCTGAGCTTAATCTGAATTTGTGGTGGTGATCCGGAAACAACTTCACACTCATCTTGAAATATAGCACACCTTGTCAGTCCATGAAACAGTCACTCAAACTGATGTAGAAACTTTAAGCATAAAATTCTTCTAAAAGGTTGACATGCATCAGTTGTCAGATAGCTGCCAGAGGTCACACCTCCAAGAATTCTAGTGAAAAAGACACATCTCCATGCACATACTTACAACACACTTGACTGGTATGGAGATTAAAAACTTACTGCCACTAAACTGCTTCAGCCATAGGCAACTTATGTCACAAACAATTGAAGTACCATACATTTGTTGCTGTAAATATGTTTCTAAGAACCTGAAAGGTTAGGATTAATGGAACATGGCTGCATGTCAATCCTAGTTGGTTGTGCTTATTTGCGTTTAAAAATCACAATCTTCTTAAAAAAGTACTAGCTATAGCTATGCATAAAGAGTTTCTATTAGGTATAACAACTGCTTTTGCATTCAACTTCCACAATTAAGCACCAAATATGATCATTGTCAAAGGTTAATAGTATGCTATTATTCAGGTTACAACAATAATTCCAGATACTAAAAGTAATTTTGGATTTCGGACAACCAAGATAACTAATCCAAATCACTTATTTACCATGTTCCAGAAGTAAAATTCCTGTTGTGATTCACTAGGGTGTAAACTGTTACTGGTAATTATTCTACCTCTTAAGGGTTTCATCATGCCACTAGCATGAAAGCGAGAAAACTGTGAGCAGCAACGACAATGGCACCAGGCCTTACCTTACCATACTACTTGTGCAAACTATAAGGCGGCAAGTTTGCACAAAGTACGTAGACAGTAATCTTCAACTAGTAATCCAAGAACTCCAAAATTACATGCATACATTACTTTCCTAATATCCTAGACATTCTACCTCTAACAAGAAAAGCAGCAATTAATCCAGCAATTATAAAAACCTGAAATCCTCAATTGAATAACCAACAAGTTTCTCAATTTCTACTGGAAATGAACCCGAATATATCAAATATTACTACTACAAAAGTCGTCGCAAAATAAAAATTAAAAAAACCCAAAAAATTCAAAAAACAATCATACAAGAGGCACATGAAGAAATGAATTGACATACAATGCGGTGATTTCTTCACCAATAAGCTCGGAATTATCAGCAGCAAGAGAATTGTGATCCTTTGATGGAGCCCTTCGGGCGCCTCCTCGCTTCTTCTTTTTCTTCGAACTATGCCCCATTTCTTCTTCTTCAGTTATCAGCCAGTCTATTATTCATCACAAGCGCAGCAGGAAATTCTTTACTGTATTTACCATTTTTCGGTGTTGTGAGTTTGATTGATGATGAATTTGATGAAGACAAGGTCGCAGAGGTGGTATGGCGGTGGACGGATTCTGGCGGGCGCTACGGTTTCAGGCCTTTTGCCGAGAGTGACGTAGTTGAGCAAAATACTGAGGAAATTAAATAGTTCCGATATATTAAATACTGAGGAAATTATCCAAGGGAAGGCCCTAAGTGCGCATATGCTGAGTTGCGTAAAGGTAATGACATGACCTCCTGCAGTAACAGTAGAGTAAGTTCGGAGCCTTGCTTCAAGGCCAGAGTGGAAAATGGGCATGTAATTGAACGAGACTCGTTAAGAATAAAGTTCCAATCGAATTCGAACAGCTCGATTGCTTGAGTAAAGTCTAGTTCGAGTGTCTAATAACAAAACTCAAAGTTTCGTTGAGTCTTATTAAATTTTTTATTTTAATTTTTTATATTATATTATTATGAAATTACCTTTATGCCCACAAAAGTAGTTAAATTTACGAAATATTACTTTTTGTATGAAATTTTTTTTGAAAGGCAGTAAAGTATTTTCGCTCCAAAAATTGTCATGAAAAATGAAATTCCCAAATCAAGCATAGGTCATTCGATTGGGGTGATTCCAAATTCCAATTCTCTATTCAATTGAATCAATTCTTCATTTCCAATTCTCCAATCTCCATCTCCAATTCGGGCTTCCAAGAACTACAATATTATCCATTCTCCATTCTCCATTCTCCATTCAAAACCCCCAATTCCTCTCCATTCTCAGAACCTACTAAGAATAGAAGAGAGAGAGAGAGAGGGACAAAGCTAAACTCAATGCGAAAGTTTACTACCGGAGTTGGTTTGAGAGCTTACTATTGGAGCTTGATATGAAGCAACGCGAAGAGCTTGCGGCTGGAGTTGGAAATTTTGGTGGTTTGTCATCTGTCGATGAAGAAGCGAAGAACAGAGCCTCAAACTGTGAGAACATTAGCTGAAAAATTGAAGTCCGAGGTATATACAATCTCGTCAAAATTAACCAAAAATGCTATTGATGAGGGAAAGATTTCTATTGATGTGGCTTGTATTATAGTTTGTGCAATTTAATTGAAAATGGGTATTAAAATTTGGGGGATGTTATTGGCTTTTTTGGGTAAAACATTTGTTTGCTTCAAATATTTGACAAAAATTTGAAAAATTAATGAAAGAATTAGTTACAGATCGATGTGAGATGTAAACGGAATATGCATAAAGTTCTAAAACTTTTCTTGCATAGGCAAAAAAATGTTGTGAGAGATTTGGTATGACATTTAAACCAATGAAATCAATTGCTTACACATCCCCATAGGTAAATATATTAAAAATGACAAAATGTTATTGATACAGTACCATTTTGAGAGTTTAATAACCAAGCAACTAAAATCTAGACTAGAGCAAACTAGCACCCTAGCACTTTTTAACTCATCAAATTTTAGTTAAGTGTCATCTCTATTTTGTATCATTGAAGGTCATTACCATTTAGTTTGATTCAATAATCTAATTTGTCATAAATCTACAGTGTGTACATAAATAATGTAGAAGTGTATTATACAAAAATGAGACTTCTAAAGAAGTTACAGGGATAAGATGAAAATTATTGAAATTTGAAGAGGTCAAAATGAGCTTGTATTATGGAAAACATGTAAGTCAAATAATGTTGGTCTTAGACTCTTAGTTATTGCTTCCAGAATCTGGATATTATTTATTAAGAGTTTTTATATTGATGGATAATGTTGTAGGAAACTGCAAGGAGGAACAGAGATAGTCAAATAAAGTTGCATAAGGCATTTGGATTGTGGATAGGAACTTGTGTTGCAGGAACCCAAATAGCTTGAGGAAGGTGTGAACACCAATTGAAAAGAATGGAAAATACCTCGACTCCTTCGACAAGCATTTCAATATTAGGTACCACAGCTGCAAGAGGAGGTAAGTTAACCTTAAACCACTATTTTTGAAGTCTTATGGCTCCATTAGTGCTTACAGCAATTGAGAAATGCGTCTTGTATTAGTTTTACTTTTCAACCAAGAGAAGTATTGGTCTAAGTGTTTATGACCAATGAGGCAAATTTCTATTTTTTCCTTTTTTATTTCTTCTTCTTCCCTGGTGTAGAGCATTTAAAATAGCAGCAATGAAACTAAAACTGAACTACACTAAATATCTTACTAATATATAGTCAAAATATTGTCTTTCTAATATACAGTTAAAAGTTAAAACTATAAACTAAAACTAGAAACTAAAGACAATCTAGATAGAAACTAGAAACTAAAACTAGAATGACAATGATGCTCCATATAATTAAAACTAGAAACTAAAACCTATATGGCTCCATTCAACAGTTAAGTGAGCATTCATTGAATTTCCTTCATTGCTATCACAGCCATAGGTATCGGAATCAGTCCACTTGATGTATTATCCATCCCACGTGCTTGTTTGCAAGCTACTAATTCTGCCACTCCACTACAACTAGATAACCCAATTTTTGTGAGTACTGAGAATGAGGGAGCTGTGGGAGCTGAGAGAGATGCTTTGAGTGATGAGGGAGCATTTGTGGGAGATAGGAGAGCTGAAAATAATTCATAATCAATGACCTAATTGAAGGAGATGATGAATTTCACATTCCCAAAAGAACCAAGACATTTGAGGCCTAGGATGACTACAAGGAATTCAACGAAAATGATCATTATTATGCCATTTCCTCGCATTGCAACAAGAAATTATCCCGAGGCAAAACTAAACAAACCACGAGTAAGTGGAGGCATCGGAGCTCTTGCCCAACTAGAAAAGCAAAGATTAGAGAGGAGCAACAAACAAAGTTAAATTTTCAGCCTTCTAATTCTAATTTACAAGCTATTCCACCCTTGCATTTGGGTAAAGTGGACATGGAAAAAATGCTGGAAGTAGTTGCCCACTGGATTCTAATGCATGAGCATCCCTTCAACATTTTAGAGGAAAAGGGATTCAACCTAATGATGAAACAAGCAATGCCTGAGTGGATTAAGATCTCATGAGTTACAGGAAAGAATAATTGTGTCCAAGTTTACGAGTTGGAGAAAAAGAAGTTGAAGAACCACTTGATGCGTGTTGGCAAAATGAGCCTCACAGCAGATATGTGGAAGTCTAAAAACTAGAAGATCGAGTACATGGTGCTCACTAGCCACTAGATTGATCAAAATTGGAAGCTGCAAAAACGAGTTCTTAGCTTTGTCCACATACTTCCACCAAGAAAAGGAATTCAAATCTCAACTGCAATTTTTAAATGTGTCAAGGACTAGAGGATTGAAAACAAGATTTATGCAGTTTCTATGGATAATACAACTACCAATGATGTAACTGCAAGGCATTTCAGAGATGACTTCTCAAGGTCAAGAAAGCTAGTTTGTAGAGGCAGATTATTCCAAGTTCGTTGTTGTGCTCATATATTGAATCTGATGGTTCAAGACAACCTAAGTGAGATTGTCGATATAACTAAAAATATTAGGAAAAGTGTTGATTTCATCAATCGATCTGATAGAAGGATGTTACTATTTGGCGAGACAGTTATGTAATTGCAGATATAGTTGAAGGTTTTAATCCATAACTGTAGGACTGGGTGGAACTCGACCTATGAAATGCTAAACTGTGCTGTCAAGTTCAAGGAGGTCTTTCCACATTTTCAAGATAGAGAACCGAGTTATGATTGTTGTTCATCTACAGAAGATTGGAAAAAAGTAGAGAAAGTGTGCACTATTCTAGAGTTGTTCTGGACAGCCCACATGTAATCTCTTATAGTAACTATCCCACAAGCAACTTATTCCTCCAAGAGGTTGTCAAGGTGAAAAGACTCTTGGATTCAAGAGTCTTTGATGAAGATGATTTCATCCAGGCAATGATTCAGAAAATGAAGGCCAAATTCGACAAATATTGGGATGAATGCAACTTATTGATGGCAATTGGTGCCATTTTGGATCTAAGGCAAAAAATATGCCTTATAGAGTTTTCCGTCCCCAAGGTTTATTCACCTTTTGAGTTAGAAGAATACCTCATCAAGGTCTGGAAAGCACTTTGGAAAGCACTCGTGTATGAGGAATATGTTGCTGCAACTAATAGTTCTAGTGGGGGTATAATTGAGTCCCATGGTGGTGCATCTGATAGCTAGGGTTCAAGGCAGCAAAAGTCTTCAAGTTGGGATGATTTTACTAAATATATTGTGGAAGTACGGACGTCGGCCCTCCACAAATCCAAATTGTGAGATTATCTAGATAAACCTTGTCATCCAATTGGCTCAGATCCCAATTCATGTGACTACTTAGAGTGGTGGAAAGTCAACAGTATCACATACCTAATTTTATCTAAGATGGCCTGCGATATCTTGGCTATTCTGACAACTACAGTAGTATCTGAGACCACGTTTAGTGTCGAAACTAGAGTGATTGATTTATATCGAGCTACATTAGCTCTAGAAACGGTCCAAGTGTTGTTGTGCACTGGAGATTGGTGTATAAATATGTCTGGGATCAAAAAGAAGACAAAGGTGAGTTTTAGTTGGCTAATTTTTACCATTTGTTGATAAGTTTACTACTTCATTTCTAGATTTCATATTTTTAAGTTATATATAACATATGTGTATGTTGCTTTGGTGTACGCAGCAAATGCGGACAATGAAGGAAATTGAGCTTCCATAGATTTGATTGCCAATTCAAATGTGATTCAAGAATTAAAGATCAGGTCGTTATTACTGTAATTGTATTTATTTATTGATTTAATTTGGTCTTACTTTGAATGATTAAAAATTGATATTATTTTGTCTTTGGCATTAGGACTTGCTCATGGTGCAAATGGATGGTTTGGATTGTTGGAGAATGGAGATCTTTGTTTCTGACTTATTGCATGCATTTTCCTCTGTTTGATTTGTAAATTTGGATTGTGACTACCATTGAACTTGTTCTAGACTGGTTGTATTTGGTTAGTCAACTAGTAGTTGGACTAGTGAGCTTGTTTGAAACCTAGTGAACTTTTAATAGTGATTTGCTCATTGCTGTTGTTCTATACTTGAACTTGGTTAATTGGGCAACCTGGCAGTAGTTTAAGCTTCTTAAGTGTATAATTGTGCTCATCACATCCCATTTCTATTTCTATTATAGTATATATGTTAATTCTACTTGGCTTCATTGTTGCTAGACTAGACGCTAGGGACATTTTTGTAGGTTTGAACAAGAAATTATAGCAGGCCATAGGATCGAGTTCGAGCATTACTTGAGTTCAATAAGACTTGCATTGACTCGAACTCCATGTGAGTCGACCTTGAGTTCTGTGAGCAATGCATTGAACTTAAACTCGAGCTCGAGTATCCTTTCTGCATGTCAAGTCAAGTTTGAATATGGTGATATTCAAGTTGTCGCACCCCATTTTTTAAAAATGAAAAATAACGAGTTTATTCGGTGAAAAATGAATTTTGATTTATTTTAAATAAAAATGAGTCTTGATTTTAGAAAATAAAAAAAAAACGAAATTGGGCCTAAAATGCGATGATTTTTGCCCCAAATTATAATTTAAAAAGGGTTTTTGAATGAAAAATCGGAGTCGCCACTTGGTATTGGGTTAAGGTGTACCAAGTCACTTAAAATAAATTTTTAAAGAAAAAAGTAGAAAAACCCTTTTTAAACGACTCCAAGTTTTTCGAAAATCAGAGAAAAGTGTTCGGCAGTCACATTTGAAGAAAGGGAAGGTAAGGATAAAAATCCAAGGCACCCTTTTAAGCTAACCAAGACTAGTTGCGTGATTTAGTCAAAAATTTTCTCATTTTAACCTAAAAAATTATCACATTTGGACGTATTATATGGATGCAAAACCTAAACCTAGTTGGATATCGAGGGGTCAAAATATCTCTTTAAAGTTTGCTTGGTACTAGTCACATTAATTGTGATGTCCAACAAAGACTTTTTGAAGAGATCACGAATAATGCAAAGATATGAAACTCCAAGAAAGAAAAAGAAAAATAATAAAAATAATCATAATTATATAAATATACATGTCCTAAAGGAATGCATCATGTCGGGTACGGGGGACTAATGTTCGTGACTTAATTTTCCTTTTTGTAGAGGGAATACGAGTATGATAAGGTTAGAAAGCCAAACTCGTCCATATCCCATACTCAAGGAGTTATCCCTAATCTAATCAAGCAAATGTACTATCCTAATTCTAATTCTTCCTATATGAAATGCAAACCTAATGTCATGTCTCATGCATAGGATAATATAAAGGAAAATATCAAAATTGGGGATATACATATAAGAGAGAATATGGATAGGGGATATATATAAGGGGGAAATGTGGGATAAGGGATATGGGTATAAGGGGAACATGCAAAAATTAATAAAAGACCCTAGAAAGTAAAATATGCATGAGATGAAGTGATTTTATCACACAATCATGATCTAACGCTTGAAGGGCTCCTAAGGGTCTAGTATTGGATTATCCTATGTCTACAAGTTCTCACTAGCGTTGGACTAGTGAGAAATAAAAAAAAGGGCCATAACTAGCGTTGGACTAGTGTGGAATCGTAAAAAGGGCCACAACTAGCGTTGGACTAGTGTGGTGACGTCATACATTAATTATAATTAACTAATCATGTAAAACTAATAAAAAGCAAATAAACACATAAGTTTACATAAACACGTAGCAAATAAGCATGATATCTAGATGTAAGGTTCTAGAAAAGCGGTAAACACGTAACACATAGGCATACAAGGCACACAAAACAAATAAAACAAATAAAACCCTAACTATTATATTAGGAGCCCTAACTACAATCTAGGGGGGAAAGGAATAAAATAAATAGATAAATCCCTAACTATTACATATTTTATCTAAATACAAGTCTTGAACCCCCTAACTATTACAATTTGGCATTTAAATGCCTTTTAAATAATTAAAATTGACCTAAAAATAAATATTCAAAAATTGAAACAAATAAAGCAGATAAAGAAATGAAATAAAACATTCAAAAGGCATGCAATTAAACACATAAAATCACATAAGTGCACATATGGTCAAATAAAGTAAAAATAAGGGATAGAGTGTACCTCCCTTGAGTTGGGGCCCTAATGATACGAATTTACTTATTTACCCTCCAAAATAATAAAAAAGGTCAAGGCATCATTTTAATTAACAAATAATCACAAAAAATGGAAATAAATACAAAATTGAATCAATTAAAGCATTCTCATAAAAGTAAACAACACATATTTGACAAATTTAAACAAACAAAGACCCAATTAAAAGAATCAAAGAAGTTTTAGGGGTTAGAGTGAAATTTTTGAAAATATTTTCATGCATGCACACGAAGAAACATTCTTTCCCTGAAGCTTTCCTGCAATTTTCTCCTGTTACAAAATGTAACAGCGGCAGCCGCACTCCACACCAAAAAAAACATCATTTGATCTTGCATAAATGAAGCTCTTTTTTGTGTAACTCTAATGTTCAGCCATCATTGTAACTAGATAACACAAGATCATGCAGCCAAATGAATCTATCATATTCTGCAAATTCCGGAACTTATCCAACGAAGACAAATAGTAATGAACTTCCGTAAACTTTAAACAACTATCTCAAACAAGGATCCCACCTCAAGTTCTTATCAAACTCATCATCCCAATGCTTTATCATGCATACAAAATCGCACACCAAAATGATAAACTTCAAAGCTAACAAATGCAAATAATTGTGGAGCTTGTGGGTTGTTATGTGACAGCTTTAAAAGTTGTTAACTTCATGAGCTACAACCTGTGGTGCTGCTTTTGACAAAAATGGTTTCCATCTAACATGGAACTCATTGTTTCATGCAACCAGAAAGAAGAAAAAAACCTTGAGGCACGTGGGACAAACTTGAAACATCACAAGTAGAATGCAAGCAAAGAGAACAAAGAGGACCGAAATATGGATATGCAAGTATCGAAGGCTTTCTGCAACAGAAGCTACTCTTCTACAACAACTATAGCAGCAGCACCCAACATCAAAACCTTATTTGATCTTGTATTAAGAGGGCAAAATGAAACCTTTTCGTGTAACTCTTATGTTAAGCCAACAGTGTAGCGAAATAACACAGGATTACACAGCAAATTCAGTGACCGAAACCCACTTGGTGGGCTGTTGTGAGAAGAAAAAATAGCAAACATAAAACGGATGCAGCCTTTCCCGCTAGTATGAAACTTCAGCAACCCAAAATATCTTACGCAACCTATCCTAGCCTCTGATACTTCAAGACTCAATCATCTTACACAAAAATACACACCACACCATTGTGAAACGTATAAGACAGCGAAATGAAAGAAAGACAACTACAAAGTTTCATGGTTCATTATCTATATACAGATGTTTCGAATCAGTCCCAAATCAATAAAAAATGCATCTTATACCTATTACTGTTAAGAAACCAGCAAAAAAAATACACGAACCAACAGAAAGAAAGAAAGAGACATCAATGAAGAAAGCATCAGGAATCCAACTTGCTGAAAAGGCATGCTATTTCTCTGGTTTTCTCTCGTTCATCATACGAACACCAGCCATAAAACCAAACAAAAATCTATGATGCGATGTTATAGAAAGAACCTGAACTTCTACCCCAAAACCCAGTCTAAACTCATGAGATCCTCTACCCCTAACCAGATTCGCGAATACAACACACATGGAGACAAACAGAAACACGTATAATGAAAGAAAGCTTCGATATTTTTGATACCAATCAAGTAAGCCATGGACAGAAAACATAGAAGATGTTACCTTTTGCCTTTTGAAAGGCAAATCACGGTCTGAAATGATCGAAAAAAAGGCATCTTTGCTCAGACCAAAACCTCCTCTCGAAGCCTCCTTTTTTTTTTTGCTTTTCTTCCACTGTTTTCTCCTGCTACCTTCGGTTGTTTCTCCTCCGTTCCTCTGGTCTTTCTTTTCCCTTTCTTTTCTCTAACTACTCAACCACCACTCTTCTATCCCCTTTATCTCTCTGTTGGTTTGGCCTGAAACCCTCAAGCTCTCACTCAACCGTAGCTCCTTCAGCCTGTAGCTCTCTAGTTTTTCCTCTCTCAGAACCTCTTTTTTTCTCCCTCTACTCTCTAGCTCTTTCTCGTTCCTCTTTTCTCCAACCCCAGCCGTCACACTCCCCCTTTTTTCTCTACCCTCGATTCCTTTTTGCTAGCCTTTTATATCAGATGAGAACTCCCAAAACCCTCAACTCAAGGGCTCCGATAGAAACTCCCTTCTGCTACCTACCTCACGGGCCCTTGGATTGTTTTTCCATCTAGATTCTTCTTAGTTCTTAGATTCAAGTCAGGTGGTTAGGGATTAAAATGATCCAATGGTGAAGGAAAAACAGTAGAAAAAATGGTGGAAAAGAGGAAATGGAACTGAGCTGTATTTCTGTACTATTTCATGTTTCTGATATGAAACAAGAAGAACGCTTGGTTTGTTTGCAACTCACGGGCGCGTGAGCTGCTTCCTTTTTTTTAATTTTTTTTCAACTTAATTAATCAACAAATAAGGAAATGATTTTCTTAATAAAAAAACGGAAATGAAACAGGATCAATAACAATTAAACAAAATGCTAAAATTTTATTTTATTTTTCTTCATTTTATCATTATATATATTTTTTACTCATTTTCAATTAATTTAGGTAAACAAACAACTAATTTTATAAAAATGAATTTAAAAGAATTAAAGCATATTTTTGTGAACAATTTTCTTTTCGATAAATTTTAATGCTAAAAAGTCTAAAAATAAAAATTAAGAGACTAATGAGCAAAAATGAATAATAATTATTATTTAATCAATAAAATAAACAATAAATAAAGCTAAATTAAAATTTTGGTATCTAAAATGCTAAAAAATGTCTAAAAACAAAAATCATGAGATTAATAAATAAAAGTAGATAATAATTATCAATAAAATAAATTAAAATAAATTAAAAATTTGATGTCTACAGCTTAAAAGGCATTTAAATGCCAAATTGTAATAGTTAGGGGGTTCAAGACTTGTATTTAGATCGAATATGTAATTGTTAGGAATTTATCTATTTATTTTATTCCTTTCCCTCCCCCTTAGATTGTAGTTAGAGCCTATAATGTAATAGTTAGGGATTTATTTGTTTTATTTGTTTTGTGTGCCTTGTATGCTATGTGTTACGTGTTTACCGCTTTTCTACGATTTTGCATCTAGATATCATGCTTATTTGCTACGTGTTTATGTGAACTTATGTGTTTATTTTTTTTATTAGTTTTACATGATTAGTTAATTATAAATTAATGTATGACGTCACCACACTAGTCCAACGTTAGTTGTGGCCCTTTTTACAATTCTACACTAGTCCAAAACTAGTTGTGGCACTTTTTTTTTATTTCTCACTAGTCCAACGCTAGTGAGAACTTGTAAATATGGGTTAGTCCAATGTTAGACCCATAGGAGCCCTTCAAGCGTTAGATCATGATTGTGTGATAAAATCAATTCATCTCATGCATATTTTACTTTCTAGGGTCTTTTATCAATTTTTGCATGTTCCCCTTATACCCATATCCCTTATCCCACATTTTTCCCTTATATATATCCCCTATCCATATTCTCTCTTATATCTATATCCCTATTTTGATATTTTCTTTTATATTATTCTATGCATGAAACATGACATTATATTTGCATTTCATATAGGAAGAATTAGAATTAGAATAGTACATTTACTTGATTAGATTAGAGATAACCCCTTGAATATGGGATATGGACGAGTTTGACTTTCTAATCTTAGCACGCTCGTATTCCCTCTACGAAAGGGAAAATTAAGTCACGAACATTAGTCCCCCATACCCGACATGATGCATTCCTTTAGAACATGTATATTTGTATAATTATGATTATTTTTATTATTTTTCTTTTTCTTTCTTGGAGTTTCATATCTTTGCATTATTCGTGACCTCTTCAAAGAGTCTTTGTTGGGCATCACAATTAATGTGACTAGTACCAAGCAAGCTTTAAAGAGATATTTTGACCCCCCGATATCCTCATAAGTTTAGGTTTTGCATCCATATAGTACGTTCAAATGTGATAAATTTTTAGGTTAAAATAAGAAAATTTTTTACTAGATCACGCAACTAGCCTTGGTTAGATTGAAAGAGTGCTTTGGATTTTTATCCTTGCCTTCCCTTTTTTCAAATGTGATTCCCGAATACTTTTCTCTGATTTTCGAATATTTGGAGTCGTTTAAAAAGGTTTTTTCTACTTTTTTCTTTAAAAATTCATTTTAGGTGATTTGATATACCTTAACCCAATACTAAGTGGTGACTCCGACTTTTTATTCAAAAATCCTTTTTAAATTATAATTTGAGCCAAAAAATCATCGCATTTTAAACTCCATTTTAGGTCCAATATCATTTTTTTTATTTTCTAAAATCAAGACTCATTTTTATTTAAAATAAATCAAAGTTCATTTTTCACCGAATAAACTCATTATTTTTCATTTTTAAAAAATGGGGCGCGACAGTTGGCGACTCTACTAGGGATTTAGAGAGTTCGATCATCCGATTTAGTCAATCTTTTTCTTTTCTAACCTTTTTATATATCACATTTGGAGGTTTGTGGTTGCATTTTCTTTTTAGGGTTTTATTGCATCTAACGCACAATCGTCCCAAAATATCTACGTATGCGATCATTTATGTGTTTACTTTTCATTTGTATTTGTATATTGCGCTTGCATTTTGGGTGGTGGAAATAGTCGTCCTAGAACCGTCGATCGCATTTGATGGTATTTGATCCTTCCTTTCGATAGGGACACTTCATATGTGCATACGCTTTATTTTATATCCCTCATTTCTTTTTTACTTTTAGTGGTTGTCATACCACTCGTCTCTTATTAGGATTAAATCGACCCACTTGGACATGTGGCCGTGGCACGACGTGTACGTAGCAATGTCCGAGGGATCACCCGAACCACCGACTCTTGGGCATTGGGATTGATGACCTTTGGCCTTTGGTCTGAAGGTTTGGGAGCCTTAAAATCTCGTCAAAATCTAGGTGCATTAGTGAGCCCCAACCTCCTGCATCCATGTTAGAAATTGTCTAAGTTAGAATCAACCTACCCAACTAGGAACACTAGACACGAAGGGAGGGATCTCACCTCTCTTTTTTTAATTTTCTTTTGCTTTTTGTATCATCTAATTGTCTAACGTGTTACGTGTTATCTGTTATCTAACATTTCCTTGTTTTCTCATCTTTTGCATACACAAACAATAGAAAATAAGAGTTCTGCCGTGATACTCTTTAGAATCTACCCTTTAGATAGGCTATTGCACGTTTAAATTCCAATGAATTGCATTTATGGATTGAAAATTGAACATCATTCTAGACCCACCCTAACATACAAAGGGTTCCTTAGGTCATATTTTCATATTTAAATTGCTTTAATAAAATTGGCATCATGTATAAACTTTAGAGGAAATGCCATTAGGGAATCCCACATTAGGAATAAGCCAACCCTATATTTCCATGGGTATTTAACCCTATCTTAGGATTACACGTTTAAATTCATGTTGACCGAAAAAATGGGACCTGTAGGTAAGGTATTTGACACCAACTTCTTGTTTCTAGATGGAAACGCCCGACGAGTCCAACAGATATTAGTGGCGCCGATTAAGTATAAAGATGGCCACGTTGCTCTCACCCAGTGAAATTAACCAAGTAGCCTCTCGATTAGGACCAATTGGAGATTTCAAGAATATTAAGTCAAATGGCTATTTGGTAGAAATTTGGTGCATCTGTGGGACTAGGTAAAAGGAAATGACCATAACAATTGAGAAGGTTGCTGGACTTCTTAATTTGCCAATTCAAGGAACTGCCGATGATATTTTCGTTCGTATCTAACAAAGTCGAATTTTGTCATTTCACACAGGTTAAAGGAATCTGCAATACAAGGGTTGGACCAAAGTATTGAGGTGAAGTTTTTATTTGATCGATTCGCATTAAGGGATGGTTTTGAGAGGCACCTAGGAGATTTCTCATTTACTTCCAAGGAAATGTGGGAACGAAAGAGAGTTTGGGTGTATGGATTGGTTATGGTTGGACCTATCTTTTTCCTAGGAAAGACAAAAAGATAGCCTTTAAACTTACTAAAGTCATGTATGACCTGTTTTAGGAATAAAAGATAGGCAATGTTCTATTATTCCGACTATTTTGGCCGATATCTTCGTAGCCTGCACTACTGTCAGAGAGGCGGAAAATTCTTTATGGTTCTAATTTGGTCTTACATGTATGGGTTATGGAGCACTTCATGAGACGATCGTCTATTCCTGAGAGTCTACCAATGTTTGGGTACAATTGGATAATCACACATCAAAGAGGTTAATGGAGATAGTCTGTCCGTGTAATGCATTCGAGGTCGTGGATTTCTTGAAAATTTGACCAATCAAGACATCAGATGGGTATTGATTGGACCAATTGTGTTAAACCTGTCCTTCGCACCAAGGCATCCGAGTATATTCCGTTATTGGGTACTCAGGGTATCATGGCATATAATCCGAAGAGGTTTTTCCGACAATTAGGTCGTGTCCAAGAAGTGCCACATACAGTTGATCTGACTGAATTTATCATTTTTTGATAAAGGGATATGTCCGAAGGAAATTCCGATGAAGATCCCTATTATTGAGGCTGGGGAACATTGTCCGACGACGAACACATCAAATACAGTCCGGAGCTCAAACAAAAGGGTTTAGTCACGCCGCAATATGAAGATTGGCTCAAGGGTTTGGAAACACAAGGACCGCAAGCTCAACCATCCGAGGAGGTCAAGAGATTGAGGGCTATTATCGAACCAAGATCGAGAAAATTTGCAACTAAAGGAGTCCGTCAAAACTCACCAAGAGATAGCCGAGAAACACAAGAGGCCTGTGAAAAGATGCAAGAAAAATATCGGAATTGAAAAGGAAATGCGGAGAACTGTACGATGAAGCTGACGTATGAGAAATCCTATGCCAAAATCTAAGATCTGTAATAGATAGGTTAAAGAGATTTGTGATTTTGTACGAAACTCTTCAAGGGATGTTGTAAATATGTTTATGAATGAAAGTTCACTATTTGAAATGACTTCTCTTTTGTGTAAAGTGGTGGTCAAAAGCAGGTTTAGTAAAATGGGTCCCATTTGAAGGTGTTGCATCATACTAGGCCTACTCTTGGCACAAAAGGGCTCCCCAATAGGACATGCATCCGAATTGTTCTAATTTTACTAACTCCTATCTTTTTTTTTTTTTTTCTTTCTTTTAACAACAGTCAAGCGAGAAGGGCATCTAATAAGGATTTTTTCCTACGTTCTCAGGTAGTAATTGCAAATATAGCTACTCGAAAAACCCATTATCACCCGATTGCGTAGCCGAGATTCAAGAGATAGTGTAAACATGAGTACCCATCCAGAATCATCTGATAGACCCGCAACCACGGCACCATCAACTGACATGGCGAATTTGGGGGCTCAACTGAGTGAAGTTCTAAACAGATTTAATGAGTTGAGTATCGAAATGATGGCACAACGGCGCGTGATCGATCAATTGATCGTTGGTGGCGCTAGTGGTGAACAACATGAACCTTACCCCCTGGCAACCTGAATCTCAACGAATAATCTTACCTATATTCAAACTTCGTTACTTCACAAATTATAAATCCACCTGAAGAAACCTTTATCTATCCCACTCATGACCCACCACCTACTTATGCACCCAACGTCCAAATTAACCCTTCTCATGCCCAAATTTTTCAGAATTATCCACCAATTAGTATGAGCATGCCATTCGAACTTCAGGAACCACATTATTACTCCTATAAAATTCACCTGAAGAAACCTTTATCTATCCACTCATGGCCCACCACCTACTTATGCACCCAAATCCAAATTAACCCTTCTCATGCCCAAATTTTCAAATTATCCACCAATTAGTATGAGCATGCCATTCGAACCTCAGGGACCACATTATTATTCCACCGTTGAGCCATTCACTCTAGATACCGCCGCCCAAGGGAAAGCTGAATGGGGAGTCATCCACGCCGGTGGATAAGAATTTGTTAAAGAATTGGATCGATTTGATGAATTCATAAGGAAAAGCCAAGTTTGAACAAGTAAGGAGGTCTGGACTACAACGAGTTGTGCTATTTCCGGATATGCAATTGCAGTGGGTTTCAAAGCCCCAAATTTAGCAAGTACGACGGAACTGGCAATCCCAAAACACACCTTTCGGATGTTTGCAAACAAATAGGGAGGCGATAGATGATGAGAATCTGCCTGTGCGCCTATTTCCCGAGAGTCTAGAAGGCGACGCGTTGGATTGGTATTCCAACTTGAAACCTGAATATGAGATCTTGGCTTGATCTGTCAACCGCTTTTGTGAGGCAGTACGAATACAATTGCGAGCTCGCTCCGACGAGGACCACATTGGAGGGAACCAAGAGAAACATTTAGACCACAAGACGTATGCGAAGAGATGGAGGAAATTGGCCCCAAGGTGGAGCCTCCCATGACTGAAAATGAGATTGTTCGTACGTTCATCAAAACTCATGACCCGCCCTATTTTGAGAAAATTTTTCGAATGATGGGTGTTCCTTTGCCGAGATTGTCAATAAATTGGAAGAGTATGATGAGTTTATGAGAGTAGGGAAAATTGTTAATGTTTCAGCTTTAAAGTCACAGTTGGAAGCTATAGAGTCAGAGCAGCAGTAGTAAGAAGTCTCAATTCAAGAAGAAAGACGAGGAAGCTTCTTTGTATGGAACCAAGGCTCTTCTTCCCGGCCTAGATACCAACAATACCCTCTACTCACCCCGTTACCCATACCAACCACGTCCGACCTGTTTACAATACCACTATCAACCACTCCCGACCTCGACCAAATTTCGAATACACCCTCAACACCATTTCACATAGCTCCACCTAACTTTCAGATTAGACTCGCCCTCCTTTTAACCCAAGACCTATTCCACCCCCAACCCAAATTACCACTACCAAAAACAGTGACACCCAAAATCCAGCCATACCGAACCTTCACAAATCTAGGTCGGCCCGTTGACCAATTATATGAGCAATTGAAGGCTGGAAAAATTGGCACAATACCTCCTAAAACTATTCCAAAGGATTTCCCATTGGTTACGATCCTCAATCGTTTTGTGCTTACCATTCGGGAGCCCCGGGACATTCAACTGCCAATTTTGGGCTTAAATATAAATTCAACATGATCGAGGCCGGAGATATAGTTCTGAGAAGGAGGATGAACAAGGTCCAAATGTTAGCAAAAATCCTCTTCCTACGCACAAAGGATACTGTGGGAGCTATTACTGTAGATGAGGAGGTCGAGAACCTACACAATTCATTGTAGATGAAACTGAGATAATGGGAGTCATCGGAGCCATTCATACTGGAGGAGGAAGCCTATGAAGTCAAGGAAAATACTGATCCGTTTATCTGGAAATGATACCTTTCGAATGTGAGTTTCAGAGCTTGTGGTACTTGAATTGCCTGAGCAAGCTCCTGTTCTTAATCTACAAGAGGTCCCATGGAATTATAGCGAGCCTACACTGTTAATTGGAGGAGAAAAAGTGCCCAAGAAGGAAGTGGATGCCATTACTCGATCTGGAAGAATCATAGGGGAACCCGCAGTGATGAGCCTCAAAGCAAAAGAAAATGCCGTTCCAACAAACCAACTGTGACTGACGAAGAGGCATTCAATTTCCTTAAGATGTTGAAGAAAAGTGAGTATAAGGTGGTCGAGCAATTGGACAAGATGCCCGCTCAAATTTCCATATTGAATCTTCTTAACCTCGGAACTTCACAGAGAGGCTTTGCTCAAGGTCTTAACTGAGGCTCAAGTGCCTAAGAACATTCCTGTGGATAAATTCACTCATGTAGTCGAGCATGTTTTGGTTTCAAATCAAATTTCTTTTTTTGATGAAGACTTGACTTCGGAAGGGATTGGACACAATAAAGCATTGTATATCTCAGTCTGTTGTAATGGAAAGTTATTGCCGAGAGTCTTGATAGACAATGTGTCTGCTCTTAATATCTGTCCTTGGAACACTTTAGTTAAATTGAAATTTCAGGAAACTAAATTTCGGCCATCTGCCACAGTGGTGAGAGGATTTGATGACGCAAAAAGAGAATCAATGGAGGAAGTAGGTTTAGTGTTGGAAATTGGACCTGCCCAGTTTCAGGTTATGTGCCAAGTCATGGATTTCTCGAGTGTTTATAATATCTTCTCGGACGGCCTTGGATTCACACTTCAGGTGCTGTACCTTCTTCGCTCCATCAAATGTTGAGATTTGTGGTGAATGGCCAATTGATCACGATATTTGCTGAGAAATTTACTATGGTCATCAATCCTGCATTGGAAGAGGGAAGTGATAAGAAAACTCTGGTTTCTCCTCACCACGTGGCGATATTGTTTCAGTAGGTTGGGGATTAAGACAAGGCAATGTGGAAATGAATTTACCCGAAATCAGTGTCATGATGGCTAAGAACTGATTCGAGAGGATATGAGATAGGCAAGGGCTCGGGCGTAATCTACAAGGAGTTTTGGAACCAATAGATTTCAAGGAAAAGAAGGACACTTTCGGATTAGGGTTTCAACCTACTGCCAAGATAAAAAGAAATGATGAATCGCAAGAGGGCAGAGAAGGAAGGGAGCAACTTATCATGAGCATCCCACCATTGTACTGTACTTTTCCTTACCCATCAGAGGTGATTAGATGAAGTGGACCCGATTGAGGAAGTGGATGTTGGATTGTCCGAGCTATTTGTGGGGTTGCTTCTGAGGGAGAGCCGTTGGAGACCAGAATTTCCAGAGGTGCCTTGAAGGCAATGAAGAATTGGACCAGTGATCTCCTTCCCTCCCGAAGGGAATTTCGGTAAATCTAGGGATTGCCTTTGGTCGACATGAGAGAAATCATTCGCATTACTTACCTTTTGTCTTTCAGTTTGTAAATAGTTTTAATCAAATTTTTCCAATGCAAGTCTTATGTTAAACTCTTGTTAAGTAGCATGTTATGATGTTATCCTTTACTTTCAAATTCAATGAAATGCACAGTGTTTATTTTTAAATTTATTTACTTACGCATTGTCATATTTATTTCATTCTTTTTCAGATGGCCAAAAATAAAACACGTTGACCCTTTGGATATCACTATTCTGGAATTTGATGATTGCAATCTCGATATCTCTCACGAATTTGAAATTTTGGAATCAGAAATTCAAAGAGAGCGATAACGAGGAAGAATCTGAGTCTTTATTAAAGAATCTTGAACAATATGAAGAGAAATCCAAACCGAACTTAGAAGAAACAGAAGTTGTTAATATTGGCACTGAGACTGAGGTTAAGGAGATAAAAATTAGCATTCATTTGAATAAAAAACAGAGAAAAGAGATGATTGAGTTTTTGACCCTGTTTCAAGATGTGTTTGCCTGGTCCTATGATGATATGCCTGAATTTCAACAGATATAGTGGTCCATCGATTACCGACTGATCCAAATTTTTCACCAGTAAAGCAAAAACCTCGCAAGTTTAAGCCAGATATGAGCCTCAAAATTAAGGAACAAATCGAGAAGCAACTCAATGCTAGAATCATTATGGTGTCTCATTACCCTATTTGGCTTTCAAATCCGGTACCTGTTCCGAAGAAAAGTGGAGAAGTGCGAGTCTGTGTTGATTACAGGGATCTCAATAAGCCACCCGAAAGATGATTTTCCGTTGCCAAACATTCATATTCTTCTGGACAATACCGCAGGACATGAGATCGAATCATTTGCTGATTGTTTTGCCGGGTATCACCAGATCTTAATGGCAGAGGAAGATAGGGAGAAAACTGCTTTTATCACGCCATGGGGGACATTTTGCTATCGAGTAATGCCGTTTGGATTGAAAAATGCCGGTGCCACTTATCAAAGGACCATGACCACTCTGTTCCACGACATGATTCATAAGGAGATGGAGGTTTACGTGGATGACATCATCATCAAATCCAAGAGAGTAGAGGATCACTTGATTGATTTGGAAAAGTTATTTCGAAAGATTGAGAAGATATAATTTGAAATTAAATCCCGCAAAGTGTGCATTTGGACCCCTGCCGGCAATTTGTTGGGATTCATTGTCAGTAAGAAGGGTATCGAGATAGATCCAACGAAAATAAAGCCATTCGTGAAATGGTACCAAAAACACAAAAGATGTGAAGAGTTTCTTAGGAAAGATAAATTTATTGGAAGGTTCATCACCCAGTTGACCCTACATGTGAGTTTGTTTAAATTATTGAAGAAAAATGTGCCATTGTATTGGAGTGAAGTGCCAGCAAGCGTTTGACAAGATCAAAAATTATTTGTTACACCCCCGTTTTAGTGCCACCCAACCGGTCGACCGTTGATTATGTATTTGTCTGTACTCGACGAGGCTGTGGGATGTGTTTTGGGGCAGCACGACGATTCTGGAAAAGGGAGCAAGCCATTTATTATCTCAGCAAGAAGTTCACACTTATGAGCAAAGTACACATTTCTTGAAAAGAGTTGCTGTGCTTGGTTGGCAGCTCAGAAGTTGAGCATTATTTGCTTAGTCACACCACTTACCTTATTTCTCGCTCAGACCCTTTGAAGTACTTATTAGAGAAAACCGATGCCAACCGGAATCATGGCTAAATGGCAAATGATTCTTTCTGAATTCGATATCATTTTTACCACGCAGAAGCAATCAAAGAGCAAGCCCATAGCAGATCACCTTACTGAGAATCCGAAAGAAGATGATTATTAACCATTTCATACTTATTTCCCAGATGAAGAGGTCACTGTTCGTTGGTACAGTGGAAGGACATGAATGAAAAATGTTCTGAATGGAGGCTATTCTTTGATGGTGCATCAAATTCCTTCGGGGCCGGTATTGGAGCTGTTCTAGTATCGCCTGAAGGGAAGTATTATCCTGGTTCCGCTAAACTACGATTTTTCTGCACTAACAATATGGTTGAATATGAATCTTGTATTTTGGGCTAAAATAGCGTTGAAAATGGAGATTAAAGATTTACTAGTGTTCAGCGATTCCGATTTGCTTGTACATCAGACTCTCAAGAAGTGGATCACTCGAGATTCAAAGATCTTGCTCTATCATTGCAAGCTTGCTGGATTGCGCAAATAAATTTAGGAGTTTGGAGTTTCGGCGTATTCCGCGTGTTAGAAATGTCTTACCGAACTTTGACTACTTTATCTTCAATGATTCAACATCCAAACGAGTGGTAATCGAGTCTATCCAGATTCATCTACAAGAAAGCCTACCATTGTCTAACTGTGGAAAAATGTCCCCGGATGGCCGTCCCTGGTATAGTGATATCAAAGGAATTTTTCAAAACAAGAGTCCTATCCTCCTGGGGCCGATATGACCACTAAAAGGTTTTTTGCTTAGATTATCTTCTAAATTTTTCTTAAATGGAGAGGTGGTATACAAAAGGACGTCAAATTTGGGTCTTCTGAGGTGTGTTGATGAAGATGAAACAGAATACCTGATGAAAGAAGTACATAGAGATGTGTGTGGGTCACATATGAATGGCCATTTATTAGTAAAGAAAATCATGAGGATGAGCTATTTTTGGCTCATATGGAGTATGATTGTGTAGTTTTTGTCAGAAATGCATCAAATGTCAATTGCATGGAGATGTTATGCGCACTCCCCCCACAGAATTACACAGTATGACTGCTCTCTAGTCATGTTCAATGTGGGGTATGGATGTAATTGGAACCATTGACCCTCTCGCTTCAAATGGGCATCGGTTTATTCTGGTGGTAATTGAATACTTTACCAAGTGGGTCGAAACTGAATCTTACAAGCATGTGACTAAGAAGGTGGTGACGGACTTTCTAAGGAAGGCATATCATTTGTCGTTTGGAGTGCCAGAGACATTAATCACTGACAATGCCAAAAATCTCAACAATGATATGGTGGACAGATTGGTGTGAACAGTTCAAAGTCAAGTATCGGAACTCCTCTATTTATAGACCATATAGTGAAGGAGTTGTGGAGGCCGCGAATAAGAATTTGAAGAAGATAATTCGAAAAATGATTGAAAAACACCGTGATTGGCACGGGAAGCTCCCTTATGCATTAATGGCATATAGAACTGATATTCGGACTTCTATTGGGGCAACTCCCTACAACCTCATGTATGGAATGGAAACAGTGTTGCCAACTGAGGTCGAAATCCCTTCATTGCGCATTTTAATTGAGGCAAAATTGGATGAGACTGATTGGATTAAACAACGTCATGAGCAGTTGTCTTTAATCGATGAGAAGAGGTTAAATGCTATTTGTCATGGCCCATATTATCAAAAGAGGTTGGCTCGTACTTATAATAAGAAAGTCAGACCACGGATATTCACAGAAGGAGATAAAGTGTTGAAACACAGTTTGCCAGTGCAAGAGGAAGTTAAGGGAAAGTTTGCACCAAATTGGCAAGGCCCTTTTATTGTCCAGAAAGTTTTGCTCGGTGGAGCACTCGTTCACGCAGAAATGGATGGGTAAGTGTTCCCTCAACCGATCAATTCGGATATGTGTAAAAAAAATTTCATATGATAAATGAAATTTTCCTTTTATGGTTAATGTAAAGAATGGAATGAAAAGTCAGGCTTTCTTCCTTTCCAATCAAACATTCTATCCCTAGTTATCCCTTTTTGAGTCTTCAAAATTAATTATTCCGTTTAACAACCCCTGAGGATTGCAAACCCCACATTAGGGCAAGTTTTGAGTTGAAAAAAAAAGGAAATCTCAATTGAGAATAAATTGGGGCAATTATTAGTAAGGTTAATTTGAAGATGCGATCTCAGGAAATTTAAACATTCATAAATCCCCTTTCGAGTCTTAACCTTTTTCTTAACACCCCACCAGACCCCGTTACAAAAACTAAAAGTCCTGACTTCTGTTCTTTATATTGCCTTCTTAGGACAATTTCTAATCAAATGGCACATGATGTCAAAAACACCTTCACCTATTTTTGCAAGGGAAGAATTGTTATACTGATACCATCATTTCTTAAAACACATTTCTGAATTAATATGGACGGTAGACAAGATTTGTTTGTTAGGTGAAAACCCGCAAGGGCGCCTTTGGAAAAAAGAAAAAGAAAAAAAAAGAAAAGAAAAGAAAAGGAAAGAAAAGTGAAAAAGAAAAGTGAAAAATGAAAAAGAAAAAAGAAAATAAAATGGGTGGGGGCAACCTTAGTGAAAACCCGAAAGGGCACTGAGATAGGGTTTTATAAGGAAAAGTGAGTTTGGATCTGAAGAGTTGGTGATTTAGTTCGTTAGAATTTCTCCTCACATTGTGGTTCTGTTGTCAAGTATTGAACTCCGGAGGGATGATATCCCAAGGGTCAAGCATAGCAGTTTGTTCGAAAACCAAAGTGTTCAATTTATCAAACACAAAATTTGAGTATACAAGTTTATTTATTTGAAATGATTTTTTGTGCAATAAAAATAGATGGTTGTGTTTATATTATTAGAATTTTCATAATGTGCAATTAGAATATTTTTCATGTGTTTCGTGGTCACATTTGACTCTTTCGTTTTATCAAACGGCAATCCCCATGATTTATCGAAAGTAAATGGATACTAAATAACACGATTTAAGTATGAGAAATTATGGAAGATTGATATTGTTCGCAGGGCAAGGTTGAAGTACTCGCTACGTCAAATAAGAAATCCAAATACTCATGTTTACACATTTTTTGAAGAAGGGGTTGATCGGATGATGGCGGTATTATCTATCATTATTTCTTTTCTTGCAGGTCCGACAGTCCAATAGCATTACACTGGGGCAATTGTTAGAAGAAATCGTTTGTCTCTCTTTTCGAAATTCTACAAAAAGTTTTGCACAAATCTTTCCAAGTGAAGGCAGGATTGGGTATTCATTCTACTGACCAAGTGAAAGTAGGTTCGGGTATCATCCCACTGACCAAGTGAAGGCAGGCTCGGGTATTCATCCCACTGACCAAGTGAAGGCAGGTTCGAGTATTCGTCCCACTGACCAAGTGAAGGCAGGTTCGGGTATTCGTCCCATTGACCAAGTGAAGGTAAGTTCGGGTATTCATCCCACTGACGAAATTACTATACGCAAGCTTGGGTGTTCATCCCACTGATCTTATATATTCCAACTTACGACAGAATAACGAATAACTGCAGGTAAGTATTTTGTGTCTACGTCTTTGTCTCGAGTTTTTTCGAAACTCGGACAAAGAGGAGCAAGTTGTAGACACCAAATTTTTAATTTATTTTTATTTTTATTGATAATTATTATCTACTTTTATTTATTAATCTCATGATTTTTGTTTTTAGACATTTTTTAGCATTTTGGATACCAAATTTTTAATTTAACTTTATTTATTGTTTATTTTATTGATTAAATGATAATTATTATTCATTTTTGCTCATTAGTCCCTTAATTTTTATTTTTAGACATTTTTAGTATTAAAATTTATCGAAAAAGGAAATTGTTCACAAAAATATGCTTTAATTCTTTTAGATTCAATTTTATAAAATTAGTTGTTTGTTTACCTAAATTAATTGAAAATTAGTAAAAAAAATATATAATGATAAAATGAAGAAAATTAAAATAAAATTTTAGCATTTTGTTTAATTGTTATTGATCCTGTTTCATTTCCGTTTTTTTATTAAGAAAATCATTTCCTTATTTGTTGATTAATTAAGTTGAAAAAAAAAATAAAAAAAAAGGGAGCTGCAAACAAACCAAGCGTTCTTTTTGTTTCATATAAGAAACATGAAATAGTACAGAAATGCAGCTTGGTTCCATTTCCTCTTTTTCACCATTTTTTCTACTGTTTTTCCTTCACCATTGGATCATTTTAATCCCTAACCACCTGGCTTGAATCTAAGAACTAAGAAAAATTTAGATGGAAAAACGATCCAAGGGCCCGTGAGGTAGGTAGCAGAAGGGAGTTCCTATCGGAGCCCTTGAGTTGAGGGTTTTGGGAGTTCTCATCTGATATAAAAGGCTAGCAAAAGGGAACGAGGGTAGAGAAAAAAGAGGGAGTGTGACGGCTGGGGTTGGAGAAAAGAGGAACGAGAAAGAGCTAGAGAGTAGAGGGAGAAAAAGAGAGGTTCTGAGAGAGGAAAAACTAGAGAGCTATGGGCTGAAGGAGCTACGGTTGAGTGAGAGCTTGAGAGTTTCAGGCCAAACCAATAGAGAGATAGAGGGGATAGAAGAGTGGTGGTTGAGTAGTTAGAGAAAAGAAAGGGAAAAGAAAACCAGAGGAACGGAGGAGCAACAACCGAAGGTAGCAGGAGAAAACAGTGGAAGAAAAGCAAAAAAAAAAAAGGGAGGCTTCGAGAGGAGGTTTTGGTCTGAGCAAAGATGCCTTTTTTTCGATCATTTCAGACCGTGATTTGCCTTTCAAAAGGCTAAAGGTAACATCTTCTACGTTGTCTGTCCATGGGTTACTTGATTGGTATAAAAAATATCGAAGCTTTCTTTCATTATACCTGTTTCTGTTTGTCTCCATGTGTGTTGTATTCGCGAATCTGGTTGGGGGTAGAGGATCTCATGAGTTTAGACTGGGTTTTGGGGTAGAAGTTCAAGTTCTTTCTATAACATCGCATCATAGATTTTTGTTTGGTTTTATGGCTGGTGTTCGTGTGATGAATGAGAGAAAAACCAGAGAAATAGCATGCCTTTTCAGCAAGTTGGATTCCTGATGCTTTCTTCATTGATGTCTCTTTCTTTCTTTCTGTTGGTTCGTGTATTTTTTTTGCTGGTTTCTTAACAGTAATAGGTATAAGATGCATTTTTTATTGATTTGGGACTGATTCGAAACATCTGTATATAGATAATGAACCATGAAACTTTGTAGTTGTCTTTCTTTCATTTCACTGTCTTATACGTTTCACAATGGTGTGGTGTGTATTTTTGTGTAAGATGGCTGAGTCTTGAAGCATCAGAGGCTAGGATAGGTTGCGTAAGATATTTTGGGTTGCTGAAGTTTCATACTAGCGGGAAAGGCTGCATCCGTTTTATGTTTGCTGTTTTTTCTTCTAGCAATAGCCCACCAAGTGGGTTTCGGTCACTAAATTTGCTGTGTAATCCTGTGTTATTTCACTACACTGTTGGCTTAACATTAGAGTTACACGAAAAGTTTTCATTTTGCCCTCTTAATACAAGATCAAATGAGGTTTTGATGTTGGGTGCTGCTGCTGTAGTTGTTGTAGAAGAGTAGCTTCTGTTGCAGAAAGCCTTCGATACTTGCATATCCACATTTCGGTCCTCTTTGTTCTCTTTGCTTGCATTCTACTTGTGATGTTTCAAGTTTGTCCCACGTGCCTCAAGATTTTTTTCTTCTTTCTGGTTGCATGAAACAATGAGTTCCATGTTAGATGGAACCATTTTTGTCAAAAGCGGCACCACAGGTTGTAGCTCATGAAGTTAACAGCTTTTAAAGCTGTCACATAACAACCCACAAGCTCCACAATTATTTGCATTTGTTAGCATTGAAGTTTATCATTTTGGTGTGCGATTTTGTATGCATGATAAAGCATTGGGATGATGAGTTTGATAAGAACTTGAGGTGGGATCCTTGTTTGAGATAGTTGTTTACAGTTTACGGAAATTCATTACTATTTGTCTTCGTTGGATAAGTTCCGGAATTTGCAGAATATGATAGATTCATTTGGCTGCATGATCTTGTGTTATCTAGTTACAATGATGGCTGAACATTAGAGTTACACAAAAAAGGGCTTCATTTATGCAAGATCAAATGATGTTCTTTTTGGTGTGGAGTGCGGCTGCCGCTGTTACATTTTGTAACAGAAGAGAAAATTGCAGGAAAGCTTCAGGGAAAGAATGTTTCTTCGTGTGCATGCATGAAAATATTTTCGAAAATATCACTCTAACCCTAAAACTTCTTTGATTTTTTTAATTGGGTCTTTGTTTGTTTAAATTTGTCAAATATGTATTGTTTACTTTTATGAGAATGCTTTAATTGATTCAATTTTGTGTTTATTTCCATTTTTGTAATTATTTGTTAATTAAAGTGATGCCTTGACTTTTTTTATTATTTTGGAGGGTAAATAAGTAAATTCGTATCATTAGGGTCCCAACTCAAGGGAGATACACTCTATCCCTTATTTTTACTTTATTTGACCCTATGTGCACTTATGTGATTTTATGTGTTTAATTACATGCCTTTTGAATGTTTTATTTCATTTCTTTATCTGTTTTATTTGTTTCAATTTTTGAATATTTATTTTTAGGTCAATTTTAATTATTTAAAAGGCATTTAAATGCCAAATTGTAATAGTTAGGGCGTTCAAGACTTGTATTTAGATAGAATATGTAATAGTTAGGGATTTATCTATTTATTTTATTCCTTTCCTCCTCTAGATTGTAGTTGGGGCTCCTAATGTAATAGTTAGGGATTTATTTGCTTTATTTGTTTTGTGTGTCTTGCATGCTTATGTGTTACGTATTTACCACTTTCTTAGAACCTTGCATCTAGATATCATGCTTATTTGCTACGTGTTTATGTGAACTTATGTGTTTATTTGTTTTTTATTAGTTTTACATGATTAGTTAATTATAAATTATTGTATGACGTCACCATACTAGTCCAACGCTAGTTGTGGCCCTTTTTACGATTCCAGACTAGTCCAATGCTAGTTGTGGCCTTTTTTTTTTATTTCTCACTAGTCCAACGTTAGTGAGAACTTGTAAACATGGGTGGGTTAGTCCAATGCTAGACCCTTAGGAGCCTTTCAAGCGTTAGATCATGATTGTGTGATAAAATCACTTTATCTCATGCATATTTTACTTTCTAGGGTCTTTTATCAATTTTTGCATGTTCCCCTTATACCCATATCCCTTATCCCACATTTCCCCCTTATATATATCCCCTATCCATATTCCCTCTTATATCTATATTTTCTATTTTGATATTTTCCTTTATATTATCCTATGCATGAGCATGACATTAGGTTTGCATTGCATATAGGAAGAATTAGAATTAGGATAGTGCATTTGCTTGATTAGATTAGAGATAACCCCTTGAATATGGGATATGGACGAGTTTGGCTTTCTAATCTTAGCATGCTCGTATTCCCTTTACGAAAGGGAAAATTAAGTCACGAACATTAGTCCCTCGTACCCGACATGATGCATTCCTTTAGGACATGTATATTTGTATAATTATGATTATTTTTATTATTTTTCTTTTTCTTTCTTGGAGTTTCATATCTTTGCATTATTCGTGATCTCTTCAAAGAGTCTTTGTTGGGCATCACAATTAATGTGACTAGTACCAAGCAAGCTTTAAAGAGATATTTTGATCTCCCGATATCCTCTTAGGTTTAGGTTTTGCATCCATATAGTACGTCCAAATGTGATAAATTTTTAGGTTAAAATAAGAAAATTTTTGACTAAATCATGCAACTAACCTTGGTTAGGTTGAAAGGGTGTTTTGGATTTTTATTCTTGCCTTCCTTTTTTTCAAATGTGACTCCCGAACACTTTTCTCTGATTTTCGAAAATTTGGAGTCATTTAAAAAGGGTTTTTCTACTTTTTTCTTTAAAAATTCATTTTAGGTGACTTGGTACACTTTAACCCAATATCAAGTGGTGACTCCGACTTTTTATTCAAAAATCCCTTTTAAACTATAATTTGGGGCAAAAAATCGTCGCATTTTAAACCCCATTTTAGATCCAATTTCATTTTTTTTATTTTCTAAAATCAAAACTCATTTTTATTTAAAATAAATCAAAATTCATTTTTCACCGAATAAACTCGTTATTTTTCATTTTTAAAAAATGGGGCGCGACACAAGTTCAACTCAAACTCGATTACATCCTTAGTGTAAATTAATTTGGAAAATGGGGGAAAAGGAGAAAATTTATCGATTATAATTTTTTAAGGGTTAAGTACAATCAATTCCCTTAAAATATACCTCATTTCTCACTTTACCTCTTGACATTTAATTTTTATCACCCAAACCCCAATAGGACAAAATTACCCTTCTATTATTTTGACTTTTCTTTTTCTTTTTTGTTTCCCCTCCTTTCTCTCGTTTACTTCTTTTTCTATTTTTTCTTTCTTCTCTCTTCCATCTTTCTTAATAGAAAACTTCATCTTAGTAGAAAACTTTATCTCGAGATTGTAATTGGGTTTATGGGTGAAACTTTGTAAGGTGTCAAAAACTAATTTCGATCTTTTTGTATGATGCCATGTGTTACAAATTTCAATTAATAATCATTAATCATGTCACAAATTCATCTTGCCATATTTTCTTGAAAATAAAAAAAGAAATAATAGGAAGGGAAAAAAGTAAAAGAATTGAAAGGTCAAAAAATGGTATTGCAAGCTCTTCAGTGGTGTAACTTGTGACTATATTATGAATTATTACTTTGATTACTTTTTCACGTGGGCATTTTTTTTTATGTAACAAAGCAGTTTCTTATCCTGAATAGCCTGAGTTATGTGGTGGAACAAATACATGTTTTGTTCATGTGAGATAGATAGATATTAGCAATTATAGATAATTGTCAATGAATCTGGTTTTGTATGTCGAGTATACCTGATTATCAACCTTTTGCAATTGAGCAGCATTTATGGACAGGAGTCTTTCAATTTCTTCTTCTTAGGCAATAGCATTCATCTGAGTGATCAAATCAGTTATAGTCAGTAAATGCAGGCTCTGTAGATTTAACTCATTGTATTAATAATGAAAGTAATAAATGTACCGTGTTTTGTAAATTTTGTAATGGTTGAACCTATGTGTTTGGTAAATACATTTGCTACTTGCCTTGCGATAGGATTATTTCTGTCTAGCTAGATTGGCACCTCATTCTCCATGTGTTTGTGAAATCATTAGTCTCAATTGAAAATGAAAGCAATGTTGATGTTGAGGTACCAATCTTGAAAGCAAGTGTCTTGGAACAATCAATGTTGATGTTAAGGTGTCAACTGGTGAATACAATGGTCGTAATAGAGAAATCAAACTCAGGGTGCATTTGATAAAACTTAAGTTTGAAATTTGAAATATAAAGTTTGAATCCTTTAAATTATTGAATTGTTAAGTATTAAATCTAATACATTTGAGTGCATATCATATTCAGTGATAAGTGAATAGCTTATCACTTAATTTTGGGAACAAGTTTGGCCTAGGAAATTTAGTACTACTTAATTAATTCAGATGTTCAATTTTTTGTTATCAAACGGTTTGAATATGTTAAGATCTGAATTCATAAAATTTAAGTGCTGATTGGGTTATTAAACAGAGTCTCAATCTTCAAGATTCTACCCATAATTGGAATAAGTATTCTAGATACTAAAATATACATGGGATCTAGACAATTGGTAATTTTTTTAAAAAAAATTGAAATTTTGAAGATATTTTTTTTTGAAAAAATTTTGAAAGTTGCATTCTCCCACCTAGGGGGAAAAGTCTCACTACTAGAGTAAGAAGAAGTTCTAATAGAGAGAGAAATTCTTTCAATGCTTAATTCATTTCGTACATTTTTTCTTTGGAAAAATTGCATAAATCATTCCTCAAATATTACAGATGTTAATATTTAGCCCCTCAAAATAAAAACAAGTGATTTTAGTCCCTCACACAGAAAAAGCGATTAATTTTGGTCCTCTGATGTCTTTTCAAGCCAATTCTAATTGGAATTAGCCGTGGACCCACCACGTGCTTTTTAAGAGTAAATTTGGCTAATTAGTTATTGTGTTAACTTCAAATGTAATGGACCTATTTTATCCCTATTCTCCAAATCTAGGACTTGACTCCCCCAAAATCACTAGTTGGCTATAATAACCAAAAGCTCTTCTAGAGTGAGCTAGTGTCTGAAGGTAATTGTGAGAAAAAGCAGCGATTTGTAAGTCCACCTGCGAACAAGACATAAAAGCATGTGGCAAAAACCCATACGCTTATAGACCTAAATCAAACATCCAAACATGCAATACCCAAGAAAAATTTACATGTTTAAAAGAAGGAGGGGAGATGCAGAATAGAGAAAACTAGTAATACTAGACTTATGACACCTCTATTTCTTGAGAATAAAAGTTCAGTACGAAGTTGCAAATTGAAAAAATAACAATTATCAGACCTCAACTACATATCCATGTACAAAAAGGTAGAACAGAGAATTCACCAATCGCACCACCATTTTAAGCACATTTTTGGCCTTTTGAATAAAAAATCCACTATTCAGACCTCATTTTTCTGCAAAACCAAAGTGCAGATGAGAGAGGGTTAAAAAAGAATTTGATCATCAAGAAATAGATAGTACTACTGATACTACTATTACTTGCTAGTGTAGTAATCAGTACTTCAAAATTAATACTTACTAATTAGTAGTACTAATTAAAGAAACTGTAGCTAGCTAGCATGGTAAGTTCAATTATTTCATGATGTACCATTTTGGGTCATAAAGAAGACATAACGTGAAGAAGCATTTGGCGTGGAAATTGAAAGATGGATTTTTGACAGTGTATGATCATCATGATGATCATTGTTATCAAGCCAACATGAAACTTTGTTATCCTTGGAAGGCCATTCATCGAAGAAATGGTGCATACTTTCTTGTTCTGATGATAATCTCTATCACTAATCCACAATATTGCTGCTACTATTGTTGGCTAGCTTGCCTTTGCTATCTAAAAGTACTGTTGTAGTCATAATCAAATGATTAGGACTTTGAAGCTGCAAGTAAGAAGAGTGGCCTCCATTACTAGCTGAGTAGAGGACCCCTGCTTCAGATGTTGCTACCTAAAGGTGAACTCCAATCACCAATTTGGAATTGTGTTTTGGAAAATTGAATTCTTTAGATTTGCTCTGGGCTACTATAAGGATGAAAATTGGATTGTTACAGTAAGGGATGGCAATGGGGCGGGTTGCCCGCTGGGTACTAATGGGGCGGGCGGCGGGGGGATATTTTTTCCCCCCGCTTAAAAACGGGGCGGGGATGGGGGAGTGTACCCCCGCCCCGCCACCCGCTTTAAAAAATAAATATATTATATTAAATTATATATAACTATATAATTTATATTTTAGTTAAAACTTATGATAAATATATTAGTTAGTTATTGTATTATATAATGTATATTAGTATATGGTAATATAATTATATATTATCAATTATATAATAATTATATATGTGTATTAATACAAATTCATTAATTGTTATACTACAATTTACTAATACATTTATACTAAATCTCGAAATACACTTAATACAATAACATTTTTTTCTTAAAAAAAAAGCACAACACGCAATAATGAATTAGTGATTGTATTGGTGCCAAAAGTGAAAACTTGCCTACTTTAGTTGTATGTATTCATCATATTGGGATTGTATTCAAATAACTTTTGTTTGATTGGTTTTATAAGTTTCAATTGTGAAATTACAATAAATAATAATTTTTGTGATGTGTTGATATTTTAGTACTTGATTATTTGCTAAAATTTAACTATAATAAATTAGATTAACACATTTTTATTAACCCCGCGGGGGAAGCGGCGGCAGGGCGGGGACGGGGACGGGGCGGGGGGAGCGGGGGACGGGGGACGGGCGGGGGTGGGGGAATTATAAGGCAGCGGGCGGGGGATGGGGGAGGGTCCCCCGCCCCAACCCCGCCCCCGTTGCCATCCCTAGTTACAGTGAGAGAAAAAGCCCCCAATTTAGAAAAAATAGGAATGAAATAGGCCCTTTACGTTTGAAGTCAATGTAATAATTTGATTTGCCAAATTTACCCTTAAAATATGAAGTACGGAGAAGGGTCAGTGGTAATTCTGATTAAAATTGACCAAAAAAAGGAATCAAAGGACCAAATCAATCGCTTTTTATGTGTAAGGGACTAAAAATCGATATTTTCATTTTGAGAGACTGAATTTAATATCAGTAATATGTGAGGAACGATTTATGCAATTTTCTCTATTTTCTTTTTGGTTCTAGGACTCTATGGTAATTAACATATTTGGATTCTAAGGATGAGAAGGTCAAGATAATCCTCTACATCGAAAGGAAGTATACATTAACAGTTTTCTAAAATTTTTCTTCTTATATTACAACTAACTTAACTGACATTTCTTACTTGTCATTTGCCGAACCTTCTAACTTTTCTTCTTTTTGCTATTTGTTTCTTTCCCTTTCTACTTTCATAGCAACAAATATCCCATATGAGTTGAAAATACAGCAGTGAAGTATTTTTTGGGCTTTTCATTTTGAATAAGGGTTACCTTTAAAAAATGCAAACAAAGAAGAAATTGATCCACAAGCAGCTGATTGGCAAGCAAAAAATGAGTGGAAATTTTATCAATATTTTCTCTAAAATGGTACACGAAACAGTTATCTTGGGGCCAAATCCTTCAAGTGTCCATGATTTTCAAGTGTTTGTTTGATTTTTCAAAGTTTTATTTTCAGTAATATCCACCATTTAATAGCCAACATACATCTTCTTACAAAGTGACAACTCTTATGTCATCAATCTTCTCCACCATAATTACCTTAAATCCACCATTTCTTTACCATCCGCATCTTCCATAAACAACCGTAATTCACCGTCTTTTTACTACCGCGACCTTCATTTTTAGACCGAGAAAAAAACATATCAGTAAGCTCATGAACAATCTAATTCAAAACAACACTATAATCAGATTAGTGACACATTCAATAACCACAACAGCATAATCAACTCAAGTTCTACAAGTCTATTTTGCCCTCAAAGTGCAGTTATAAAATTTTCAAATTATAGAAGTAAAGTTGGGAATGATTATTGACCTCAAAGTGCCTTTTCTGATAATTCTCCCTTTCTTATTTTCTTTCTCTTCTTCAGCAATCACTTTCTTCACCCCCGATGTCAATTTTCTGTAGTTCCACTCATCATAACCAAATTCATATGTGATTATGGAGAGTTAGGATTAATATAGGAATTGAAGGAGGTCGTGGTCGTGGGTTTGCTAGTAAAAAGGCAGTTGCTTACCTTTCTCAAGATTGTGTTCCAGAGAAAGATATCAATGGCATCCATGAAGATTGAAATAAAATCAAGGAAGAAACATTGTAATTATATGCCAACAAAGATTTGAGGAGCAATTTAAAAAAAAATTAGTTAACTTTGTTAGAAGAGTAAATCTAATTTACTATTTTCTTAAAATACCCATATATTAATATTAGGAATATGACAAATCACTATACATTTACATTAATTACAACAATAATACTATGGAAAGTTGTACTATTCAAGGCACAAATCCAAGCAATTAATGAATAAGGTAAGTTATACTTACTGATATCAAATTACATTAAATTAGGGCATTTTTAAAAAAGTTATTAGTTAACTATATTCTTAAATTGGAAGGTGAATTATAATTTTGGACCGATGAAAGAGAAAAACAAAACTATCAATGTGGGATAGAGGGAGTATCATAAGTAAGTTAGTCCCAAATGTTTTTATGGGGAAAGAACGATGCATTGTTGTGGCTAGCAAGTCAGGAAAATAACTTCAGTAGTTGTGTGGGTAAAGTTGTTTTACATAGGATGGTGTAAATTATTTTCGACGAGAAAAAGTTTTTTGAATATTTAACGCAACCAAACACTAGAAAATTAGGAAAATATTTTCTTAAAAATGTTTTCAGTTCAATCAAACAGACCCTTAATTTAATACTTTCCATGATTTTTGGCTATAGAGCGTTTGCAAATTAAATCTCCAAGCATGCTAATAGTGATTGTTTTTTAATAGAGTTGATTTAACATGCTTCTAGTTTATTGGACATGTTATTCGACCAATAATAATGGGTTTGTTTGGATAGTGATTATTTGCCAAATTTTATTTGTTTGCATGATCAATACATTTTTCAATCATTTTTTTTTCTCACATACAACACATCAAAAGTGCAATAGTATTTTTTCAAAAAAATTATTCCAAATAATCTACTATCCAAACACACTCACTAGTGTTGCATCACAATATACACCAATTTCTCAACACTTCCTTGAGTTAAGGAAAAAGATCTTTAATTCAAATGATTCAATTTTGGTCGAATGCACCTAATCGCAAAATTTGTAGCAGTGTAAATTAAACATATTATAACCACCAATACTGATTGCCTATTATGCACCCGCTCAGGATAAAAAAAACTTGTTATCTTTGATAATGCACTTATTGCATGTCAATAAGACTTGATTTAGTGGTAAAAATAACTAAAGTTATCCAAGAATAAGAGTTCGTAGGTTTCTAATTTATTTTAGTGTTATCCTACTCTAGGTTATTGTCCTTATCCTTCTATTTAGTAAAACTTTCTTAAATCTACATTAAGGATGACTATACTGTGGATTTACTAATTGAAACTATGGAGTCAAAATCCAAAAACTTAAGTAGGTAAATAGCCCTGAGAGAATCTAAGCTAAATAGGCTTCAATTCCAAATGAGAATTAGAATGTGATTAATAAATAAAATTGCTAGGCTCGTAATTTCATAACTATGTTGACTTGCAATGGAGGGCCTCTATAGCTCAGTGGTAGAGCGTCAGTCTTGTAATTGAAGGTCCGTAGTTCGATCCTGCGTGGGGGCAAATGGAGAATTATCTTGTTTTGTTTTTCAAAAAAACTAATAATTTGCCAACAAGGATATTGGAGATTGATTTGCATTTACACTGTAATTTGTTAGACGCTATATATGTATGTTAATCTTAACTTTAAAAATATAAAACTGAACTGACTTTAGAGAATGACCAAACTTTTCATATAGTTATTTTATGCACTTCAAAAATTTTCATTTCCCTTATTCAAATTTAGAATGTGGCAGTGCCTGTCTCTCTCTCTCTCTTTCTCTCTCTCTCAGCAGAAATCTATTTATAATGTGTCCAACATCATTTTTTATCACCCCCAATAAAATAAACGCAAAAAAGAAAAGAAGAAGAAGAAGAAGAAAAACAATAACAACAACAACAAAACTTCTGAAGCTGTCATTTGAAAGTGCATTCTTTCAAAATTTGTTTGGGTGTAGTTTTTGCTATTGTTGTACAAAATAATCTCTATCAGTTAACCAAGACCTCAAAAAAGCTATACAAATGCTAGCCTTTCAATTGAATCAAACATTTGATATTCTATAATTTCATTAATCAAGAGCTTATAATTAAGAAATATTGCGTTTCTGATGAATCATTGTTTCACTCTTAAGCAAAATAAAGAAATAGAGAATCCACAATAGATTAGTTTTTTTTTAGTTTCTCTACGAATATATTTATGTATCATCATGAATTAATAAACAAAATTCTAATATTGTACATATTCTAGATGATATAGCACATACTACCAAGTTGTAACACTGATTAAAGGTTTGAAATGCAACGATAGTGGATTTTAAAGGAAACAAATAGAGACATAACTAAAACAAATTAATTTCCACAAAGGATCATTATTTTCAAGTTTGACACCCCATCCTTGTAACTTCTTTGCGTCAATGTTTGTGAAAAAATGTCTAGAAGGTCCAAAAGCCAACACACAGTTGAGGACAAAGAACCATGTTATGAAATACATCTAAAATCTTTTTTCCCAAACAACTAATATTCAATTTTATTAAAATCCACTTAGTTGTAATTGAATTTCACAAAAGCATGTGTTTATAATTTTTTTAATTCAAAATGCATCACAAAAGTAAAAATAAAAATATGAAACGAGGACTCAAATAAGTGAAGTGTCACAAGAAGAAAATATAAGTTGGATTATATTAAATTCCTATGTGGTGTGTATAACTTCAATTCAAATAGCATATAAAATTGTTAAATAAGTAAATAAGGACAAAAATTTAGAAAATTTTTGCATAAGTATAAAGCACATTAATTTAGATCATTAGTTCACCTTTTAAATTTTAAGAAATTTTACACCTTCCCACTCATCAGAATTTTGATTATAGATTTGGCCAAAACTTTTTAAACAGTGATGAAATAGGTCATGAATTAGGAAAGATAGGGTTGGGAAGTGGAAGAAGGGCAATCAATAGGATGGAGGAAGTATGCCTAGAGAGAGAATAGATAGGATTACAAGGGTAGGAAGGAGGTGAAATTATTGAGTGAAAGAAGGGGATTGTAGAACTAGCAAACGCAGGCGATGACTCAGAACGGGATTGTATATTTGATAGTTTTGTGGCATTGCTTGGCATGGTCCGTGGTGATGTTCGACTCGATTGATTAGCACTTCCAAGCTTCCGTAGAAGAGCTAGCTAGGATTTCATTATACCTTTAGAATTCTTAGTGTATTTCTTTTTTAAATTTATTAATAAATTGGGGTTGGCATCCCACCCTCATGTAGGAGATTTGCCATGAAAAAAAAGTGAAAGAAGGGGGTTATGAGGCTTGCACGGTGAAAGGAAAGAGATGGATTTCAAAGATGAAGAAGGTAGATTTGGTAGATAAGAGAAATACACTAAACAAAGAAAAATAGTATCATGGGAAAGAATGGAGGTAGATTCCCCCACTTATAATTTAATAAAATATATTATATACCTATCTATAGTATGAGTTGAATAACGTGATATTTTATTGTGGCAAAAGGATGAATTGGCATTAACAATTCATCATGGTATAATGGTTATTTCTTGTGTTAGGTTATTATTATTATTATTTTTTTTTTTGGCAAAAGCCCCAAGCTCGGGGAGGGGCGCCACCCCCTAATTTTTTTTCATGAATAGAAGATACAGAGAGAATAAAAAAAACAATCTGTTACGAATTCTAGCCAAAGCCTAGTTGCACCGTTGGACATTCCCTAATGTCTAGTGACAAACAACTCGAACTTCCCTAAGTAGTATATGATTAGCTTCAAAAACCCGACTTCCATGCTCACTCATCCCCGTCAAACAATTAGCAACCGTGTTAGCCTCGCGGTAGACATGTTCAAATGAACTCGATACCTTGTCCAACAACAGCGTATCTTCCTCACAACATTCACCAAAGGCTACTTTCCCGTCCTACCCGACTTCACTAAGTGTACCAAAACCAAAGAATCAACCTCCACCATAATTCCATGTAACTCTCTGTCAAAACAAATCGTCAACCCCTCCAACAATGCCATCCCCTTCGCCAACACCACATCAAGCTCCCCAAACTCTTTATAAAATGCAAAAACCATCTGCCCTCCGAACACCTCAACACCCCTACCCTTGCCATCCATTAACAACACTTGCATCGGTATTCAACTTAAACTTCCATTCTGGTGGCCTTTTCCATGACACTGCCATAACTCTTCCCCTATGATATGTATTAGTTATAAATTGCGCCCAAAAGCAATCCATGTCACCACTGAAATGGCCTCTTGAAAATTTCTTGGCATGTCCTAACAACGTCAAAAACTCCTCCACCTCCTTAATCACACTAGATGCCAAGAAAATTAGACCCTCAAACTTGGATTTGTTCCTTCCTTTCTACAAAAATCAACAAATCACCAAAGGAATAAAACACCTAATATGATTCACTGACCTAGGCTCCCGGGAGAGATATCAAGACATAAAGGTCTTAGCTAAGCCCTCACATGGAATAGAGTTAATTCCAAATAAGTGCTCGAAGTATATCCAGACCTCCCTTGCCACGGCACCATGAACAAGTAAATGATCCACTGTCTCCTCCTTTGCCAAACAGCAGTCATATCTAGATGCCATAACAATCCCTTGCCAATGTATGAGGGCATCCACTGGAAGATAATTGTGCAATAGCCACCATGCAAAAATTGAAATTTTAAAGGGGATGACATTATTCCATAAAATCCTATGTACCTGTAGCCCATTTGTCTCTGCCTAATCCACTCCCACGGCGAGGACAGTGCGAACTTTCCAAAGGAAGATTGGGACCATACAATCTCATTCTTACCAAAAGGATCAAAGAACACCTGAGGAATCCATTCAACCACATCTTCTAGTAGCCACAATCTCAACTTACTCATATTCCATCCTTCTTGATCAAAACACTCCGCAACTAGAAAGTGGGGTTGTGGCATGTGGGATGGAACCAACTGACACAGCGGGACCTCCTCATACCAAATGTCCCTCCAAAAATCCACAAATCGACCCTCAAAACTCCATCAAATTTTCGCCTCAGCAATCTCCCGAATGCCCATTAAGTGCTTCCAAGTGCCCGTCGGATTACGCGGTTGAACAGCCAACCGTTGATGCCCCACCTATATATTTTGAGAACATGAAATCTGCCTATGCAGAATCCCGTTGTCGCAAACTCCACCATAATTTGAAAGAAAAAGCTTTCACCTTATCCTCCAGAGCTCTAACACTCAACCCCCCTCTTCAGTGGGGAAACATATCCTGTCCCAGGCCATCCAATGTATTCTAATCTCTTCCGTGGATTTATCCCATAGGAAAGCATTAAAGAATTTTCCTAGAGCCACTATCACTGCCTTTGGCGGCCTAGGAGCTTGTAACAAGTATAAGGGCACAGAATTAAGCACGTGTCTAATTAAAATCAACTTGCCTCCCATAGACAACATCTTCGTGCTCCAATGAAAAATTCTCGCCCACACCTTAGCTAGAATTCCTCAAACAAATTACAAGTTACCCTTCCTCACACCATCAGTTCCCCAAGATAAGTAAATGGCAACCACTTGTGTTAGTTTGCTTAATTTTTTCACTTATTATATGTTTTTTATAAGAAACAATAGCAATTAGTTTAGATTTTTTGTTATACCAAATATGGAGAAATGGATTCAAAAGATCAAAGCAATTTTAACATTATTTCATATTCAATTTCTTTTACTAAAATTAAAAGAATTTAAGTTAGTAAAGGTGCGTAAATTATAGAGTGTATGAATACTATTACTTGATAAGAATTTAAACAACTTTGGTCTGAAATTTTGTTTGGATTCTCCATCCTACAATACCAATTATATGAAAAGATTCAATGCATAACACTCTTCTTTAATTTACTTCAAAGTTTGTTAGAAAACAAATAAAATAAAAAAACTCTTCCCCTATTTTGATTTGTCAAGTTCATCTAGAGCAAATATGTTTTTTCCCTTACAAATTTTTCTTCACTAATTTTGTGTCTTCATATTAAAATTCAAGTTTTGACAGAATTTGAAATTTTCAAACACATATTTTTGTAGTGAACAATGGCAGCAAGTAATATTATTGTCTTATAAAGAATTTTGTGTTTTTAATTTTTACTGGTCTTCAATGAGTTTAAGGAACCTAAATGGGTTTTTTTCATAAGTTTTATATTTTAATTTTGAACTTTATAATAGCGTCACATTTGGATTTATAAATAATAGTTTTAACTTTTTATTTGCACTGACGATAAACTCATTACACATATTGTGAAAGTATCTAGATGATTTTTTCAAATAACATAAGTATTTTACAAAGTACAATAAAATTAAATATATGTATGAGTTTAAATGATTAAAAGTACATTTGAATGGTTGTTGTTTTCAGGAGGGCTTTAAAAAAATATTTACTACAAATATTTTTTTAGATAACCAACTTTTAATGGCTATTTATAGAAAAACACTAAAGATAGTAGAATTACATAAAATTTACATTTTTCTTTCAAGGTTGCAATTCCAAGTTTTTATTTGTCCAAAAATGTCTACAAGGTGATGAAACAAATCGTGAACACTAAAAAAATGTGGAAAAGGGAACTATGAAGTTGAAGGATGGAAATTTGTGGTTGAGGGAGAGTTAAGGTTACGAGATGAATAGTTTTTTTTTTTTTTTGCTTTTTTAGTCTACATTATGTGATCAAAATAAAATATTTCAATATAAATTAAATTAAAATTACACTTTCCATGACTTCCTTGCAAAAAGACAATCTCGAAAAGGAAAGAGACTATTCTTGAAACTTACTTTTGAATTGCCCAAGAAAACTAAGGAAATAGTCTCTATTAACAAATAGAATCCCCATTCTTTTTCATTCTAGAATTTTTGAATTTTTTAATTCCAAAATTTTTTATGCCTTTTGATTGATTGGTTTAAAAGATGCCCATTTATTACTTCTCATTATTTCCAAACCTTGATTTTTTATTCAATTAAATTTGAAAGGCCAAGATATCATACCAAAAGTAAAATAAATACATGTATGCTAAAAATTAGCTATTAATAAGGAAACAAATAAATACTCCATTAATGGGGGATGGATAGGTTGGGTGGTACAAGAGGAGAGAGTGTAACACTAAAACAAATAATTAATTAAATAAAGTCCTTTCCATGCTATATGGTTTAGAAGGTATTTATGGGTTGCAATTATTCACCATTAAAATGCACATATGAAATTCAATAAAGATAAAAATGAATTAGGATACAAATGAGTCGAGAAATTTTTTTTAGAGATTACAATAAATGGCCTTTAAAATATGAGAGGGGCTTGTTGATTTTATTCCCTATTTAATAAACTTAGATGCAAATTGAATAAGAACACTAATAAGGATAATCAAAGGCCGGGGAGAGTTTATCCATAGCGAGGTGCCCTTTCTCATGTGTATTAAGTCTTTATGTGATCGACATTTATCTATATGAAATTGATGAATCAAAATATGAGAAAAGCTTTTTGATTAAATTTCCTATTTAATAAAATGCAAATTGAATAGGAGTGTTAATAAGGGTAATCAAAGGGCAGGAAAATTTTATTTGCAATGAGGTACCCTTTCTGATACGAACCCACCAAGATGGCCAGAACTCGCATCGCATAAAGCCCCAGATCTAGATTCATGTATCGAAGTTGAAGTGATGGAAAGCTTTGACTCTTCTAACCCACGGAGTTATGAACGTTGATGTGATCGCAACCCACAACTCAATAGAACAGTGAACCAAAGTGTTGGGTAAAATGACCCCACAAACAAGGATGTTTCGTGGTTGATAAGTTGATTGAATACTCTCAAGACAATTTCTCAAGTATTCAAGCAAGCTCTCAAGGAAGCCAAGAGAACAAATTCTCACTTTTTATTGTTGGAAAATTCTGAATTATGACACAAAGTGCATGAGATGGCTTATTTATAGCCTTTGTCGAACCCTAATTCCTACTCCAACAAGGCAATGACTAAAACAAGAGAAATTCCTACCCAAATTGGGACACATTACCTCGGCTAAGACACTTAACAAAGCTGGCCTTTATTCTCTACTAATAAACAACTTGAACTATTAATGAAATGTTGGAAATAATAACTAAACAATGAAGACTAATCCGCAGATCAAGCTTGTACTCAAACTACTCCTCTTGAACTCAAACGTTGTGACCAATCTTGAAGTCATTCTCTTCCCCTTCCGAAACTTGAAGCAGGGTATAAATGGTCTTGTCTTGATGTTCAAGTTCTTCAATCATTGTAGGTTGACCTACTTGATCTTTTACTGCACGAACCAAGACTTGTAGAGACTCTCTTAGCTTCTTAGCTCGTGATCTTCTTATCGGTCCGACTGGAACCTGCATTTGTGTATTACCCTCACCATGTCCAACCATGATCACTATCTCATCACTTCCCTCCTCTTGAAGGCGATCTTTTCCAAATCAAGCTCATCATCTACAAGGAACCCAATTTCCATGTTCGAATACCATTTTGTTGTGCCCTTTGTTAGCATGTTTCACATATTGTGCAGTCCGTTTTTCAATATTAGACCTCAAATTTTCATGCATTTGATGCACAAGCTCTGCTTTTTTCTTACCATCTAAATTAAGTCTTTCAAAGAAAGGCAATGGAGACAAATCTAATGGCATTAATGGATTAAAACTATACACAATCTCAAATGGTGAAAACTGTGTAGTGCTATGAACAGTTTGATTGTATGCAAATTCAATATGTGGTAAACAATCTTCCCAAATTTTAAGATTTTTCTTTATTATAGCACATAACAGAGGAAGACAAAGTCCAATTAACTATTCAGTTTTGTGAGAACCCGAAAATTTTCACATTTTCACGTATTATTTATTTCCTTAGCCATATTTTATACTGTCCTTTGAAAATATTAAATGTTTTGTACATTTTACAAGTAAGTACAATTTTTGAATCATTTTCCTAGTATAAGTTAGTGTGAATAACTTGAAGTGCATTTGTTAGATGTGGGGCCCGCTAGTGCGATATAATTTTGCCGATTAGGTGATGAAATACTAAGTGATATTATTCTACATGGTGTTAGAAGATAATTAGAGGTTAGTTAGCTACTTGAATCATTGGAAGGAAGGAGATAAGCTTAGAAACTTCAAGATGCCATGTGTCATGTTCTCATTGGAAGTGGACTTTTGACCAAGAAGATTAACCTTTACCAAACCAAAATTTGACCAAAATTCCCTCATTTCTTCCCTTGCCTTGGCCGAATTTCATGGAGAGAAAAACAAGGAAAACCTCTTCCATTTCTAGCTTCAATCCTTGCTCAAATCTTGTGAATTAACCAACCAAATTGAAAACTACACCATACAAGTGCTTGCTAAGGAAGGCTAAGGGTTTTGGTGGAGTTGTTTTGGGAGAAGGAAGTCTAAGCCATCCCTTTCTTTGAGGTTCAAGGTAAGATTGCTAAGAACACCCTTCTTTGGTTCCAATAGATGCTAATTAGTGGCCTATGGTGGCTTGCTAACATGATTAATGGATGATTTTGTGGATTAGTGGAGAGTTGGTTAGATTTCTGATTTATTGGGAATTTTCTGCCCTAATCTGACCAGTGTTGTTCGGCCATGATGGAGGCCGAATTGGACTTAACTCAAAACATGAAAGTTGTAGAGAATTGAGTGTAGATCATGCCTATAAAATTTCAGCTCAATCGGAGCACGGTAGCCTGTGAAATGACTATTTTACCCCTGCTGCCCTGTTTCTGTCCGGAAATGATAATTAGCCTCTGTATTTGGTTCTTTTGGCTGGGACGATTACTGAATTAGCTTTTGATGCCTTCTTAGGAATTGTAGCCTTGTATCTTAGCTTTCATATGGCTTTGGAATCAACTGAATTGGAGTTGTGTGTGCTGAGTTATGATGGAATATTTGGGCCTGGTTTTGGATGGTTGTAAAGCTTTAATTGGTTGCATTTTAAGGGTGTTTGATATCTTATAGTTTGTGTATGCAATTGTGGTTGAATGATATGATTTGGTGGTTGGTTTGTGTTTTGGAAAGTAAGGAAAAACAAGGGGAAATGCTGTCCGTTTATTTTCTTGAACTTGAGTAAATGGATATGAGATTGGAATGTGATTTTGGGATGCATTGGATTTGCTTTGCTTAGAGTAGCTTAGTGCCACTTTAGTAGATTCCTATGAGCTATTTCACTTGCACTTATACCATTTCGTTTTAACCATGATGCTTAGTTCTAAATGTTAGTTTTGAACTTCAAATACATGTTTATTTTCGTTCCGAAACAAACAAGAGTGACCTAGGGTTTCTCGGCCACAAAACCTAATTTTAACGCGCAAGGTTTTAAAGTGTGAATTCAAGGTATTTAATTACCTTTCTCATATGATTTTTAACCAAGATACTTGTTATACATTAATTCTTTGCAAATGTGTTAGTTTTGAGCCAAAAACACGTTTTACGAAAAATGAGGAAAAACTACTGTTCATTATCCGGCCGTGTAGCCGGCCAAGTTCTGGCCAGATTCTGACGTGGCACTATTCCAAATTTTCCGATGAAATTTTCTAAAACTCTTTTGAGGTTAATTCTACGTTTGATTTGGAAAACCTTTAGTTACTCATTTCCTTTGATCAAAATATACCCTTTTCACTTTCAAAAAAATCATACTTTCCCCTTGTACTCGTTTTATTCGAATTTTCTTTGATTCACTGGACATTTTGATGGTTGAGCCATAAATATTTTCTCATGATTGTTATTAGGGTTTCTTGGTGACCAAAGTTGATATCCGGAGGGATACTTTGGACGTAATTTGCTTAATTAGGTGAGTGTTCTATATACGATTTGTTCTAATGACTATGTGAATTGTTGTGACTATTTGGATTGTTGCTTTGTTATGTGATTGAGGTACGCTATATTTCCATTGACTACGTGGCTTGTTATAGTTGTTTGAACTCTTAAATGTTTCAATGAATGCTCAAAACGACTTTTCTAGGCGAGTGTGTACTTTATCGCACTCGACCTAAATGAACGAGAAATTTTCAATGATTGAATGATTAAATGTTACTTGTGCATGAATGTAAACCTTCGGGCTGAACTGGGCCCTTGCCCTTGGTTATTGGTCGACTCGAGCCAGAAGCGGACTCGGTCGGGCGATTAGTGACCCTGGGTGAATGAATGTTTGGTATACTCGAGTATTACCACGTGGTTTGGTGTGGACTGGACAGTGCGCTGGCCAGAAGGGGAGAATCAAATGAACGAATGAATGGCAAGAATGACGGAGGGGTTTTCAAAGTCAAATGAAATTTTCTAAATGATTGAAGGAATGGATGGTCGATGAACGAACGAACGAATGACTCCAAGTATCCTTTTAATGAATGTGTTACTCTTGCTTTATATTGTAAATGTTATCTGGATTACTTGTTGTTACGTGCTAATGTCCTTGTTTAATTGCTTAGTTGAGTATATAGAACCTCGCTGGGCTTTTAGCTCATTCCACGTCTTTTGTTTTCCTTAACAGGGGTTGCGAGCAAGGGCGAGAGACCTGTATAGTATAGTTTAGCCTTTTGTATTGTTTTGGCTTTTGATCTCGTTCTAATGCTTGATTAGGGTTGGAATGTACTAAGACTTTAATGCTTATGTATACATTTGGGACTGTATATTTGGTTGAGCTTGAGGTGAATGAAATTTTATGGTTTCAAAGCTGGGTTTCGTTTCCGCTTATTCTCGAGGCTTTATCTTACTTTCTTTGATGTGAGTGAACGAGTCCTGTCGAGAGCTGGGCAGGCGGTCCGCCGAACCCTTTGGTTCGCCTTAGGGTAAGGTGGGGCTGTCACAGGTGGTATCAGAGCAGCTTCGCGTGGTCTCTGCGCGGAGTGAGCTTGGGCCAAGTGGTGTATGGTCCTGATTTCGTGAATAAGTGTGAAGGACTAAGTGCTCTTTTGAGCATAAGTTATGAATCGTGCCTGTTATAAGTGTACATCCTTTTTAGGGTACTCGATGACAATAGAAATGTACGTCCGGTAGGAATCTCGATTGTAGATAATTTACACTTGGGACTGGCCAGCTCGAGTGGTGAATTATCTCGGATTCTTGTACCCGAGTACGAGGGAGTTGAGGGTTGTACTAAGGATTTGCGATCTTTCGTGGGGAGTAGGAATGAGCTAATGTTTAGTGAGAGTAAGTGTAAAGGGTTAACGGATGTATAGCTCGGATAGTAAGGGAAGTAAGAGATCGGATGGGGAAGTGTTTTAGTTGAGTGTGGAACGGCACGCTGTGTTTTCTTCCTGTTTTGCCCTGTACTGCTACTGAATGTGTTTGACTTGTGACATTGCGATATTTACATGAATAGTATTTGCTGTACTTGGTTTGTTTAACTTGATATGTTTTCTTGCATATTGGGTGTGTTATATCTTGCCATTTTAGTCAATTACTTTATTTGCATACTAAAACGCCTTTTGGAAAAAAAAAAAAAAAAGAGAGAGAGAAAAGGGAATGGACGGGAGACGTAGTCGTGGACGCGGACGTGGAGCTGGTCGTGGCCGTGGGGCTAGGCAAGCTCGAGAATCCAGTAAAGAAAGAGCAACAGTAACTGAGCAAGAGAGTGGGCCGAGGGTTGAGGCCGGAGATCAAAGTGGCGACGGCGATACAACAATGACTAGTATCCTCGCGCGATTGGTAGATCAACAAGGCCAATTGCCAGTAAATCAACCCCAGAACCCTGAGATACAGAGAAATAGGAGAGGATAAGGCTTTGGAAAGGTTTCAAAAGTTTAATCCTCCTAAATTCCTTGGAGGACCTGATCCAGATGTGGCTGAACAGTGGTTAGAGGTAATGATTAACATTTTTGCAGCCCTAAACTACACGGAGCAAAGACAAGTGAACTTTGCTGTATTTCAATTTGAAGGGACCAGCCAGAGCATGGTGGAATGTTATTAGGACCAAATGGGAAAATGAACAGACTGCCTAGGACATGGGTAAACTTTACACGGGAATTTTATGAGAAATACCTCCCACCTCTGGTCAAGAAAGGAGGGAGGATGAATTTATTGGATTGCGTCAGGGAACCCTGAGTGTGGCCGAATATGAGACAAAATTCACTAAACTATTCCAAGTTCGCCTCTGAATTAGTGGTTACTGAGCGAAGAAAGGATAAGGCGGTTCATCCAAGGCTTGAATTTGGAAATTCAAGAAGCTTTAGCGGCGGGTTCAAATTAAACACCATTTACGGAAGCTCTTGAGAAAGCACAAAGAATTGAGGACGCAAAAGCACAAGTAAAAGCTTTTCAAGTGCGGAAAAAGGGGCGCACCTAGTAGCATACCTGAAGAATCTGGGGAAAAAGACAACGCCCTCCAAAGTGTCCAAAAGTGAACCATTTCCCTAAATCCACCCTGGACATTTGGAGCACTATATGAGGGATCTACCAAAAGGAAGTCAGATCGTACCTGCGAAGACTTCTCGCGAAAGCCAAACCGTAATTCCTCGCTTGGCTTGTGGCTATTGCGGAAAGGCAAACCACACCTGAGAATGACTGCTGGAGGAAAGGGCGAAAGTGTTTGATCTGTGGGAGTGGTGAGCATCAGCTGAAGTAACTGTCCAAGGAAGCAAGCCACGAGAAGGCTGGTACTTCAACAAGTAAAGTGGAGCCAAACCGAAACCGACTAAGCGAACGAGGGAATTGAACAACAACCAGCTCAGATATATGCCATAGAAACCGCAACAAGCTCCGGGATCACATGACGAAACGGAAGGTAAAATTTCGAGGACGAAATTTCTTAAGGGGGAGAGAGTGTGAGAACCCGAAAATTTTTCACATTTTCACGTATTATTTTATTTCCTTGGCCATATTTTATACTGTCCTTTGAAAATATTAAATGTTTTGTACATTTTACAAGTAAGTACAATTTTTTGAATCATTTTTCCTAGTATAAGTTAGTGTGAATAACTTGAAGTGCATTTGTTAGATGTGGGCCCGCTAGTGCGATATAATTTTGCCGATTAGGTGATGAAATACTAAGTGATATATTCTACCATGGTGTTAGAAGATAATTAGAGGTTAGTTAGCTACTTGAATCATTGGAAGGAAGGAGATAAGCTTAGAAACTTCAAGATGCCATGTGTCATGTTCTCATTGAAGTGGACTTTTGACCAAGAAGATTAACCTTTACCAAAACCAAAAATTTGACCAAAATCCCTCATTTCTTCCCTTGCCTTGGCCGAATTTCATGGAGAGAAAACAAGGAAAACCTCTTCCATTTCTAGCTTCAATCCTTGCTCAAATCTTGTGAATTAAACCAACCAAATTGAAAACTACACCATACAAGTGCTTGCTAAGGAGGCTAAGGGTTTTGGTGGAGTTGTTTTGGGAGAAGGAAGTCTAAGCCATCCCTTTCTTTGAGGTTTCAAGGTAAGATTGCTAAGAACACCCTTCTTTGGTTCCAATAGATGCTAATTAGTGGCCTATGGTGGCTTGCTAACATGATTAATGGATGATTTTGTGGATAGTGGAGAGTTGGTTAGATTTCTGATTTTATTGGGAATTTTCTGCCCTAATCTGACCAGTGTTGCTTCGGCCATGATGGAGGGCCGAATTGGACTTAACTCAAAACATGAAAGTTGTAGAGAATTGAGTGTAGATCATGCCTATAAAATTTCAGCTCAATCGGAGCACGTAGCCTGTGAAATGACTATTTTACCCCTGCTTGCCCTGTTTCTGTCCGGAAATGATAATTAGCCTCTGTATTTGGTTCTTTTGGCTGGGACGATTACTGAATTAGCTTTGATGCCTTCTTAGGATTGTAGCCCTTGTATCTTAGCTTTCATATGGCTTTGGAATCAACTGAATTGGAGTTTGTGTGTGCTGAGTTATGATGGAATATTTGGGCCTGGTTTTGGATGGTTGTAAAGCTTTAATTGGTTGCATTTTAAGGGTGTTTGATATCTTATGTTTGTTGTATGCAATTGTGGTTGAAATGATATATTTGGTGGTTGGTTTGTGTTTTGAAAGTAAGGAAAAACAAGGGGAAATGCTGTCCGTTTATTTTCTTGAACTTGAGTAAATGGATATGAGATTGGAATGTGATTTTGGGATGCATTGGATTTGCTTTGCTTAGAGTAGCTTAGTGCCACTTTAGTAGATTCCTATGAGCTATTTCACTTGCACTTATACCATTTCGTTTTAACCATGATGCTTAGTTCTAAATGTTAGTTTTGAACTTCAAATACGTGTTTATTTTCGTTCCGAAACAAACAAGAGTGACCTAGGGTTTCTCGGCCACAAAACCTAATTTTAACGCGCAAGGTTTTAAAGTTTGAATTCAAGGTATTTAATTACCTTTCTCATATGATTTTTAACCAAGATACTTGTTATACATTAATTCTTTGCAAATGTGTTAGTTTTGAGCCAAAAACACGTTTTACGAAAAATGAGGAAAAACTACTGTTCATTATCCGGCCGTGTAGCCGGCCAAGTTCTGGCCAGATTCTGACGTGCACTATTCCAAATTTTCCGATGAAATTTTCTAAAACTCTTTTGAGGTTAATTCTACGTTTGATTTGGAAAACCTTTAGTTACTCATTTCTTTGATCAAAAATATACCCTTTCACTTTCAAAAAAAATCATACTTCCCCTTGTACTCGTTTTATTCGCCAATTTTTCTTTGATTCACTGGACCATTTTGATGGTTGAGCCATAATATTTTCTCATGATTGTTATTAGGGTTTCTTGGTGACCAAAGTTGATATCCGGAGGGATACTTTGGACGTAATTTTGCCTTAATTAGGTGATGTGTCTATATACGATTTGTTCTAATGACTATGTGAATTGTTGTGACTATTTGGATTGTGCTTTTGTTATGTGATTTGAGGTACGCTATATTTTCCATTGACTACGTGGCCTTGTTATAGTTTGTTTGAACTCTTAAATGATTTCAATGAATGCTCAAAACGAACTTTTCTAGGCGATGTGTGTACTTTACTCGCACTCGACCTAATGAACGAGAATTTTCAATGATTGAATGATTAAATGTTACTTGTGCATGAATGTAAACCTTCGGGCTGAACTGGGCCCTTGCCCTTGGTTATTGGTCGACTCGAGCCAGAAGCGGACTCGGTCGGGCGATTAGTGACCCTGGGTGAATGAATGTTTGGTATACTCGAGTATTACCACGTGGTTTGGTGTGGACTGGACAGTGCGCTGGCCAGAAGGGAGAATCAAATGAACGAATGAATGGCAAGAATGACGGAGGGTTTTCAAAGTCAAATGAAATTTTCTAAATGATTGAAGGAATGGATGGTCGATGAACGAACGAACGAATGACTCCAAGTATCCTTTTAATGAATGTGTTACTCTTGCTTTATATTGTAAATGTTATCTGGATTACTTGTTGTTACGTGCTAATGTCCTTGTTTAATTGCTTAGTTGAGTATATAGAACCTCGCTGGGCTTTTAGCTCATTCCACCACGTCTTTTGTTTTCCTTAACAGGGGTTGCGAGCAAGGGCGAGAGACCTGTATAGTATAGTTTAGCCTTTTGTATTGTTTTGGCTTTTGATCTCGTTCTAATGCTTGATTAGGGTTGGAATGTACTAAGACTTTAATGCTTATGTATACATTTGGGACTGTATATTTGGTTGAGCTTGAGGTGAATGAAATTTTATGGTTCAAAGCTGGGTTTCGTTTCCGCTTATTCTCGAGGCTTTATCTTACTTTCTTTGATGTGAGTGAACGAGTCCTGTCGAGAGCTGGGCAGGCGGTCCGCCGAACCCTTTGGTTCGCCTTAGGGTAAGGTGGGGCTGTCACAAGTTTGACCATTAGTTTGTGGATGACTAAATGTAGAAAACAGCAACTTGGTACCAAACTTACTCCACAAGATTTTTCAAAAGTAGCTAAGGAACTTAACGTCTCTATCAGATACAATAGTTCTAGGAATACAATGGAAACGTACTATTTCCTTGAAGAACAAATTAGCCACATTTAGCATCATTGGTTTTATGACATGGAATAAAGTGTGCCATTTTTGAAAACCGATCAACAACAACATAAATAGAATCATTACCTTTCCTATAGCGAGACAAGCCAAGGGTGAAGTCCATGGATGAATCAATCGACGGTGCACTTGGAATAGTTAATGGAGTATAAAAACCCTAAGGGTTTACCTTGAAATTTACTTGATGGTAAGTAACACAGCTTTCGACCAAACGTTCAACATCACATTTCATTCGTGGCCAATAGAAGTGTTCTTGTAGAATTAGTAAGCTTTGGGCCCAAAGTGCCCCATTAGTCCTCCACTGTGCGACTTTCGAACCAAAAAGACTTCTTAACGAACATACAAGAATTCAAAGCTTATCTTTATGGAACTATAATCCATAAGCAATGAAATAATTATCTCAGGTAGCTTGCTTACAAGAGTTATAAATCACGGCAAAATTAAAATTGTTAGCATATAATTCCTTAATACATTCAAATCCTAATAATTTAGCATAAAAAAGAGTTATTAAGGAACACCTACGCAAAAGTGCATCGGTGAACACATTTGTTTTGCCACTCTTATACTTGATTACAAAAGGAACTGAAATCGATGAATGTTTACCCACGCCGTATGTCTCTTACTTAGTTTGTTTTGGGACTTCAAGTGTTTGAAAGACTCATGATCTATGTGTAACATGAACTTCTTTGGGTGCATATAATGTTGCCAAGATTGTAGCACGCAGACTAATGCATACTCCTTATCATAGGTGGAGTAATTTAAGACTGCTTCATTCAATTTTTTACTAAAAATATGCCATGAGTTGCTCTCTTGCATCAATATGGCTCCAATCCCTATTCCATAAGCATCACACTCTATTCAAAAGTCTTATCGAAACAAGGTAAAGACAGTAAAGGTGTATGTGTGAGATTGTATTTAAATAGTTGGAACGACTTATCTTGGTCAGGACTCCAACTAAACTTCTCATTTTTCTTGATGATGGCTGTCAATGGTGTAGCTATGGTGCTAAAATCTTTGATAGAGAGTCGATAAAAGCTGACCAATCCGTGGGAGCTCCTTATGTCACTAACAATTGTTGGTGTTGTCCATTCATTAATTGCTTTCATTTTGTCTTGATCAACTTGGATTCCTTGTCCACGTACTACATATCCTAAAAAGATAAGTTGATTAGTGTAGAAAGTACACTTTTTAAGGTTAGGATAGAGCCTTTTTCAACGTAATACATCAAGCACAGTTTTAAGATGCATAACATTCTCATATAAACTCTTGCTATAAACTAAGATGTCATCAAAGTGAACTACCATAAATTTCCCAAGAAAGGATGTAAGACATGGTTTATCAACCTTATGAATGTACTTGGTGCATTAGTTAAACTAAAAGACATAACTAACTATTCGTACAATCCATGTTTAGTTTTAAAGGCAGTTTTCCATTCGTCACCTCATTTCACTCTTATTTGGTGATAGCCACTTTTAGATCAATATTAGATATCCACTTTTAGATCAATTTTAGTAAAATTACAGCACCATAAAGTTCAACAAGCATATTGTTAAGTCTAGGCATGGTATGGCAATACTTTACAGTTATAGCATTGATAGCTTGACAATCGGTGGAAATCCTCCAACCACTGTCTTTCTTAGGTACAAGTAGAACCGAAACAACATAAGAGCTCAAGCTCTCTCGAATCCATCCTTTATTGAGGAGCTCATTGGCTTGGCATTGTGTCTCTTTGGTTTACTCGGGATTGGTTCTATCTGGGGGTTTGTTTGGAAGCGAAGCTCTGGGAATGAGATAAATTTGATGCTAAATTCCTCTCTTAGGTGGTAAGACACTTGGTATCTTTGTGAGAAAACACGTCTTGATATTCTTGCAAAAGGTTAGTAATAACATTAGGCAAAGAAAGATCAAGATCGTTAGTAGACAAGAAAGCTTCTTTACACATGAGTATGAAAGGGGTTGGCTAGAAAATAATGCTCTCCTCACGTCTTTGGCCTTTGCATACATACTTTTGTTTTCTTTCCTTTCCTACCGCTATGGCCGACTCATCATCAGCCTTCTTTTCTTCTTTTTTTCCAGCCCTCAATTCTTTTCTCTCTCTCAGATTTTTCTTCCTTTCACTCTCTTGCTCGAATTCCTTTTGATGGCTTGCTTGATCCTCATACACTTGTTGGAGTGTAAGAGGTGTAAGTTTTGACTTTCCTATTGCCATGGACAAAAGACTATTTGTTGGCGAATCCATCAAAATTAACTTTTTTATCGAATTGCCAAGATCGACCCCAAAATAATATGTGCCGCTTGCATTGGAGCTACATCACATAAAACCTCGTCCCTCATAACTTCCAATGTGAAAGGAGACTAGAACTTGTTTCATCACACATATCTTGCCACTATTATTGAGTCATTGCAGCTTGTATGGTCGAGGGTGTTCACCTGTTGACAAGTTCAATTTGTCCACCATTAAAGCACTTGCTACGTTAGTGCAGTTTCCCAGGTCAATCATCATGCTACACACTTTGTCTTTAACATGACAATGAATGTAGAAGATGTTTTCCTATTGGAGCTCGTCTTTACTAATTTGTGTAGTAAGTGCTCTTCGTGCAATCCAACCAACCTTGTCATTTGTAGGGGGCGCTTTGTTCAAGTTTGGGAATCGGAATTGTAATTGGAATCACGTCCAAAAATTCAGTATGGGATTTGATCAAGAGGATCATTACAATGACATCAACTTATTTTTCATTTTCTTTACTTTGTTTTTTTTTCTTTTTTGCCTTTCCTACTTCTTTCTCCCAGCCCTTAAGTACTCATGCTTCACCAAATTCTTTTGAAACACCACCTGACCATCACCAATCAATCTTACAGTTTGTGGAGTATGGGAGAGCGACTGACAAGAGATAAGAGAAAGACTTACACAACGAGAAAAAAAGAGAGATGAGAGATAACTAGATGGAGAGGCAGCAGCTACCATGGAGTATTGGGGAGAGAGGAAGAGAGTGAAGAGAGAAGAAAAGTGAAAATGATAAAGAGATTGACAAGAAATGAGAGAGAATCAGATGGGGTGGGGCTACTGCCATGGAGGGTTGGATGAGAGGTGAAGAGAGAAGAAACAGAGAAAAGAATGATAATAAAAGCCTGCTCTAGAAGATGGAATGAAAGAGAAAAGATGAAAAAGGAAATCTGATGGTAAGGTGCTACCATGGAGGTTGGGCCGACGTAATAGAGTGATGAAGACGATATGTTTTCTTTTCTTTTTTGAAGTTTTCAAGTCAAATTGAGTCAAATTTGGGAATCTAACCAAAACCCCCAAATTTGTTGGGAATTGAGAATCCTCAAATTTTAATGATTCACTCCAAAATTCTGAATCCAATACATGTAATCCAAACAACAAGAATTGGAATTATTTCAATTCCTGATTTTGATCCCCTTTTACCAAAACGACACCTAGGTAATTCCTCTATCTCACTGTTTGCCTCGATAAGTGGTGGCATCCTCTCATATTCGGCTTCATCGTCCGTGACAATTTCTATGAGGACCCGAATTTTATTTTTTATTTTATTTTATTGTACTGGTTTGTTTATTTAATTATTATTCATTTACTCCAATTAATTTATGTCATTCATTTTAATTGCATTTGCATGGTACATTGCCTCAATTTATATTTTAACACATGTGCCCTTAAACTTAATTTTTCTATCGCTTGATTAGTGAAAATTAGTGAATACACGTTTTTCGAGGTGATATTTGGTCGGAGAGTGCAGTGGTCGTGGAGAATTAAGGATGACCAATTGTAAACTAAGAAAAATTTAAGTGAGAGATTAGAGGTGAGTGAGTTGAATTAACCTCAATTAGGAGCACAAATGGGCTACTATTCATTTGTTGACTTTTTGCACCAAAAGTGGCTTTATGTCCCATCTTTCTTTCATCCAAATCACATCACCAAAAGCACACAAAACTTTCTCTTCTTCCCTCCCTCTTGGCCGGCCACTCTCTCCTCCATTTTGGCCAAGAAAGTTGCAATTTTTCCTCTTTATTTTGCTCCCTAAAACTTGCTCCAACCTTACTCATCTTCTTGGATCATCCTCAAGCTTAGTAGGAGACTTGGAGAAGGAGGATTCTGGTGATTTAGAACTTGATTTCTTGAAATTTTGCTCATTACTCTTGGAAGAAGGTAAACACCCTCAAAGCTCTCATTTTTTTTTTCATCTTTTAGTTAGTTTTAGGTAGTTTAGTTAGTTTTTAATTAGATAAACTTGGGTTTATTGATGGGTTCCATGAATCTTGACTTTAGGTAGATGCCTTGAGGAAGATTCTTAGATAGTGGCCTTGAGGATTTTTTGTTTGTTTGGTTGTTGTTTTAGTGATTTATAGTTTGGTTTTGGTGTGAAGAATTGGAGAGAAAATTTGAAGAGAAAGTGGAGCAAGGCTGTCCGATTTTTGCTGGTTTATTTCCCTTGTTTTAATTTCAAAATTTGTGGTTACATTGATGCAAAAATGCTTGCTACATATTGGGTTATGTGTGTGTAAATTATCTTCCGAAAAGCATTTCATTTGATTGAGTTAAAGTTAGGTTACAAGGAGGAAAACAAACCTGGAAATTTCTGATCAATGCCGCCGTCCAGTGCGCACTCAACAGCCCATAATTTTTTGTACAGGAGTCGAAATCAAGTGCTATTTGTGGCATATGAAACTAGACTCCGAGAGCTTTTTAATGGTATAAAATGTACCTGCTAGTTCATTTTCTATGAGCTGCAGTGAACCGGCAAATTTGACTATTTTTCCTCACTGTTTTAACCGAGAAACAAGCACAGCTGCAGTTTGTATCTCATTTTCACTCATCTTACAAAATGAATTTGAAGACAGTTTCTTCTAATGATTTTTAGAATTTTGAATCTAGTTTTCAACGCCATAAACTATGCTAATTTTGGATTTGTGTAACCTTAGTTATGACCTGATTTACAAACTATGTCGAATGTTCCAAAGTTGGGATTTCGTGAACCAGGTTTCAAAAATCAGCTTTTATAAAACTGTTGTATCTTAGTGTAGAAAATCCAAATTGAGTTCCATTTATTGTGTTTGAAACTGGATTTGGAGTTCTTTTAGTAGTATAAATTTCAAGGGCTGATTCGATTCTTGTGAATTTTGCCAAATTTTCAAAGTTCACTGAAATTCAAGACTGTTTTGCTCTGTTCTTACTGAAACAGTGATTTGGAGTTAAGATTTGACTGACTTCGGATTTGAATCTGGAAAAAGTGGCTTCTAGAGAGTTTTATTTCATTGAGTCTATTTTCCAACGGTATAATATTTGCAAATTTTAAACTTGTGGAACTCAAGTTATGATTTTTCAAAAATGATTGCCAAAACTGAATTTTTCCTTGTAAAGTGACAAAACTCCAAAGTGATTTGGAAACATTTTCTAGGTTTCAAACCTAATTTTCTTGGTTATTTGCACCTCATTTCATACTTGGGAAATGGATTTCACCCTCTAGTCTTATGCCCTTGGTTTCCATGAAATTGAACTATAAAATGGAGCATTTTAGTTAGAGTAACTCTTGAGGAATTCACTAGTTTTATATTTGAAATTTGGAACTTTTAACTTCAACATTTACTATGAAAATGAGTAGCGTTTTGATGGATTTTGACTCCATAAGATTAGAAAATGTGAACGCTCTTTTATATTCTAAAATTTGGGCATAGGATTAGACATTTTAAGATATGAAAACCATTTTCCTTTCCTCGATTTTTGTGACAAAAAATTAAGTAGGGTACTTTCTTTTTGGAATCGAGATTCTTGGCATGACTTGACTCGAAAACGACTTTTGAGTTCTCCTTGAGCATTATTTCAATGATTAAGAGAGAAAGTCTCCTTTAACTTGACTTGAACTTGTGGTTTTGAGTGTGGGTAGCAAGAGGATATTTTCTTATTAGCCTTGGTCGAGTACCTAGGTAACCGTGATTGTGTATGTCTCAGGTGGTCACGTGGACGCCGGAGAAGTTTGTCTGACCTCTTGCTTTTGTTCTTGCTTTACCCTTGACTTTTGGTGAGTGTCAAGTGCATACTTCATGTTACTATAATTGAAATGACATTTGCACAAGTGCTATGTGATTTGTGAACTTGTCGAGGCGAGGGTGTACTTTATCACCTTCGTCCTCTCCCTCTTGATTAATTGATACATGTTACATGAATGTTTGTGATTTGCACTTGTACTCGAACATGCTTTTGACTCGTGAGTATTGAGTGGCAGCATGTACCACACCTTATTTGATGGAAAGTGCCTCTCATCCCGACTCAGTGCTATGATCGATTCTAAGTCGATTGGAGCATTGTCTTATCGACCAATTATGCTTGTGGGGACGTCTGATTCATTGGCAAATCTCCTAACTTGAACCGGCAAGGTTTGGTCGAGAAGTTTGGTGAACCATGGGAAATTATATAACTTGATCTTTTGAAATCTTATTTAGCATAATCGAATAGTATTGCCACCTCCGTGCTTGTTTTGGTTTCGGATCCGAGAGGGTGTTATGATGGATAGAGGAAGTAAGTGGAACTCTACGGACATATTACTACTTGAATTGACGGAGGGTCAACCAAAAATAGTTTGAACCGGTCGAGATGTGGAAATAAACTCCTGAGAACTCCTGTATCCTTTTACATGTGTTTTACTTCCTATTTGTGCACTTCAATGAAATTTCATATTAAGTCGTTTTAAATGTGTTATTTGATTTAATTTGTGCTATTTGCTTGCTTGTTTGATTTTCTTGGCCTCACTGAGCGTTAGCTCACCTAAATTGTTTTCCTTAACAGGTCTTGAAAGTGGAAGTTTGGGGGCTCTACACTAGCGATTTTTGGTTGAAAACTAGTGAACATTTTGTATGTTATTGGAGACACTTGAGTGTAAATTTTGTTATACTTAGGTTTTTTGATTGCAATTGTAAATGGTAGATTTAGAAGAATTTGGTTTGTATATTTGAAGTAATCCTTTAATCCTAAATCTATGATTGACTTGCGATTTTCTATTAAATTAGAATGAGTGCGTGAGTCCTAACGAGAGCTGGGCAGGCGCCCCACTGATACTCTACGGTGGTCGTCACAGTGACGACCCCACTTCCTCTTAGGGCGAACTCTAGGGTTTCGGCGGGCCGCCTGCCTAACTCTCGCCAGAATTCAACACAAGCCAAAATTAAAGTTTAAAGGTAAACAACCAATAATAAAAGTCAAATCTAAAGAAAAGTCGCTTCCTATATAAATCATTCAAGTCTTACATCAAAAAGTTTCCAAAAGGTACATCAATTTCCCTAAAATACAACCATCCAAAGTTGACTAGACCATTTACATCCAAATTCTAATCAAAAGGTAATCAAGTCAGCTTTTTTCAAAATTTTTTCATTCCGAACTCCTGTTAAGGAAAACAAACTATGGGGGTGAGCCTAATACTCAGTGAGATCAAGAAAAATATGCAAACAAATAAGTACAAGTAACATAACACTTGTACAAGAAATATAGCTAGAAAGTCCATGTAATTCACAAATAATAATAAAGCACAATCAATAAGGATACGGGAGCTCTCAGGAGTTAATTCCCCCATTGCTTTGCCAAGATTTGATCCAATACCTCCACGTGATGACACTCAGTCAACCGGGTAGATAGCAAGTCCGTAGAAACCCCGCTTATTTCCTCCATCCCTCATTTCACCCCTCTCGGATCCGTAACCAAACACTCACTAGAAGGGCAATACTACTCGAGTATGCCAAGGAAGATCTCAAAAGAGCAAACTTATAATTTTCTCATTGTTCACCAGGCTTCTCGACCAAAACCCATGCCGGCTCGAATTGCAAGGTTAGCCAATGAGTTTTGGGCGTTCCCAGATGTACAAATACAATTTTCCAAGTTCACGCTAATTCAATTATCAAGTCAAGTTCATACAAGTCAATTGTCTAGTCAGGTAAAAGAGAACGAGTGCGATTAAAATACACACTCGTCTCGACAAGTCCAAATCACTTAATTAACAAGAAACAATTCAAGTATTTAGTAACAAGTCATGCACTTGAAACCCACCAATTCAAAAGTAAGTGAGCAAATAAGGCCTTTAGTTGTCCGCACCGAGATTTCCTTCAAAACCCTCTTGAGCACCTGAAAAAATAGTGACCAACCATCACTCACACATACTCTAGACCACTTAGCATTCAAAGAAGAAAATGCACCTGTTTAAAACTTAAACAACGCCTTAAAAGAGTTTTAATTCATAGAAAATCGAGATTCAAAAATGAGAATTTAAAGTCACAAGGGAAATTTGTATCATCCATGAAATTAAGTTTATAACGGACTATCAATCTCAAAAGGAAGTTGGAAGTTCATAAAAGTTCATTTCTTAAGAAATCAGAAATTTTCAGCTTTACGTGACAATATTTGGAAAATCAAATCTTGAGTTTGGTAAGTCCAAAAATTGGAAAATTTACACCCTTGGAAACTAGATTCATAGTACTAAAACTTTTGAGAAGACACTTTTTCCAGATTTCAACTAGAAATCATTCAAATCTCAGTTCAAAGTTGCTATTTCATGAAATCAGGGCAGAACCAGTCTTGATTTTTCAGCAATATTTGGAAATTCAAAAAAATTCATAGGAATTGAATTAGCCTCTGAAATTATAACACAACAAGAGTTTCAAGTTAAGTTTCAAACACAACAAGCAGAACTAAATTTGGATTTTTGAACAGCAAGATACAACAATTTGCAGATGGCTGGATTTCTCAACCTGTTCAACAATTTTCCAATTACCAGCTTTGACACAGTTTTGAAATCAGACCATATCTAATGCCACACAAGTCCAAATTGAGAATGGTTTATGGCGTTAGAAACCAGATTCAAATGAAATAATTCATCAAAAGACATCATTTCAAACTCTTTTCACAAGTGAGACGAAATTGAGCCACAAGATATAGTTTCACAGTTTCTCTCGGATAAACAGGTAAAACAGGTCAGTCCACTTTACCTATTCGCTACGGCTCACTGAAAACGAATCAGCAGGGGAATCTTATACCGTTTAAAAGCCCTTGCTGTTTAGTTTCAAATGTCACAAACGGCACTCGATTTCGACTTTGTACAAAAATTTATACGCGGACAAAGAATCACTGGTCGGCTGACCTGGGTGGCTGTTCCAGTTTTCTTCCTTTCTTCAAAACTCAAGTTTTATGTAACCAATTGAAATGATTTTTGAAAGAAAATTTCCACACACATAATACAACATATAACAAGCATTTTAGCAGCCATATAAGTAACAAAAATTCAAAATCCGAGCAAGGCAACAAGGCAGTAGTTTCAGCCAACTCTCCTCACAAGTTTCTTCCAACTCTCTCTCCACTTACCAAGCCAATATCAAGTCACTCATCACAAAAACAACAACAATCAAGCAAGAGGCCTCAAGTCAGCTACCTAAAAGGCCACCTCAAGACCACTAGCCTAGGATATAAAGCAAGAAATGAAAGTTCTTCAAGTCCTTTAGCCTAACTTCTTGATTAGGGTTTCAAACCCATGAAATACAACCTCTACTCTTGGTAAAATTTGAAAGATTAAAGAAGGTTGACATGGTTACCTCTTCAAGCTCCTAAACCCTAGTTGTAAGCAAGACTTTCTACCAATACTTCACCAAGAAACACCACAAGCTTGCACCTTTCTTCTAGTTAGAGCAAAATTCCAAGAGATTGTGGGTTGGATGAAGAATATCAAGCAAGATTGGAGCAAAAGGTGAAACTTTCTCTTCCCCCTTTTCTTTCGACCGAGAATGAGAGAGAGTGAGGGAGTCAAATGTTTGATTTTTTTGTGGAGGAAAAATGAAGGAAAGGCTAGTCATAAGTTTGTATAAAAAGTCAACTTTCAATAGTGGTTCAATAGTGTCTTGCACTACCAATTTTCCTCTTGTTTGTTACACTTAACTACTAATCCTCCAAGGTAATTCTTCTAACACTGCAATTACTCATACTTACTAGTTTAGTATTAAATTCTCAAATCTTCAATTAGTCGTGTCGGTGTGACTTTCGAGAAATTTTCGACTCGCACGCTATAAAAGTTTAATATAAGAAAAATTCATGAAAAAATAGTAAAATTAAATGACACTAGGGCAAAATAATTATAAATAGACTAAATTAAAATAAAAATATGGGTCCTCACATTCTCTCCCCCTTAAAAGAATTTCGTCCACGAAATTCATATCTTGATTTGGAATAGATCTGGATATTTTCTCGAATCTTCTCTTCTACCTCTCAAGTTGCTTTCTCTATTCCATGATTCCTCCATAGAACTTTTACCAAAGAAATTTGTTTATTTCTTAGTTCTTTCACCTTACCATCCAGAAGTTTCACTGGTTTCTCCTCATAAGTCAGTGCCTCGTCGATTTCAATATTTTCTGATTGTAGTACATGGGAGGGATTTGGGTGATACTTCTTGAGTATAGACACATGAAAAATATTATGAATTTGAGACAAATTTGGTGGCAGTTCCAACTTATACGCCACGTTTCCCACACGTTGGAGAATCTTATAAGGTCCTACAAATTTAAGTTGCAATTTCTTTCCTCTTTCTGCCATCAAACTTGCTTTTAGAGGAGTGATCTTAAAAAAAAACTTGATTTCTAACTACAAATTCCAAATCCTTCCTTCTATTATCTGTGTAACTCTTTTGATGACTCTGAGTTGTCTAAATCTTTTGGTGTATTAACTTCACCTTTTCGCACGCCTCTTCAATCCATGGTATTACAGTTAGGTTTAAGATCTTCCTTTTCACCTATTTCATCCCAACAAATCGAAGATCTACACTTTCGGCCATAAAGAACCTCATATGGAGTCATTTGAATGGATGAATGGAAGCTATTATTATAAGCAAACTCCATCAATGTCAAGTATTTACTCCAACTCTCTCCAAAATTCAAAATACATGATCTCAACATGTCCTCAAGAGTTTGAATTGTCCTTTCTGACTGTCCATCAGTCTGTGGGTGGTAGGTCGTATTAAAACTCAATTTAGTTCCTAACATTTCTTGTATTTTCTGTCAGAACCGAGAAACAAACCGAGGGTCTCGATCGGACACAATACTTACTGGTATCCCATGTAACCTTATAATTTCATCCAAATATAGTTTAGCTAACTTCTCCAGAGAGTACTTCATACTAATCGGTAGAAAATGAGCAGATTTGGTCAGTCTATCCACTATTACCCAAATGGCGTCGTGATCTCTTTGTATCCTCAGTAATCCAAATACAAAATTCATGGTGATATTCTCCCATTTTCACAGGGGTATCTCCAAAGGTTGCAATAGGTTAGATGGTTTCTGGTGCTCGATTTTAACCTGCTGACGAATCAAACATATATGGACAAATCGAGCAATTTTCTTCTTCATATTCTCCTACCAATACAGGTTTTTCAAATTTTGGTACAATTTATTTCCTCCATGATGTACCGTATACTTAGAACGATAAGTTTCCTCCAAAATTTCCCTTTTTAGCCCTTTATTCTTTGGCACTACTATATGATTTCGAAATCTTAGTACACCATATACTCCTAAATTAAAATCTGACTTTTCCCCCTTTTTAATTTTCTCCAATCACTTTTGTACTTTTGAAACTTTCTCTTGTGCCTCCTTGATACGATCTAATAAAGTGGATTTCACGACAATATTCCCAAGGATTACCTTTCCTGGTTCAAGATGAGGGTTCCAAATACTAATCTCCTCTAACAAGTGCAATTTTTTAATCATCAATCCAACTACTTGCACTTTACAACTCAAAACATCGGCTACTACATTAACTTTCCCGAGTGATAATTGATCGTACGATCATAATTGTCTAAAAACTCCACCCATCTACGCTGTCTCAAGTTTAACTCCTTTTGGGAGAATAAATATTTAAATCTCTTGTGGTCTGTAAAAACCTCAAAACGTCACCCCATATAGGTAATGTCTCCACTTCTTTAATGCAAACACTATCACCGCTAATTCCAAATCATGAGTTGGATAATTTCTCTCATGAGATTTTAACTTTCTAAAGGCATATGCAATCACCTTATCATTCTGCATCAATACACACCCCAAACCTTTTTTTGAAGTATCTGTGTAAACCACAAAACTATCCTTCCCATTAGGTAAAGTTAAGACAGGTGCCCTTGTCAAACGTTTCTTTAACTCTTGGAAACTTTCTTCACACTTAGAGTTCGATATAAACTTCTACTTTTGTTAGTCAACTTAGTCAGGGGTCCCGCAATTTTAGAAAAATCTCTGATAAATCTCCGGTAATACCCTGCTAACCCTAAAAAATTTTAAATTTCAGTAGGGTTTTCCGGTTGTTTCGACTTAGAAACTACTTCAATTTTGATCGGATCCACTTTAATTTCTTCTTTGGAGATTATATAGCCTAAAAAAATCACTTCTTTCAACCAAAATTCACATTTACTAAATTTAGTACACAACTGATGTTCTCTCAAGATTTGCAAGACAATTTTTAAAAGTTTCTCATGATCCTCCAAAGTTTTAGAATACACCAGTATATCGTCAATGAATACCACCATAAATTGATCCAAATAAGGTTTAAAAATTCGGTGCATTAAATCCATAAAAGCTGCAGGAGTATTAGTCAACTCAAACGGCATCACTGCGAATTCAAAGTGCCCGTACCTCGAATTAAAGGCAGTTTTAGGTATATCTTTTTTCAAAATTCTCAACTGATAATAATCCTGCCTAAGATCCAATTTTGAGAATACTATCGCCCCTTGCAATTGGTCAAACAATTCATCAATGTGGAGTAATGGATACTTATTCTTAATGGTGACGTCATTCAAGCTCCGGTAGTCTGTACACAATTTTAAACTCCCATATTTCTTTTTAACAAACAACACAGGAGCTCCCCACGGAGAATCACTTTCTATTATAAAGTCTCGCTCTAGAAGATTCTGCAATTATAATTTTAATTCTTTCAATTCAGCCGGAACCATTCGATAGGGCGTATTAGAGATAGGTGCTACTTCTGGAGTCACATCAATTTTAAATGCTAGCTCTTTTTCCCGTGGCAAAGACTCTAGTTTCTCAAGAAAAATATCTGGATACTCTTTTACTACTGGCATGTCTTCCAACCTCACCTTATCACTAGGAGTATTTATAAGGAAAGCCAAATACCCTTGACCTCTCTTACTCAACATCTTTCTAACTCGAATTCTTGAAATAAGGGCAGATGAGACTAGTCTACCCCTTACATCCAATTTTAGGGTTGCCTCTCTCGCAACACAACAGTTCTACCGTTTTCGTCTTACAATTCAACTGAGTATGGTAACAAATTAACCAATCCATTCCTAGGATGGTATCATACCCCTTAATAGCTAAACTCATCAAGTTGGCCAGTAATTCCCGCTCTCCAACCCATACCTCGCAGTTTCTATACACAAAATTAGCAATTAAAACTTTGATCCCCAGTAGACATTTTAACCTCCAAGTCATAGGGTAATTTAATCGACTTCACATCTACCCCACTCATGAATTTAGGGTTTATAAAAGAATGTGTTGCCACCAGAATCAATTAAAACCTTCGCTAAACGGTGGAAGATAGGAATCGTACCTTCAACCATTTCAGTGGAATCAAGAATCTGTTGATGGTTCAATCATAAACCCTAGGTCGATTCCCTCAAGCACTATACTGCTTAGATGCCGATTTCTCTGACTTTTGAGTACTACCTCCCTCCTTTAGTATATTTGGGCATTTTGAAATCTGGTGTTCGGTACTTCTACAATACAGACACTTCCCCAATTTCTTCCAACACTCATTCTCCGTATGGTTGGACTTGCCACAGTAGTCACAACCAACTTGAGGAGTCACGGCCTGACCACCAGAAGGTGTTCCTCTCGGTTGATCTTAACCCATTGCGGTCTCTTCTTGATAAATCCTCTCTTGGTGTTTCAGCAGTCCTTACTCCTCCCACTCCTCTTCCCATTTTAGGAGGTGGAGTACTCTTACTTGCTTGTCCAGGAGAGTGACTAGGAGCACCTCTTTTCTTGGCATGAAAATCTCTAACTTGCAGCCTTGCACTTTCGACTCTCTGCGCTTTTTCTAGGGTTTCAGTGAACGTAGAGATTTGGACTGCTACTAACTCCTCTTGAATCTCCACATTAAATCCTGTACAAATCGTCTTATTCTTCTCCTCTCAGTGGCTACCAATTCCGGAGCGTATGTAGAAAACTTAGTGAATCGCTCCTCATAGTCAACCACGCTAGAAATCCCCTGTCTCAACTTTATGAATTTGTCCTTCCGTTTCTCTTGGATCAGAGGCGGGAAAAACTTCTCATTAAACTCTCTTATAAAGTTCTCCCAAGTCCAAGGAGTCTGCGCTCTTTCCCATTTTTTTCTTATCACATTCCACCAAGTACGTGCTGCACCCTCAAATTGAAAGGCAACAAAGTTCACTCGCCTCTTCTCGGTATAGTCTAAGGTAGCAAATATATTGGTCATTCGTTCCAACCAATTCTCCGCTAATTCGGGGTTAGGGCTCTCAGTGAATTTAGGCAGAGCAAATTTCAAAAATCGCTCCAAGGCTTTATCCCCCCCTTTCTCCTGAGTCTCGGGTTGGTTAACAGATTTTGGACCCTGACGCTCTGCTAACCGTTCTAAGATATCCGTCATACAGTTAATGACAGTAGTCACTTGGTTATCCACTTCGTTTACCTGCCCTTGGCTCGGCCCAATTGCCGATCCTTGATCATCTCCTTGATCTTGGGGTTGCCTAAACTCACGCCCTCGACCCCTTCCACTTTTTCGACCGTCCATAGTTTTAATTATATCTAAATGCAAGAATAGAAACAATTACGCGAGAGAACACTCAAAAACAAATGTCAACATGGGAAACATTTGAAATAACAATAACTGACATATATTAACATTTCAAGATTCGTACATAATCAGTAAGTAATGGGGCATTTACAAAATATAACACACATGTACCACAAAAGTACAATCAGTCATGTAGTAAAAGTCACAAACTTTACAGGCATCACCCCAACTAATCCCAATTACAAAAGAGTCAAAAGGTTCAACATTTCTAGCCTAATTCACAGTAGAATCGTTAGTCTGGACCTCCTCCTTTGGATCCTCTTAAAAAGGTTCCTCCTCAAAAATGCCCTCATGAGCTGAGCTCTCGATTCCGACTACCACCTCATCTATCAGTATAGTGGTGTCAACTAGAATCCCAGCACCTCGCTCCTGGATATCATTGGCTACCCGAACTAGTCGAGTCCTAGTCCTCTGGACATGGTCATGAGCGGCCTCAACACCATCCTGCCCATCTATCACTGTCCCCTTAAATTCTAAGATCCTAGTACCCTGGGCCTCCACCATATCTCTCAACTCCTCAATCTCCTCAAGTAGTGCCCTATTAGTAATTACTAGCTGTCGGCGCTTACCATCAATAGACAGCACTAGATCATTAGGGTAGGCATGCGTCTCCCTACAGGGACAATGAGGGAACCTAGAGGAAAGTGAGTATCAGACACGAGGTTCTCCACCAAGTATTCGATATCGGATAAGCCTAAGAGGCTCCATATGACCGTTAGCATCTCCAGTACCATTATCCGCATGACCTCCATTACCGTTCTCCATTCCTACAAAACAACCACAAAATTCAAGGTTAGAAACTTAAAGTCACTAATTCACTCAAACATCAACTTAAGGTATAACTAAGTTATCTCATTCCTATTCTCAAGAGTAAAGCCTCTAAAATATCTCCCAAATAAATTTCTAAATCTAGACTCTGATACCACTTGTGACGACCCCACTTCTCCTTAGGGCAAACTCTAGGGTTTCGGAGGATCGCCTGTCTAGCTCTCGTCAGAGCTCAACACGAGCCAAAATTAAACTTAAAGGTAAACAACCAATAATAAAAGTCAATCTAAAGAAAAGTCGTTTTCTTATATAATCATTCAAATCTTACATCACAAAATTTTCAAAAAGGTAAATCAATTTTCCCAAAATACAACCATCCAAATTTGACTAAACCATTTACATTCAAATTCTAATCAAAAGGTAATCAAGTTAGTTTCTCCAAAATCTTTTTATTCCGAACTCCTGTTAAGGAAAACAAACTACAGGGGTGAGCTAACGCTCAGTGAGACCAAGAAAAACATGCAAACAAATAAGTGCAAATAACAATAACACTTGTACAAGAAATATAACTAGAAAGTCCATGTAATTCACAAATAATAGTAAAGCACAATCAATAAGATACGGGAGTTCTCAGGAACTAAATTCCCCATTGCTTTGCCAAGAATTGATCCAATACCTCCACGTGGTGACACTCCGTCAACCGAGTAGGTAGCAAGTCCGTAGAAACCCCGCTTACTTCCTCCATCCCTCATTTTACCCTTTCAGATCCGTAATCAAACACTCACTGGAAGGGCAATACTACTCGAGTATGCCAAGCAAGATCTCAAAAGATCAACCTTATAATTTTCTCATGGTTTACCAGACTTCTCGACCAAACCCATACCGGCTCGAGTCGCAAGGTTAGCCCATGAGTTTTGGGCGTCCCCAGATGTACAAATACAATTTGTCAAGTTCACGCAATTCAATTATCAAGTCACATTCACACAAGTCAATTATCTAGCAGGTAAAAGAGAATGGGTGCGATAAAGTATACACTCGTCTCGACAAGTCCAAATCACTTAATTAACAAGAAACAATTCAAGTATTTAGTAACAAGTCATGCACTTGACACTCAACAATTCAAACGTAAGTGAGCAAATAAGGTCTTTAGTTGTCCGCACCGAGATTTCCTTCGAAACCCTCTTGAGCACCTGAAAAAATAGTGACAAACCATCACTCACACATACTCTAGACCACTTAGCATTCAAAGAAGAAAATGCACTTGTTTAAAACTTAAACAATGCCTTAAAAGAGTTTTAATTCATTGAAAATTGAGATTAAAAAATGAGGATTTAAAATCACAAGGGAAACTTGTATCATCCATGAAATCAAGTTTATAATGGACTATCAATCTCAAAAGGAAGTTGGAAGTTCATAAAAGTTCATTTCACAAGAAATCAGAAATTTCCAGCTTTATACGACACTATTTGGAAAATCAGATCTTGAGTTTGGTAAGTCCAAAAATTGGAAACTTTACACCATTGGAAACTAGATTCATAGTACTAAAACTTTCTAGAAGACACTTTTTCCAGATTCCAACTAGAAATCATTCAAATCTCAGTTCAAAGTTGCTATTTCATGAAATCAGGGCAGAACCAGTCTTGATTTTTCAGCAATGTTTGGAAATTCGGGAAAATTCACAAGAATTGAATTAGCCTCTGAAATTTATAACACAACAAGAGTTTCAAGTCAAGTTTCAAACACAACAAGTGGAACTAAATTTGGATTTTTGAACAGCAAGATACAACAGTTTGCAGATGGCTGGATTTCTCAACCTGTTCAACAATTTTCCAGTTACCAGCTTTGATACAGTTTTGAAATCAGACCATATCTAATGCCACACAAGTCCAAATTGATAATGGTTTATGGAATTAGAAACTAGATTCAAAATGCAATAATACATCAGAAGACATCATTTTCAAACTCTTTTCACAAGTGAGACGAAATTGAGCCAAAATATACAGTTTCACAGTTTCTCTCGGATAAACGGGTAAAACAGGTCAATCCACTTTGCCGGTTCCCTACGGCTCACTCAAAACGAATAAGTAGGGAAATCTTATACCATTTGAAAACCCTTAGTGTCTAGTTTCAAATGCCATAAACGGCACTCAATTTTGACTTTTGTACAAAAAGTTATACGCTGACAAAGAATCACTGGTCGGCTGATCTGGGTGGCTGTTCCAGTTTTCTTCCTTTCTTTAAAACTCAAGTTTTGTGTAACCAATTGAAATGATTTTTAAAAGAAAATTTCCACACACATAATACAACATATAACAAGCATTTTAGTAACCATATAAGTAACAAAAATTCGAAATCCGAGCAAGGCAACAAGGCAGTAGTTTCGGCCAGCTCTCCTCACGAGTTTCTTCCAACTATCTCTCCACTTACCAAGTCAATATCAAGTCACTCATCACAAAAACAACAACAATCAAGCAAGAGGCCTCAAGTCAGCTACCTAAAAGGCCACCTCAAGGCCACTAGCCTAGGATATAAAGCAAGAAATGAAAGTTCCTCAAGTCCTCTAGCCTAACTTCTTGATTAGGGTTTCAAACCCATGAAATACAACCTCTACTCTTGGTAAAATTTGAAAGATTAAAGAAGGTTGAAATGGTTACCTCTTCAAGCTCCTAAACCCTAGTTGTAAGCAAGACTTTCCACCAATACTTCACCAAGAAACACCACAAGCTTGCACCTTTCTTCTAGTTAGAGCAAAATTCCAAGAGATTTGTAGGTTGGATAAAGAGTATCAAGCAAGATTGGAGCGAAAGGTGAAACTTTCTCTTCCCCTTTTTCTTTTCCTTGTTTCGGCCGAGAATGAGAGAGAGTGAGGGAGTGAAATGTTTGATTTTTTTGTGGAGGAAAAATGAAGGAAAGGCTAGCCATAAGTTTGTATAAAAAGTCAATTTCAATAATGGCTCAATAGTGCCCTGCACTATCAATTTCCCTCTTGTTTGTTACACTTAACTACTAATCCTCCAAGGTAGTTCCTCTAGCACTGCAATTACTCATACTTACTAGTCTAGTATTAAATCCTCAAATCTCCAATTAGTCGAGCCGGTGTGACTTTCGAGAAACTTTCGACGCGCACGCGATAAAAGCTTAATTTAAGAAAAATTCATGCAAAAATAGTAAAATTAAATAACACTAGGGCAAAATAATTATAAAATAGACTAAATTAAAATAAAAATATGGGTCCTCACAGTCACAATTTCCCCATTTGATGGAATCATTACCACTTTTTCATTCGGGCATTGGCTGGCTATATGCCCTCTCCTTTGACATTTCAAACACATAGTGTCACGATTGTGGGACTTAGATGGATAATTCGCGGTTATTAAAGTTTCCTTTGATTCACTTCTTGGCATTTCTTGCTTTGGCCTTTTAGTAAATGAATTGGTTGTCCCCATCTCTTCTTTCTTTATTGGCTGATTTCATGTGATTGGGGGCGAATAAGTAGGTTGGAATCGTGTTTCACCCCTTCTCTTGAGCCTCCACTCAATTTTGATTGCCTTCTCGACCATCTCGCCTATCTCTGTATAGTGTTGCAATTCTAATTGGTTAGCAATCTCTGGCCTGTGACACCCTAGATTTTTGTGTAAGAGGAAGAGAATGTGACGACCTAAATTGTTGCTATGATTTTTGTGTAATGATTTGAAATGATTTTTACATTTGCATAAATTTATTGTATTTTTGTATTTGTATTTTGTTTCTTCGAATACATTTTCTTTACTTTAACTCATTGCTTTACTTACTTAGATATTTTTATAAGTGAATCAATTTTTTAAAACATTTTTCTTGTATAAATTAGTACATGATAAGTTTGAAGTGCATTAAGGTGGTGGGACCCACTAAGGTATGACGCATGTTAAATTTTCGAAGTATGGTGGAAGTGTTGTGCTAAGGAATATTATTTATGATGTGCTAAGGATTAATTTGGAACTTGTTGCTTAAGTATGCAATTAGGAGACAAAAGGATATATATTAGCTTAGATGATGCCACTTGTCGCCGTAGTATTAAGTCTTGTTTAAGACTTTGACCAAAGACTTTGACTAGACCAACTTAAGCTTATCTCTTAAGCCTTTGTTTTGTCTTCATTTTTTTCCATTTTCCTCCATGGTTGGCCGAATGTGAGAGAGAGAAAAGAAGAGAGAAAAGCTTCATTTTCTACTTCCATTTTTGCTTGGATCTTGAAGTTGTACCATAAAACTAACAATCTACTCCATAAAAAGTGGTACTCAAGGAAGATTGAAAGTCTTGGTGGAGAGATTTTGCAGTGTTAAGTTAGGATTTGCTATCTTCAAGAAGGTGATCAAGGTATGGGTTTCAGGAAGCTATATTTACCTTAGATACATGTTTATAAGTGATTTTTAGGTTTGATTATGGTGATTTTCATGACTTGTTAGTTGATTTGAATGGTGAAATGAAAATTTCAACTTTGGTAATGAGATTTTAGCTTTATATTGTTGCTTTGAGTTGAATCTTGCTTTGTTAGCTTTGCTAAGTGGATATACTAGTTTGTATAGGTTGATTTGGCTAAAATATGCAAAATTCCAGCATTTGGTGGTGAATTTCAGTCAATTTCCTGAGCTTGCCGGTGGTTGTAGGAGATGAACTAGAACCTGATTTTTATACCGTTGGAAACCTCTATGAATCTAGTTTTAAACTCTGCTGACGGAGCTCAATTTCGATTTTTCTACACTAAGTTATAGCCATTTTACCAAAACTGTTCAGTTATCCTGTTTTGGCTCTGACAGAATTTTTATGTCTCTGTTTTTGCCAATTTCAACCTTGATAATGTTTGAATTGGGGTTTGATGCCTTCATCAAAGTTGTAGGCCTCTATCTTAACTTCGAAACGCCATCAAAGTTACCTTGATCTGATATACCTAGCTATAGTTATGATCAAAACACCGAAAGATGACAAATCTGTCACTTATAATTTCTTCTTTGAACTGGTTTCCAGCTTTGATATCCATGGTGATAAGTTGATTATTTGTTTAGTTTGGTTGGTTTTGAGGCCTTGAATAGATGTATGTTATCGGTTATCACTTGTGGTTGGATTGGTGGTTTGTTGGCTTGTGAATCCAAGTTGTACTTGGATGGGAAAAGTAAGAAAATGGGGGAAATGCTGCCCAAATTTTTATTACTTACTCTTATGTATATTAGTGAGATATAAGGTTTGATTTTGAGTTAGTTGGATCTTAAGTTACATATGTATCCTTGAATGCACTTCAATAGTAGTATATGAGTTATTTTTGACCAAGATTTGGTATCAACTAAGATGAAAAGTGTTAGTTTTATCTCGAAAACTTTGAATTTCATTTGCTCACTTCAATTTGGGATTGGTTGTGTAGACACCAAATTTTTAATTTATTTTTATTTTTATTTTTATTGATTATTATCTATTTTTCTTTATTAATCTCATGATTTTTGTTTTTAGACATTTTAAATACCAAGTTTTTAATTTAGTTTTATTTATTATTATTTTTTATTTTTAATGATAATTATTATTCATTTTTGCTCATTAGTCTTTTAATTTTTATTTTAAGACATTTTTAGCATTAAATTTCCAGAAAAGAAAATTTTTCACAAAAAGTGTGCCCCACGCGCGCGTGCGGACAAGCCTTTCCCATAAGTTTCTGATACGAAGCTATGAAACGCTATAGTACAGAAGCGGAAATGGCAGCAGGGTTTTTGGATTCATTTTTCCACTCATTTTTCCACATTCCTTTTCTCTCCCAAACCCTTTAGAATATTGCCAACTCACCCTATGATTCTTGACTGGAATATTCCAGAACAAGAACCATCAAACGGCTCCAAAATATTATCAAAAAATGCAGCTTCATCCCATCGTTGCTCCTAGGGTTTAGGGGGCTTAGTCTTATAAAAGGGGACGGCTGAGAGAGAGAGCATAGGGGTGGTGGCTGGAAAAACAAAAGAAAGAAAACCAGCAAAAGGGTTGAAGAGAATCTGGGTAGCGAGGGAACCAAGAGAGAAAAAAGAGAGATTCTGAAAAATGAAAGGGGGAGAGCCGGGAAGAAAACTAGGAAAAAAAGAGGGAGAGCTTCGGGCAGACTGGGCAGAGAGCAAGAGAAAAAGGAAAAACCAGAAAAACTACAAGGTCAGGAGAGAAATAAAAGAAAGGACTTTGGTAGGAGAGGAGGGAATCTGGTGGCGGCTAGTTGGAGAGGTAGAGTAAGAGATAGAGTGAGGGATAGAGATAAAAAAGGAGAAAAAAAAGGAAGGCTACGGGGGGCTGAGGAGGAAGTGAGGAAGAAATCCCAGGGAGCAAGAGCTAGCAAAAGAGAGGCTACGGGCTGAACAAAAAGAGGAGGAAGACCCAAGGAGGAGATCTTCGTGGGAGCTAGGCTGAACAAAGGAGAAGCCAGAAACAGGGGTTTTGGAGCTGAAGGAAGAAAAGAAAAGAACCGAGGAAAGAAAAGTTTCGGGTAGGGTAAGAAAGAAGAAGGAAAAGAGGAACCTGGGCAAAGATCTGGGCAAGATCAGGAAGAAAAGAAAGAGAGTGAGAGAGGAAAAGAGAGGGACGACCGAGCCGGAAGAAAAGGAAAAATTTTTTGCTCCAAAAGTTCATCACCAGGCTGACGGATCAGCCCAGTTTTGCATCAAAATTCCGGCCAAGTTCTTAGCTTTCTGATTAAACTCTTGATTTCTACACTATTTTGGCATGAAATACAAGAACTTTCATTCAGCAAGCTCCCCGAAATCACGACTCTGAGCCCCCCAAATCGAAGCTCCAAGTTCTGGGTTCACCATTGCTGAAATTTTCGGCACCGAAGTGCTTGGCTTCATGCTTGGAATCAGCACACATTTCTGGACAGATCTCACATTCATTCACCCGTGCTAGCATTCTCAGGTAAAAATGACTTTGTTTTTGTGGGTTTAACATGTTTTTATGAAAGATAAAGCCATCGGACGTGAATTCCTTGAATGTTTGCTGCTGGTTTGAGCTTTTGCTGGTTCTATGACTTTGCCATGTTGTTTGGTTGGTAAGATCTGATTCAGTAGGAGTCCAGAGGACGAGACTTGTTAGGAAAAGGAGTTTGGGTGTGGTTTTATGGGGTTTTATCTAATGAATCTATGCGTTTTTTTTTTTTACTTGAAGTTCATGGCTGTTTCTCTGGTTGTCTTTGTGCGCAATCTGGGTTGGAGAATTCTGGGGAATGCATGGTTTGTGTTGGTTTGAGTCTTGTGGAATTAGTTGACAGGCTTGCATGTTTCATTTGAGTTCATGTTCACGGCGGTCTTCCTGCGCATATGGAAAGCCGAAAATTGCAGAAAGGAACCCATGAATGAGTTCGAGTTTGCCATTTTTCTCATCTTAGCTTTCTTTCGTTTGCATGTTAATCTTGTGCTTGATAAAGGCGTATAGGATTTGAGGAGTGTGGGAGTTTAGAGCTTTGTCTCAATTTTTCCTGAGCTGCCTGGAATGTTTACTAAATAGTTTGGAGTCGCAGAGAAATCATGGTTGGAAATTGCAGAAGCACAAGCTTGCTTCTTAGCTTTGCATGCATAATTTCTCAAAATCGCATTTTAATCCCTTGATTTGAATTTAATGCTACTATGGGCCAATTAATTGGATAATTTAATCAATTTTGTCCCCTTACCATGTTGTTTTTCTTTTGGAATGCTTGATTTGATTTTGGACAGAATATTCATGAGTTTTGGGAAGAAATTTTGAGGTTTAATAGTTTTTGAGAAATTTATAATTATAATTTTGATTTTTAGTAAAATTTTGGGTAACTTTGTTGTTTAATCGTAGTAAATTGGTTTTCATTATTTCTGTGAATTTTATCTTTTGATTGGTGGGTTTCACTTTAAGTCCTCAATTTTAATTTTATTTCCTTTTAAATCTTTAATATTTTGTAATAATAATAAATTGATCCCTCGAACTTCTTTATTTCTTTCAAATGGGTCATTGTTTGTTTCAATTCGATGAATAGAGGTTGTTTAGTTTTATTCGAATGCTTTGAGTGATTCAATTTCGTGTTTATTTCCATTTCCATGTGATTATTTTGTTAATTAACGTGATACCTTGACTATTTTATTGTTTTGGAGGGTAAATAAGTAATTTCGTTTCATTAGGACACCAATTCAAGGGAGGTACACTCTATTCCTTATTTTGACTTTATTTAATCCTATGTGCCCTTATGTGACTTTTTGTGCTTAATTGCATGCCTTTTGATTGTTTTATTTATTTATTTATTTGCTTTATTTGTTTCAATTTTGTATATTTATTTTAATTTTGATTATTTTAAAGGTATTTAAATGCCAAGTTGTAATAGTTAGGGGGTTCAAGATCTGTATTTAGATAGTATATGTAATAGTTAGGTATTTATTTTATTTACCTATTTTTATTTCTTCCCCCCGTATATTGTAGTTAGGGCCCCCTGATGTAATAGTTAAGGATTTATTTGTTTTATTTGCCTTGTGTGTTTTTGCATGCTTACGTGCTATGTGTTACCGCTTTCTTAGGGTCTTGCATTTAGATATCATGATTATGTGTTATGTGATATTATGTGTTTACATGCTTTTATTAAGTTTTACATGATTAACTAATGTGTGACGTGTTATCACAACTAGTCCAATGCTAGTTGTGATCCATTTCCCAATTCCACACTAGTCCAACGCTAGTTGTGACCCTTTTTCCGATTTCTCACTAGTCCAACGCTAGTGAGAACTTGTAGATATGGGTTAGTCCAATGCTAGACCTTTAGGAGCCCTTCGAGCGTTAGATCATGATTGTGTGATAAAATCACTTCATCTCATGCATGTTTTTCACTTTTAGGGTTTTTATCATTTTGCATGACACTTTCTTTATATATGTACATCCCTTATCCCATATTCCCTTATATTTATATCCCTTATCCATATTTCCCCTTATATGTATATTCCTTACCCCTTTGTATGAAAACACAACATTAGACTTGCATTTCATTTAAGAATTGGAATTAGGTTAGTACATTTGCATGATTAGATAGGAGAAATACTAGGGGTGGGCAAAAAAACCCGCCGATCCGAAAACCCGATGAACCCGACTCGATCCGATTCGAAAAATAGGATATCCGATCCGATTTTTCTTAACGGGGCAAATGAGGGTTGGGTACCCGAAAAGTCGGGTACGGATACGGATAAGAAAGATAAAAACCCGTGGGTACCCGACCCACAGGGTATATTTTATAAAGATTAAAAAATTAGAGATCATTTTATAACTTTGTAATTTTTAATTCTAAGTGCAAGTGAAATGACTCGCAGTCTCATATTCTAATCCTATATGATCTACTCTTCTCATTTTGTTTGAAGAAAGCGAATATTCTCGGTGAAACATGAACAAAATGAAAAAAATTTTGTGAAACTCTGTTATAAAAATTGTTCATCCCTTTCATCCTTTTTATTTTTATTCTACCTCCATCGATCTTTCCAGCAAATCTTGCATCAATTCAATCAAAGATTTGTGTTTGGAGTTTCAATTTTCTGTTAGCTAGATAATTTAAATATTTGTGTCTTTCATTTATTTATTTATTTGATTTATCTTATTGCAATTATGTCTCTTAAATTTATCTCTTTTATTTAGTGTAAGAAATTTATTTTTCTTTTTCATCACCTTTAATACCATATGGTCTATTCCCAAAGATGTAAAGAAGTTGGGGAAGATTTTTTTAACGTTATTTTGGTTATATTTTTTCCAAAAATAATTAGTTCTATTCAATTCTTTTCCGAACTTGATTTCACAATCGACTTATTTGGGATGCAGTCTTGTACCATAATATCCTTAAGAAAGTTGGGGAAGTTACCAAATACTTATTATCCTTGTATTTGTTGTGTTGTAGAAGGATGAAATGTGTGAGAATGATGATGTACTAAAAATTATTATGAAATTTCGTTTTGTCCATTAGATATTATAATTCTAATATGTACTAAATTTATGAGATTGATTTGATTATTTGATGAAATGTGGTGAGAATGGTGATGTATAGACTTTAATTACAATATCTCTACCAAAATTAATTGGAAAAGCATTTTTTTTTATTGAAAACATGTTGATATTAAGTAGAAGATAAAATTTTTTATTGAAAAATAGTTTTTTTTTTAGGAGCTGGTACCCTATGACCCGCCCCTTTTTTTCGGGTACCCGAAAACATTAGGAGCGGGTTAGGGTCGCAAAATGGCTGATTCCGATATATTAGGGTCGGGTCAGCCAAATCATGTTAGGGGGCGGGTACCCGACCCGTGCCCACCCCTAAGAAATATCCTTTGAGTATGGGATATGGATGAGTTTGGCTTTCTAACCTTAACACGCTCGTATTTCCTCTACGAAAGGAAAAATTGAGTCACGAACATTAGTTTCTCGTACCCATTATGACGTATCCCTTTAGGACATGTATATTTGTACATTATTATTTTCCTTTTCTTTTCTTAGAGTCTTATATTTTTGCATAATTCTTGACCTCTTAAAGAGTCCCTATTGGGCATCACAATTAATGTGATTGGCCCTTGTTAAGGTTTGAAGAGATATTTTGACCCCCCGATACCCTCTTAAGTCTAGGGTTTGCATTCATATAGTACATCCAAATGTGATAAATTTTTACGTTAAAATAAAGAAAATTTTTGACTAAATCACGCAACTAGCCTTTTCTAGGTTGAAAGGGTGCCTTGGATTTTTATCCTTACCTTCCCTTTCTTTAAATGTGACTCCCGAATACTTTTCTCTAATTTTCGAAAATTTGGAGTCGTTTAAAAAGGATTTTTCAACTTTTTTCTTTTAAAAATTCATTTTAGGTGACTTGGTACACCTTAACTCGATACCAAGTGGCGACTCCTATTTTTTAATTAAAAACCCTATTTAAACTATATTTTTTGGACCAAATCGTCGCACTTTCAAGTCCCATTTAGGCCCATTTTCTTTATTTATTTTTCTAAAAATCAAAAATATTTTTTTAAAATCAAATAAATCAAAAATTCATTTTCTTAAAACATGTTATTTTTCATTTAAAAAATGGGGCGCGACAAGTTGTTTTTTCAACTACTGATTTCTGGAATTTTCTTTGATTATGTTTGAATTTGAGAAATGACTCAAGATTTTTCAAGATTTGAAAGTTTAAATGTTATTATTCACTCTAAAACTGTATTTTCATATTTGCACTAGTACTTTCTGGATTTTTGATGGTTCATCTAGATTTTGATTAGTTGAACCATAATACCTTATTTTGACTGATCTAGGTTTCTTTGGTGATCCGGAATACAACTCGGAAGGAAACTTTTGACATATCTCTTGCTCATACTGGTGAGTGTTTCCAAATGTATGATTGAACTTGACCTTCCCTTTCTTTAAATGTGACTCCCGAATACTTTTCTCTAATTTTCGAAGATTTGGAGTCGTTTAAAAAGGATTTTTCAACTTTTTTCCTTTAAAAATTCATTTTAGGTGACTTGATACACCTTAACTCGATACCAAGTGGCGACTCCTATTTTTTTTATTAAAAACCCTATTTAAACTATATTTTTGGGACCAAATCGTCGCACTTTCAAGTCCCATTTAGGCCCATTTTCTTTATTTATTTTTCTAAAAATCAAAAATATTTTTTAAAAATCAAATAAATCAAAAATTCATTTTCTTAAAACATGTTATTTTTCATTTAAAAAATGGGGGCGCGACAAGTTGTTTTTTCAACTACTGATTTCTGGAATTTTCTTTGATTATGTTTGAATTTGAGAAATGACTAAAGATTTTTCATGATTTGAAAGTTTAAATGTTATTATTCACTCTAAAACTATATTTCATATTTGCACTAGTACTTTCTGGATTTTTGATGGTTCATCTAGATTTTGATTAGTTGAACCATAATACCTTATTTTGACTGATCTAGGTTTCTTTGGTGATCCGGAATACAACTCGGAAGGAAACTTTTGACATATTTTTTGCTCATACTGGTGAGTGCTTCCAAATGTATGATTGAACTTGATATTTAAAAGAAATGCTTGACTTGTTTGAACGGATAAGGGGTGTACTTTATCGCTCTTGCCCTAATATGATTTATTACCGTTTACTGGGCTATTATTGACTTGATATATATGTGTACAACTTGAATACTACCTGAGATCTTGTACTTGACTTGTAAGTGTTGAGCGGTAAGCATGTACCACACTTTATCCGAGTGGAAGGTGCCTCTCATCCCGTCTCACTACTTGGATCTATACCTTAATTGGTTAGTTAGTCGAATCAACCCAGTAAGGGCTTGGTCGAGGAGACTGGCGAACCATAGGTACTACTGTTTATTGTTTATTGTATAATCTTTTTGGATTAGATCCACTAGATTCGGTATACTCGAGTATTACCACCACTGTTTCTGTTTGGTGTTCGGGTTTGGTAAAGGGTATGTTTGGTGGACAGAATTTGGTGTAAAGTGGAGATCTACGATCATTGTTTGCTTCTTCAAACGTTGACAGGGTGTCAACAGGTTCAGATCAAGTAATGCAACGGGAATTTGGCTCTTGAGAGCCATCTGTATCCTTTTATATGGAATTTGTTGGATAACTAATGATTTGCTAATTTGAATTGCTATTGCCCTCTTTTATGAACTCTTATGATCGCTACTTTGATATTTCAAGTTTTATATAATGACCAACGTGTTTTACATAATGACCAACGTGTTGCTTGGGTCTGCATGAAGTTTTGGAGCCTCACTGATCTTTGACTCACTCTATTTCGTTAAATTTGTTTTCCTTACAGGGGTTACGAGTGAGGGCGTGAGCCTAGTACAAGTTAGCATAGTCTAGTTTTTTTAAAAATTTTTGACAATTGTACGCGCACTAGTGCTCGATTAGGGTTGAATGTATCTGGAACTCAAATCTTTTGTTATATTTGGGGATTGTTGGAATGTTTGAGATAGAAATGAATGTAATTGTACATTCCAAACTTGGGGAACTGTTGTTTCATTTACTTTTGAGGTTGTAACTTATTTTATTGAAGTAAGTGAGCGAGTCCTGACGAGAGTTGGGCAGGCAGTCCGCCAAACCCTTGGGTATGCCCTAGAGGGAGGTGGGGTCGTCACAGGTGGTATCAGAGTTTTAGGTTTCAGATCTTTGTAGTATATCTTAAGTTTAAAGTTTAGGATGTCAGACTGTGGGATTAACTTGAATATTACATGGACTAGAGAACCTACTGTATCCTAGTGGTTAAAAAGAATTGTCACTTGAGAACTTCTTATATGGGATTGGTGGAAACAAAACTGAGAAATTTTATGGTGTTATATGGAAAGGAAACATTATGTGAGAGGTTGGTAGTGAAAGATTGAATAAGATTTGAATTGCCTTTGTACTTGTAGTAATGGAAGGAATCGGTGTAAACTATTGGTATTAGCTATAGGAGATAAGAAACTGAGATTTGCTAGTTAATTTCACATATGGTGGTTTTGAACCAAAACCAACGAATTTTCAAAGGAATAAAATGTATTTTTTCACCTATTTACTTACTGAAAAATTCCTGCTTTGGAATCTAAAAAAAAAGAATTAAGATGTACTAGTTTTATTTTCAAACGATGGTTGAAAATAACATATATATACTCTAAGTACTTTATAATTTACCAATTTTGATAAGTATGTGAATTTCACTTGAATTTTAAAACTAGAAATTTGTGAGCAAGTAATGAGTATATTGAATTTTTATATATGCTAGACCCAAGAAAAGGTTGAAGTTTTTCTAACCAAGTTTTTCAATTCTTGATTGTACACTGATATATTTCCGCACCTGGATTTGGCCATGCCTTGAACAAGAAACCTTTGAAATTTTGGAAGAATTGCGGACTTGGGCTCCGGTAATGTAAATTCTGGATTTTATTAGATTTTTTATTTTGTTTGCTCTTCTTACGTCTTCCAAGAACTTATCTAAGATTTGAATGTGAAATTCTTGGTTTAAGGAGAGAGCCTGAAGTTAGTGTGATTGAGGAGTAAGGGTGTACTAATGATTTCGTGGATAGTTCTAGTAGTTCCATCACTGCATTGACTAAAGAGAAAGACAACTAAGAGATAATAAGGAGAGTACTTAAGGACTATTGGGATATTGAGATAAGGATTACATGATTTGTTCTTGAATTGGAATACATAGATTGACAAATTTCTTGAGGTGATCTTTATTACTAATGATTGACTCATTAATGAGGTATTGGAATTTGTGAAACATGTGAAAAGATTAAGAATATACGACTTACGTGATATCTAGTGTGAAATAAAATTTTCAATTATTAAGAGCGGGATACAGAAGAGATATCTGAAATTTTCGAACTAAGGTTGGAATTTCGAGAACGAAATTCTTTTAAGTAGGGGAGAATGTGACACCCCAGATTTTTGTGTAAGAGGAAGAGAATGTGACAACCTAAATTCTTGCTATTTTTACTTTATTTTAACATAATTGCACCTCATTTGTTTGATTAATTAATGATTTGAAATGATTTTTGCATTTGCATAAATTTATTGTATTTTTGTATTTTGTATTTTATTTTTTCGAATACATTTTCTTTACTTTAACTCATTGCTTTAATTACTTAGATATTTTTATAAGTGAATCAAGTTTTAAAAATATTTTTCTTGTATAAGTTAGTACATGATAAGTTTGAAGTGCATTAAGGTGATTGGACCCACTAAGGTGTGATGCGTGTTAAATTTTCGAAGTATGGTGGAAGTGTTGTGCTAAGGGATATTATTTATAATGTGCTAAGAATTAATTTGGAACTTGTTGCTTAAGTATGCAATTAGGAGACAAAAGGATATATACTAGTTTAGATGATGCCACTTGTCGCAGTAGTATAAAGTCTTGTTTAAGACTTTGACTAGACCAACTTAAGCTTATCTCTTAAGCCTTTGTTTTGTCTTCATTTTTTCCATTTTCCTCCGGTTGGCCGAATGTGAGAGAGAGAAAAGAAGAGAGAAAAGCTTCATTTTCTACTTCCATTTTTGCTTGGATCTTGAAGTTGTACCATAAAACTAACAATCTACTCCATAAAAAGTGGTACTCAAGGAAGATTGAAGGTCTTGGTGGAGAGATTTTGCCAGTGTTAAGTTAGGATTTGCTATCTTCAAGAAGGTGATCAAGGTATGGGTTTCAAGAAGCTATATTTATCTTAGATACATGTTTATAAGTGATTTTTAGGTTTGATTATGGTGATTTTCATGACTTGTTAGTTGATTTGAATGGTGAAATGAAATTTTCAACTTTGGTAATGAGATTTTAGCTTTATATTGTTGCTTTGAGTTGAATCTTGCTTTATTAGCTTTGCTAAGTGGATATACTAGTTTGTATAGGTTGATTTGGCTAAACTATGCAAAATTCCAGCATTTGGTGATGAATTTCAGTCAATTTCCTGAGCTTTCCAGTAGTTGTAGGAGATGAACTAGAACCTGATTTTTATACCGTTAGAAACCTCTATGAATCTAGTTTTAAACGCCGCTGACGGAACTCAATTTCGATTTTTCTAGACTAAGTTATAGCCATTTTACCAAAACTGTTCAGTTATCCTGTTTTGACTCCGACAGAATTTTTAGGGAAATTTACCAAATTGGTCCCTAATATTTACCCAAAACACTTTTTTAGTCCATAACATATAAAATTAGCCAAAATTGTCCCTCACATTTAAATTGTGATCCAATTTGGTCATAATGTTCGTTTTGCTCATTTCTCTGGCTAAAAATAGCACGCCTCTCTCATGTGATCATATTTTTAGGGGCAAAACTGGAAAACCCATTTCATTACCTGTTGAAAGTAAAAGGATAGGGGACCACCACCCCCTTTTCACCTTTCTCCCTCAAATTACAGTTTCAAGAAACCCTAAATTGCATCCCCTAATTAACAAGCATAACTTGGAAGTGTAATTCTGCCATAATGAACTTGAGCACTTTGACCAGATGAAAAAGCGCAAGATCTGTTTCCTTGGCCAAACCTTCTTTCATTTTTGTTGCTGAAAGGGATAAAATCACAATTCCTGCATCACAGGCCACAAATCCAATCAGGTCCTTCATTCGATCATGTAGCCCGTTGAATTTCTCTTGCTGTTGCCTGAAGAGAACTCTCAGGAACCTTACTCTCTCGTGGAGTATTAGCATTTGATCCTTCACCAGAACCGAGAAACTAGGAAAATGTTCTTGTAGCTCCATAACATTATACAGGAGACAATCAATAAATTTGGCCAATAGATGCTTATTCTTCTCTAGCGCTAAAGTGTGTGAGGATCTTGATAACTTTGAAGTTGTCAGGACATGAATATAAGTTTCTCGGACTTGAGGATCAACGGGATCAATCTCCTTGTGTATCAGTTGAGAAATTTGAGATTCCATTTCCTTGCACCCTTGTTCCCTCTTGCACCTTTCCAAGGAGATTTCCTTGCACCCTTCCAAAGAATAAATTTCCTTGCACCACTTCCATTTTACTATTCAAAGGTTAGCTTCTTCTTCCCAATTTCTTGCTACTATGTTTTCCCTCTTCAATTTCAATGGGTTAGTGAGGCGATTAGATGAAGGAAAGATGGCTTTTTTCAACCGGTAATGAAATGTGTTTTCCAGTTTTGCCCCTAAAAATATGACCACGTGAGAGAGGCGTGCTATTTTTAGCTGGAGAAATGAGCAAAAAACGAGCATTAGGACCAAATTGGATCACAATTTAAATGTGAGGGACAATTTTGGCTGATTTTATATGTTAGGGACTAAAAAAGTGTTTTTGGTAAATGTTAGGGACCAATTTGGCAAATTTCCCGAATTTTTTATGTCTCTGTTTTTGCCAAACCATGATAATGTTTGAATTGGGGTTTGATGCCTTCATCAAAGTTGTAGGACTCTGTCTTAGCTTCGAAACACCATCAAATTTACCTCAATCCGATATATCTAGCTACAATTATGACCAAAACACTGAAGGATGACAAATCTGCCACTTATAATTTCCTCTTTAAACTGGTTTCCAGCTTTGATATCCGTGGTGATAAGTTGATTATTTGGTTAGCTTGGCTGGTTTTAAGGCCTTGAATAGAAAAATGTTGTTGGTTATCACTTGTGGTTGGATTGGAGGTTTGTTGGCTTGTGAATCCAAGTTGTACTTGGATGGGAAAAGTAAGAAAATAGGGAAAATGCTGCCCAAATTTCTATTACTTGCTCTTATGTATATTAGTGAGATATAAGGTTTGATTTTGAGTTAGTTGGATATTAAGTTACATATGTATCCTTGAATGCACTTCAATAGTAGTAAATGAGTTGTTTTTGACCAAGATTTGGTATCAACTAAGATGAAAAGTGTTAGTTTTATCTCGAAAATTTTGAATTACATTTGCTCACTTCAATTTGGGATTGGTTGTTCTTTCAACTACTGATTTCTGGAATTTTCTTTGGTTATGTTTGAATTTGAGAAATGACTCAAGATTTTTCATGACTTGAAAGTTCAAATCTTGGATTGGAGGCTTGCTGGCTTGTGAATCCAAGTTGTACTTGGATTGGAAAAGTAAGAAAATAGGGGAAATGCTGCCCAAATTTCTATTACTTGCTCTTATGTATATTAGTGAGATATAAGGTTTGATTTTGGATTAGTTGGATCTTAAGTTACATATGTATTCTTGAATGCACTTCAATAGTAGTATATAAGTTGTTTTTGACCAAGATTTGGTATCAACTAAGATGAAAAGTGTTAGTTTTATCTCGAAAATTTTGAATTACATTTGCTCACTTCAATTTGGGATTGGTTGTTCTTTCAACTACTGATTTCTGGAATTTTCTTTGGTTATGTTTGAATTTGAGAAATGACTCAAGATTTTTCATGACTTGAAAGTTCAAATGTTATTATTCACTCTAAAATTGTCATATTTGCACTAGTACTTTCTGGATTTTGATGGTTCATCTAGATTTTGATTAGTTGAACCATAATACCTTATTTTGATTGATCTAGGTTTCTTTGGTGATCCGAAATACAACCCGGAAGGAAACTTTTGACATATCTCTTGCTCATACTGGTGAGTGTTTCCAAATGTACGATTGAACTTGATATTTAAAAGAAATGCTTGACTTGTTTGAACGGATAAGGGTGTACTTTATCGCACTTGCCCTAATATGATTCATTACCGTTTACTGGTTATTATCGACTTGATATATATGTGTACAACTTGAATACTACCTGAGATCTTGTACTTGACTTGTAAGTGTTGAGCTGTAGCATGTACCATACTCCATCCGAGTGGGAGGTGCCTCTCATCCCGTCTCACTACTTAGATCTACACCCTATTGGTTAGTTAGTCGAATCGACCCAGAAGGGCTTGGTCTAGGAGACTAGCGAACCATAGGTACTACTGTTTATTGTTTATTGTATTATCCTTTGGATTAGGTCCACTGGATTCGATATACTCGAGTATTACCACCACTGTTTTTGTTTGGTGTTCGGGCCCGGTAAGGGGTATGTTTGGTGGACGGAATTGGTGTAAAGTAGAGATCTACGGTCATGGTTTGCTTCTTCAAACGTTGACGGAGTGTCAACGGGTTCAGATCAAGTAATGCAACGGGAATTTGGCTCTTGAGAGCCATCCGTATCCTTTTACCTGGAATTTGTTGGATAACTAATGATTTGCTAATTTGAATTGTTATTGCCCTCTTTTATGAACTCTTATGCTCGCTACTTTGATATTTCAAGTTTTACATAATGACCAACGTGTTGTTTGGGTTTGCATGAAGTTTTGGAACCTCACTGATCTTTGCCTCACTCTATTCCTTTAAATTTGTTTTCCTTACAGGGGTTACGATTGAGGGTGTAAGACTGGTACAGGCTAGCATAGTCTAGTTTTTTTAAAATTTTTGGCAATTGTACGCGCACTAGTGCTCGATGAGGGTCGAATGTATCTGGAACTCAAATATTTTATTATATTTGGGGATTGTATGAATGTTTGAGATAGAAGTGAATGTAATTGTACGTTCTAAGTTTGGGAACTGTTGTTTCATTTACTTTTGAGGTTGTAACTTATTTTATTGAAATAAGTGAGCGAGTCCTGGCGAGAGTTGGGTAGGTAGTCCGCCAAACCCTTGGGTATTCTCTAGGGAGAGGTGGGGTCGTCACATGGCCTCAAACCATTCAGAAAATGAGCCATGGTTGCCTCTCTATTTTCCACAATGTCACCTCTTAGCAAGGAGATTTCCATGTCCTTGTAGTAATCTTCGATACTTTGGCTATCTTGCGTCATGGTTTGGAGCTTATGGTACAAGTCTTTTGGTAGTTACTTGGAACAAAATGCCTCCTCATGATACGCTTCAACTCAGCCCACGTATTGATGACTGGTTCTCCACTTCTTCGCTGACTTGTCGTCTCTTGGTCCCACAAAACTACGGCGTAGTCAGTGAACTCTACCACGGCCAATTTCACTTTTTGTTCCTCGGAGTAGTCATTGTAATCGAAGACCAATTCAATTCTCCTTTCCTACTCGAGGTAAGCATTTGGATCGAATCTCCCTTGAAAAGGCGAAATTTTCATTTTAATACCTTTTATACTGTCCCCAACTGGTCTTGTATTCCTTCGCAGTCTCCTAAGGTGCTCTTCCTCATCATTAGAGCTATCAGATTCTTTTACTCAACTTTTGCTGCGGAATGATTTGTAATTGTCAAGTGAATTTCATGTTATGTAAAGTTCATCATGGATTGGCTCCAAAACTTCGTCTAGCATCTTCTTAAATTTAGCTTCCAGCATTTCAGTGAAAAGGTCAACATCAAATGATTGAGAATTTTCTTCACCACCATTAGACATTATTATATGAAACCTACAAAAACTGGTTAGTAATAAAAGAAATAACCTCACACTCTCTCTTACGTGTTTTACTCACACTCGTGTATCACTCAAGTGTATGCAACACTCTAATATTCTCATCAATTATTTCTCAAGGCACTTGATTGCTTCACTTGAAGAAATCAGAAATTGCTCAAGTGTTCTAGCCAACTTGTAGTTAAGAATCATTCAAGGTATGGCTAATGATAATTCGGTTCACTTGGACTAAGTTTTTGAGCTCAGAAAGGACCAGATTTAATTCAAAGGACTCGTGACTGCTTGCTAGAATTTGGACAAAGATGGATGAACCCAAACAGATTAATTTGGACAAGGAAAGACGAAACCTAGATCACTAGGAAAACTCAAGGAATCTGAAACTGTTTTGAAATTAATATGGCTGGCTGGTTTTGGATTGAAATCTCCCACCATTTCCTACTCAATCAGGTTTTTAACTTCCTCTTAGTCAAATCCAAGAGGTATTAGGAAAAGGCTTTTGAATTGGAAAGAAATTCCCTAGATAAACCACAAGTGACTAACGAAATTGTTTTGGTAATCCGACTAGGTTTAGTGTTTTGTTTCTTGATTCGTTTTTTTTTTTAATTTGAATCAAGAAGAAATCAAGAGTCGAATTTCCAAGCCAAAGCTGTCCAGATTTTTGTTTATTTCTACAACCAACACTAGACCTTTAAGAATGTAAGAATTCAAGATAGGTTTGATCAAGAACTCAAAATTCCTCAAGGTCTTTCAAGAACCCTTTGAAAAAAATTCAAGAAATTCCCAAGGAAACTTCAAGAGCCCATGTTCCAGCTCAAGAAAATCAAGAAACACTTCAAGAATGGGTCCAAAAATCAATCAAGTGTTCCAAGAAATTTAAACAGCCATGGATTGACACTTGAACAGCCATGAAGTGACACTTGAACAGCCACAAGTTCATTAATAACAGTTTAAAAAAATAAAAAAATTGAACAGCCATGAATTCATTAGTAAGCAAGTTTTTTTTTTTTGCTAGAATAATATCACAACTAAACGATACAAATTAACACATAAACTGAATGGAAAAAAATGATGAATTCAACAACCAAAAAACTTGGGCGGCTTCAACAAGAAAAACCCTAATGAAACGTAAACCCTAAACGTGACGGAGAAGAAACCCTAGATGACAATCGTGATTCTAGTTTTTTTTCAACACGAGAACCAAACATAGTAAACCCTAGAATTGCAAGACTCACATGGATAACTCAAGAACAAGACATGACTAACACGAACAAACAATTAACAAACAACAACAAATGCTCAACAATAGACAAAAGGGATATACATGATACTATCAACTAGCTTAAATACCAAACTGATACGAACCCACCAAGATGGCTAGACTTGAATCCCACAAAGTCCCGGATTTAGACTCACGTATCAAAGTTGAAGTGATGGAAAATTTTGACCCTTCTAACCCACGGAGTTATGAACATTGATGATCGCAACCCATAACTCAATAGAATAGCGAACCAAAGTGTTGAGTAGAGCAATGCCACAACCAAGGGTGTTTCTTGGTTAATAAGTCGATTGAATACTCTCAAGACAGTCTCTCAAGTATTCAAGCAAGCTCTCAAGGAAGCCAAGAGAACAAATTCTCACATTTTATTGCTGGAAAATTCTGAATTATGACACAAAGTGCATGAGATAGCTTATTTTTAGCCTTTGTCGAACCCTAATTCCTACTCCAACAAGCAAACAACTAAAACAAGCAAAATTGCTACCCAAACTAGGACATATTGCCTTGGCCAAGACTCTTAACAAAGCTGGCTGTTATTCTCTACTGATAAACAACTCAAACTATTAATGAAATGTTAAAAATAATAACTAAACAATGAAGACTAATCTGTAGATCAAGCTTGTACTCGAACTACTCCTTTTCAACTTGGACATTGTGACCAACCTCGAAGTCATTCTCTTCCACTTCCGAAACTTGAAATGAGGTATAAATGGTCTTGTCTTGATGTTCAAGTCCTTCAATCATCATAGGTTGACCTATTTGATCTTTCTCCGCATGAGCCAAGACTTGTAGAGACTCCCTTAACTTCTTAGCGTGTGATCTTGTTATCAGTCTGACTGGAACCTTCATGTGTGTATCACCCTCACCATGTCCAGTCGTGATCACCATCTCATCACTTTCTCACATGTTTTGATTCTTTATATGATCGATATATGTATAAAGTTAGATTTCAAATTTAATTTTTGCATAGTTGTTATTCATCCAAAACTGATCGTGTATACACTGTCAATGTATAAAAGATATCTATATATATATCCCATTCTTTTTTCTTAGATTATTTAATTATTTTTTGCCAAAAATTGATTCATGTCCTTTGTTTGGATTTTTCATAATGTCATGTATTGGTTGGTGTATTTAGTTACCTAATTTTGACATAGTTCCAAACATGTCATATGATAATCATTCTCTTAATAAATACAATTTTCTAATCATATATACCAAAAATAATGTTTGGATTTGGTATAGTATCATACATTCGTTAGTTTTATTTTGTTGCTAATTTTACTTAGTTCCAAACATGCTTACAATATATAACCCTATAATAATGTAATTAAATAAATGTACCAAAAATAACTATACATATTTGAAAGAAAAGATAATTTTTTATTGGAGAAACTGTCAAGGTAAAATTGCATTGACCTGAGTCACTCGCAAATTAATTTGGGGAAGCAAATTATTGCAGTGATATTCACTATGAGTTTGCTTCAAAATAGTGTTGTTCCTTAGACAAAAACATGCACATTATTTTGATAATTTTATGTTTATCCACTCTTCGATGTGGGCTAAAGTTGCAGAAGAAATTGTAAATTGAAGAAAAAACGTCTCAATTGACTCCACAGACCCATTTTTCTGCATTGCTTGTGTAGCTAACCAACTCGTCGGGCTTGAACCATAGGCTGATTTCATCCCTTACAGTCTTAGGGCCATCACTTCCATGAATAATATTCCTTCCAACCACAACAGCAAAGTCACCTTGATGGTTCCAGGTTCTGATTTCTGTGGATTTGTAGTTCAATAAGTTTCCAGTCGTATTTTATTACTCCTTCACCTTCCTAAACCATGGCAATGACAGGACCAAAGCTTAGGAAGTCACAGAGGCCATTAAAGAATGGTATTTTCCTTGAGATCATGATAATGCTTTTGTGCAAATTCCTTTGAAGGAGCCACAATTTTGATTGCCATGAGCTTCAAACCTTTGCGTTCAAAGTGGGATATAATTTTTGCAATCAATCCCCTCTGCACCCCATCAGTCTTGATGGTAATAAAAGTGCGTTCCAACTCTACAGCATGTGCTTCTTGCTCTGTGAGCATGTAAGCTGCTGCAGAAGGGCAAGAAGCCCTGAAATCCAACTTCTAGAAGCATTTCCTAGTGCCTGGCAGGGTTAATTGCCCTTCCTCTCAATGAAACTACTATTGTTCACCCTTCGGAACAGGCAAGAGAGCTTTGCCTGGTGGAATTAGAAAGAAGAGTCCTTGCAGCTCGTGTAGCAGATCTGCAAATTTAAGATCTCATTTTTTTTTCTTTTCCTTTTCTCAATTTATCTAATTGAAATTTATGAAAAATTGGTTCGGAGTTTGAGGTGAAAAGGTAAGGTCAAAAAGAGAGACCAACAATAATTATATCCACAATAATCAATATTAAAAGTTGACTAAATAACAATCTTTGACCAACATAAACTAACAGTCCAAGTTCATATTCCCCATAGAAATAATAATCATTATTAACCTAAAATAGACTAAGTGCTTAGGAAAGTTGCCAAAGGGTGTGTGGTTTGCTGATGTGTCGCTTTGTGATGGGTGGAAAAGTTGTAGTCCTGCACATGCTCAATACCTGCTTTGTGATGTTGTTACAACGTAAATGGGGTGTGTTTTGCTTGCTTGTATGGAACCGACAAACAGAGTCATAGTGGTGCTAATAATAAGAATACTCACCTGCTTGAATGGAACCGAGAAATAGACTCATAGTGGTGATAATAATAATAATACTTGGCTTCTGGTGATAATAATTATTATACTTTTTACCTAATGTCAGGTCTTTGGTGAGATTAGAGTGCCTATTAGGTCAATGTGACAGCTCATGAGTTACTTATTTACCCTTGGTTGACATGTTTATTTACATTCTTTTTTTGTGAGTTGACTTAGTTTTGTTGTGTTGGGTTATAGATGTCAAAAGAGATGCTTAGCCACTGTGCAACCGTTCAAACAAGACTCTCTCCTTTGACTTTGACAGCCATTTCCGTTCTTCTTCGTACGGTCTTAGAAGTTGCTCCATACTTTGTGTCCTGGATTTTGCAGATGCTATCATACTTTGTGGTTGCTTTACAGTTTGGGTCACCATTTTTTCTCTTTCGTTACACTGTTTCTGCTATAAGCTTGGTTTGCTCTTTTTTTCTTTGCTTGTTGCTCTGTTCTTTTGAAGCCTTCGTTTCTCTTCGCCTGCTTCAGGCAAATTGCCTCAGTCAGTTTTCTGTTTATCAATTTATATGTTTTTTAACTATTCCTGCTTATGAACTATGGTAGCATTGGCCATTTTATTCACTGACTTTGTTCTTTTTTCCCCCTTTCCCTGCTAATAAATGCTGGTCCATATATGCCTTTGCTTTGTGGTGAGCTCATTTTTTAAAATTTCTCGCCATTTTGTTTTGTCTCCAGCTTTCCTTTCTGTAGTTGTGATTTCCTCTTTAACAACCTGATTTGATGTCTTTATTTCTAGAATTTACTGGCACTTTCGTTCTTACAGAGAGCTTGTTATGGAGCTCATCTTCTATTATGTGTTATGGCAGGAATTTCCTTGCAGGTTAGATGCTTGTTTTTTCGTTTTCTTTGCCTCTTCCTCTCCTGTGCCTGCATTAGTTGATGGCTGTTTTTTTTCCACCCTGTGCTATTTTGCATTTGTATTTTGTCTGGATAATGGTCATTTCACAATTTACGTGTATTGCCGAACATGCATGGCATCTTCAGAATATTCATGCTTTAGTGTTTTTGCTCGCTACATTCTTTCAGTGCAGATGCTATACATGCATGTTTTCATCGTTTCATTGTATCATTTCTTATATTCTGTTCTTTGGAGCAACTCATGTGTGTTGTATTCTTTTCTTTAGATTCTACTATGGTCTTTTATGGCTATTGTTAATTGCCATCAGCTCATCATATTTGGACTGTTCCTTCTTAGTTATTTGAGTGAGATGGATAGAAATGCTATGCGACAAAAGCGTTACGCAGAAATGTCACACAGTGACAAGGATGACCTTTCACGTCGGAGGCGTGAAGCTAGGCTTCTTAAGAAAAAGGAGAAATCATTGCGTTCTTACCTTCGTAGGGTGGCTGTTCGGTTATGTAGAAAACTAGTGTCTGTTTCTCTGATTTTGCTCCTGCTGGTAATGACAAGTTAGCAAGTAGTCACAATCAAATTGTTGATAATCATACCGTTGTGGTTGATTGGACTATATGTCTGCCAGTGTACCTGCCTCACTGTCTGTTTCTAGTGGCGCTTCTTCCTTTCCTGTTGTGCCACATTTAGTACAATGTGATTTTTCTCCTGAAGGTATATATGCCATTGTAGTATTCTAGCTGTTTGTTCCGTGTCCATTTAGTTATTTAGTTGTTTTCGCCTTGTCGGCATCTTTGACTGCCTTCATTTTCTCTGTGGTGCTCTGATGCAAGTGACGACATCTATTTGTACGCTTTGCAGCAACTCTACTGAGTGGTAGCAATTCACGCTAGGAAAGATTAGCCAGAATCTAGTGCTTTAAAAATGAAAGAACAAGACTCTCTCTCCTCTCGTCTTTGCTCTAAAGTTCAACCCTCTCACCCCACTCATAGAAATGTCTTATCTAAAACATTGGATCATCTTTCAGATAACATTGTTACAACCTCCAACTAGAATGAACAAACTTTTGATACTTTGAATGAAAATGCACATAATGCCTCTAAATCTGTTATGAACTTACACTTTGAAATCCTTAGCTCTCTCAATGCGATGTCTTCAAATTGCTTCTCCAGAGACTGTGTTTCTTCTTCTTCTGCGTTCAATCTCTTGTCTGTTAGCATTTGTTAGGGTACAGGTATTTCAACACTTGGCAATCATTTTCCTTGACTTTCTTGTTCGCTTCTGGTATCGTCATCTTTTGTCTGCTATTTCGATATACATAAGACCATCTATCTCTCTGCATTACTGCAGCTTCATGCAGTGGCAGAGTTGACCGTAGGAAACATCCTATAGAGAGTAATTCTCAAGAGCAAATTACGCGAAATGTCACTAAACGATTGCGAGGTGCCGATTTTGGTCATTAAACTTTTTTATTAGCCAAAAATGTCACCGAACTAGTAAATCTGTACTGTTTTGGTCATTCCGTCTATTTATGCCATTGGGAGAAATGAAAAGTAACTTTTTAAGGGACAATTTCGTCTATTTACGTCGTTTTCGTCATTCCAGCTACTCTATGTTCCTATCACCGTCCTTGTCTTGCCTTCTGTCTGATCTCCTCCAAAACTTTTGAAAACCCTTGCTCATTCTCTCTCCGCTAGCTCAGAAACTCGTAGAAGCCGAAAGAGTCGGTGAAGTTCCTGGACTCGGAGCCAAACTCAGAGCGCCTCACTGAATCAACACTCCTGGAAGCCACGCTCAAGGAGCGTGCCCACGTCACCTTGGATGTCCGAGATAATACGATATCGTCGACGTCCTCATCGTCCCCCTTTGTCCCCCCATTGGCAAAATCAAAGCAGTTCATAGTTTTCTTCCTTTTTTATTCCTAATTTGACATGAGAAATAGGATTCCAGAGAAGCAAAAAATAGGTGAATCGGGAAACGGAAAAAGGTCAAAAGGCAGTTGGGCAATCAACTAACCATCTATTATCTACCTGGGATATTTCACTACATACCATACCACGTAGAAAGTGAGAAAATTATGGGCTATTGGTTTTCTCAAAAAAAAAAAAATTTTTTTATGGGATATTGGTTAAAGATGCACTTTACCAGTGTATAAAATGGAGGGGAGATATTGTCGTATTGCGGGCGAAAGGAGAGAGAAATGGAAAGTGAGTCACGAGATAGGAATGACTAAGGAATGCAACAGTTGCAGACTGCAAAGTGTGTGTGTGTGCGTGAGAGAGAGAGAGAGAGGTGGGGTGAAGTGGCAATTTCTTCTAACTTAAAAGGACGAGTAGCTGGAATGACCAAAACGGCATGAATAGACGAAATTGTCCCTCAAAAAATTACTTTCCGTTTCTCCTAATGGCATAAATAGACGGAATAACCAAAATGTTACAGATTTACTAGTTCAGTGACATTTTTGGCAGATAAAAAAGTTTAATGACCAAAACTGGCACCTCGCAATAGTTTAGTGACATTTCGTGCAATTTGCTCAATTCTCAGAAAAGAAAAAAAAAGCCCTTCTACCTTCGCATTCTTTACCTCATGACTAGTGTTCTAAGCAGAGGCAATCGGAGTGGTCTGTCTATAGAAGTGTCTCATCTTCCACAAGTTACCGTTGCAGCCTTTAATGAAAATGAACAAACTGTCCTCCTCATACTGAAAATACAAATAGCATCTTTGAACCTATGGATGGGTCAAATTCTGGATTTCTTGGCTCTTCTAATACTTCTTGTTTAGGTCTTATGCGAGCATGGTGTGTCTTCTTCTATTACATTCAATCCTCGATCTTTTAGTCCTGCTCAACCTACAGGTATCAGTGATTCATTTTCTAATTGTTTTTCTTCCTTTCCGTGTTCAGCCTCTGCCTTTTAAAAAATATAATTTGCCTCTTCTAAGACAATGTTGTGCCTTATGCCCAGCTTATTAGAATTTGCAATAGTAAATGTCCTGTTGCTTTAAAAACAAACAGTTATTCCTTCTAAAATAATAGAACTGTTTGCCGGGCAACACGAATGAGACCAACAAATCGTCTGATCTTGCTGTTGGTGCCACAGCTACTACAAGGAATCGTTCAAATGTTATATTGACAAGAAGGAGGCAATCAGGTTGCCCTTTCTTTGCTAGTCGTATTTCAGACCTTTTCACCCATATTCCCTTTATATTAGTCTTGTTTAAGATTTGTTTGAGAGTATCGTTCCCATTACATAGCCTGAACTACAAGAACAGTTACTAGACGCCATCGTTCAAATGTCTCTAGGATTGATGAAATTCCTAAAGAATCTTTATTGCTTCCTGATGCTCTTGATTGTCAATATTGTGGAGCTAAGAGATTTCATTTGAAACCCCCTAGCTTTTGCTGTTCTCAAGGAGAAATTTCTATTGTTGCTCCTCCAATGCCTTACGCTCTAAAGCGTGAAGAATGTAAACATTTTAGAAAATTAGCTTGTACTTATAACAATAACTTGTCTTTCACTTCCTTTGCTGCAAAGTATGATCCGGAATTGACAAGGAATGCAAGAGGAGTCTATACCTTTCGTGTTTAGGGCCAGGTTTATCATTTTCTAAACAGTTTATCACAGCCCGATGATAGACCTTGTGGAATTCATCTCTACTTTTTTATACTGATGAAGAATTAATCAAGCGAGTTGCTGCTTCTGACAAGCTACGTGAGAGCACTTTAAAGCTATTAATGGACATACTTTCTGATAATCCTTATGCTAGATTCTTTAAGGATCTAAGGGATGTTCCGCATCTTGAAAAGCATAATGTTGTGCTGAACTGTTATCCTGGCCTTGATTAGCGGTATTTATAATCTTCCTTCTACTTCTCAAGTTGCCGCTATATGGACTGAAAATAATGATGAATCAATCGATAAACGAGCACATATTCTCATATATAGCCACTCAAATACTGCTCACAAAGTCCAGCATTATTATGCTTGTTATGATCCTTTGCAGTATCTTTTCTTATTTCCTTGTGGTGAATATGGATGGCACCACGCAACTAAGCGAGCCTATAAAAGAAGGCGAAGTGATAATTCCTGTGATGAAAAGGTTATCATTGATCCTTCTTCTATACAGGATCCATCTAAACTTATGGATTTAGAAAAGAGAGGCAAGCACATCTCCTATCTTTTATAATTTATGACTTCGCGTTTACGAAATAAACTTTTGTTTTCATGTTGAATTTTTTCATTTCGTATAGCTGCTGACCATGGAAAAAAGGATGAGCATACTGTATCAGCTAGAGAGTATTATTGCTATAGGTTCCACATCAGAAAAAATGATGAATCCATGTTATTGCATACTCTTAGATTGCTACAACAGTTTTCGATTGATTCCTATGTAAAAATTGAAACATCTAGGCTGGATTTTCAGCGCAAGAGGCAAAATGATATTTGAACAGAAATTCTTGAAGGAGTCCTAGATAGTATTTCCATTGGTTAGACAGAAGGCTCAAAAGTTGGTCACAAGGTGATATTACCGGCTTCTTTTATCGGTGGTCCAAGAGATATGAGGCAGAGATATCTCGATGCAATGGCATTGGTACAAAAATATGGAAAGCCGGATATATTTCTGATCATGACATGTAATCCAATGTGGAAAGAGATTCAAGATAATCTGCAATTTAAAGAAAAACCTCAAGATAGGCCAGATCTTTTTGTCTATAGAGTATTTAGAGCAAAATTTGAGATGCTCAATGCTGAACTTTTAGACAAAAATTTTTGGAGAAGTCGCTGCGTGTGTTTATGTTATTGAATTTCAAAAACGGGGCTTTCCTTATGCTCACTTGTTATTAATCTTGAAGCCATAATTCAAGTTGCTTAATCCTGACTTATATGATAGAATAGTTTCTGCTGAACTTCCTGATCCTAAGCAGTTCTCTCATTTGTACTCTCTTATTCTTAAACACATGGTTCATGGCCCTTGCCGAAGACATGGACAAGAATAGCCCTTGTATGAAAAATGGTGCCTGTAAAAATCATTACCCAAAAAGCTTCTGTGAACATACGACTCATGCCAAAGGACAGCTATCCATACTATAGGAGAAGGAATGATGGCAGAAAAGTAACTGTCTGCAGGTTTGAACTTGACAATAGATGGATCATCCCTTATAATCTATATCTTTTAGCCTTGTTTGATTGCCACATGAATGTGGAAATCTGTTCTACTTTGAAGCTTGTGAAATATTTATACAAGTATGTCTTTAAAGGACATGATCTTATCAGTTTTAAAATTATATCTGATGATTCCCCGTGCCGATGTCGATGAAATAAAAGAATTCCAGTAAGGAAGATGGATTTCACCCCCTGAGACTTTTTGGCGCATCTTCGAATTTAGGCTAAATGAGATAACTCCAGCAGTTTATACTCTTCAGTTCACTTACCTGACCAGCAGCTTATCACTTTCAACAATAACTCAGACCTTTTACCGCTAATGAGGAAATTGACTTTTCAAAAACCATGTTGACTGAGTTCTTCAGAATGAACAAAACAAATACAAAGGCTCAGAACTTGAAGTGCTTTTATAGAGAATTTCCAGAAAATTTTGTTTGGTCTTTTAAATTTAAAGTTTGGACTGAGAGTAAGCGTAAAAAAATCATTGGAAGGCTGGTCACAGTTAGCCCTCGTGAAGGAGAGAGATATTACCTTAGACTCTTGGCTAACTCATGTTCGAGCACCTACATCATTTGATGACCTGTTAACTATTGATGGCCAAAAATGAATTGCTTTAGAGATGCTGCTTTGGCCCTTGGACTTTTGCAGTCAGATACATATATACAAGAGACCCTTGAAGAAGCAGTTGTTTTCCAAATGCCATCCTCTTTGAGACTGTTATTTGCTACTATTCTTGTTTATTGTTCTCCCAGCAGATCCTCAATTTCTTTGGGACAAATTTGAGTTATATCTCTCTGCAGATTACCATCGATCCCAACATCTGTGTTTTTATACCCTGAAGAAATCAGAAATAGAGTCCTGGCAGGAAATTAAAAAAATTGGTCGAACAGATGGGTAAAAGTTTTGCTGACAACCATCTAGCTGCAAACACTTCGGCAGTTGTGCACTATGATCAGCTAACAAAGGAAATTGAGTGTGAGAGAAGTATTGAAGTTCTAGCAGAGGATCTTCTTATGCCTTTCAAGTTAAATGTTTGAACAACGGCATGCCCTATGATTTAATTCTCCAGTCAGTTTTCTCTCCTCTTGGGCCAAAGTTTTTTTATTGATGGTCCCTGGAGGGAACTGGTAAGACCTTCTTATATAGGTCCCTTCTTGCTACCTTGAGTTCCCAAGGACACATTGCTATTGTGGTTGCAACATCAGGTGTCGCAGCCTCTATTCTTCTAGGAGGAAGAACAGCCCACTCTAGGTTTAAAAATACTATTAGATTTTTCTAGAATAAAACCTGCCAGCTTAGTAAACAGGGCAGGATTGCAAGATTACTTCTTCAATCTAGGTTAATCTTGTGGGACGAGGCTTCAATGGCCAAACTAGAAACTGGTAGAAGCCTTTGATGATTTGCTTAGAGATATAATGGACTGTGACCTTCCATTTGGAGGAAAAGTAGTTGTTTTTTGTCGTGATTTTCGTCAAACTTTGCCAGTTATCAAACAGGCTACAAAGCAAGTTCTTATAGAATCTAGTCTTCCTAACTCTCCTTTGTGGTCTAAGTTACAAAAGCTTCAGTTGACACAGAATATGCGAGCCATCTTAGATCCAGCATTCTCAAAATTCTTATTGAGAATAGGAGAAGGAAGAGAAGCTGTTGATAGACATGGTGAAATAACTTTATCTTCTGAGATGGTCATCCCTTATACTGAAAAAGAAGAATCTTTGAACAGGTTAAGGAATTTTTCCTTCCAAGTACTATTTTTATCAGGTCTTTGCTGTATAGTTCAACATTTATATATTCTCACTTAAATTTTCTTGCGAACAGGTTACTCAAATCTGTTTTTCTAGATTTAATGACCTATTCAAAAGGATCCTTAAAGTATGATCAATAGATGTGTCTTTGCTCCAAAAAATAGTTCAGTTGATGAAATAAATGACGTGATGATCAAAAGATTTCCTGGAAATCTTCATGTCTATGTCAGTTCTGATAGAACTGTTGATCCACGCCATCAAGGAGACTATGAAAATTTTTAAATTCCTCAAAATCCAAAAGGTCTTCCCTCCTCACAAGCTGGCTGCTCAAAGAAAATTGTCCAATGATGCTTATAGAAACTTGAACCCTGTGACGACCCCACCTCCCCCTAGGGTGTACCCCAAGGGTTCGGCGGACCGTCCTGCCTAAACTCTTCACCAGGACTCAGCTCACCTCACGTCAAAGAAAATAGGGTGCAACCTCAAGGAATTAAAGGAAATAACAAGTTCCCAAGTTTGGAACATACAGATACATTCATTTCTATCTCAAACATCCATACAATCCCAAATATAATCAAAAGATTTAAATTCTCAATAACATTCCACCCCAATTGAGCGACAAGAGCAAGTATAATTGCAAAATTTCAAAAAACTAGACTATGCTAGCCTGCCACCAGTCTCACGCCTCGCTCGTACCCCCTGTAAGGAAAAATAAATGGCGTGGAATGAGCTAAAAAATCAGTGAGGTTCACAAACAAGTAATCAGGTATAGAAATCAGGGAAACGTTACATTTAACAATTTGCACATTTGCACAGTAATATCCAGTCATTCAAGAAATAAACACTCAATCATTGGAAGGATACGTGCTCATTTGGATCCATTCATTCAAGTCATTCATTCATTCATTCGCCAATCATTTTTCTTATCCTGTTGACATTAGAAACATTTGCAAGTGAAAAGTCCTCCAGTTTATTAACATTCATTCATTGATTTCATTTCCCGCCACTAACCAATTCACTGGCCAGTTCTCCACCAACATTCATGGTCATACTCGAGTATACCAAAACACTGTTCCAGGGTCACCAGCCGCCCGGCCGAGTTCGCTTCTGGTTCGAGTCGACTGGCAACTAAGGGCAAGGGCCCAATTCAGCCAAAAGGCTTACATTCATGTACAAGTAGCATTCAATCATTGAAAATTCACTTTGGCTTGGGTTGAGTGCGATAAAGTACACACTCGCCCATCGAAAATTCATTTAGCCAATCCTTAGAAAACATTTAACATTCCAGCAAACATTCACAAATAGTCACATAGTCACTTATTGTACAAACACACGAGGAACACTCACCCGTCTAAGCCAAAATAACGTCAAAAGTTTCCTTTCGGATTATACACTTGATCACCGACAAACCCTAAGAATAACCAATTCCAAATTGAAGTGAGCAAATGTAATTCAAAATTTTCGAGATAAAACTAACACTTTTCGTCTTAGTTGATACCAAATCTTGGTAAAAAACAACTCATATACTACTATTGAAGTGCATTCAAGGATACATATGTAATTTTTAAGATTCAACTAACCCTAAAATCAAACCTTACATCTTACTAATATTCATAAGAGCAAGTAATAGAAATTTGGGGCAGCATGCCTTTTGTATTTAGCTATTTTTCAGCCACTTAGCGGTTTCATTTCTTTCCTCAATTTCAGCCCAAATTCACACATAAGCAATCTTAACACAATAGCCCTTCAATTAAGCTCAATGTCATCCAAATACAAGGCAGTTCTAGTAATAAAATGACCAAGCACCAAAGATGGAAACTAGTATTAAAGAAGAATAACTACGTAACAGGTTTGACATCTTCCGGCGTTTGGTCACAACTGAAGTTACGCTTATCGGATTCGTGTACATTTTATGGCATTTCGAAACTAAGACAGAGATATATATTTCTTATGAAGACATCAACACCTAGTTCGTGCATTTTCAAGGTCAAAATGTGAAATCTCAGAGAAAACAGAAAGCTGACTGTGAAATAGGGCTTTTGGCAGTCAGGGGTAATTTAGTCATTTTATAAGATACAGCTGCTCCGATTGAGTTGAAATTTTGCAGGTATATATTTAACTCCATTCCCTACAACTTTCATGTTTTGAACAATAACCTGATTCGGCCCTTTACCATGGACGAATAATGCAGTGCAGAACAGGGCAGATTCCACTACACTTGCTGGAATTTGATGTTTTAATGCTTCTAAAACTAAGATTCATGCCTTGAATCACTACCCCAAGTCCCTATCCAACCTCATCATCATCATATACTAGCCTAAACAAAAAATAATCACAACTAGAATTTTCAAACCCTAGCCCTAAACATTCCACCATATTAATGCAAAACTAAATAATTAACCATAGGAAACCAAGAACACAAGCTTATCTCCCAATTTTTAACAAGATTAAGTACAAGAAAAGGAAAGGAAACCATTATACTTTACAAGAGCTGCTTGTAAGTGAAAACCAAAACCTCTTTTCTTCCAAAACTTTACCACACAAAGTTTGCCAAACACCACAAGATAAGTTTTAATTGGTTTAGGTTTTGAGATTTCACTCAAACAAGATGGATTCAAGGTTGAAGCTGCTAGCTTTCCTCACTTGTTTTTCTCTCCTCTCACTCTCGGGCCAAGACCAACAAGAAATGAAGAAAAATCAGCCCGAGAAGAAAGATAAGAAGATAGGAAATTTGCTTGGTCAAAGTCAACAAGTGTCACACTTTGATTTGTGCGTCAATTTTTTTTCTTTTCTCTCTTTTTGTTGCGTCCCAAATTTTGGCTGGATTGAGGATATTTTGGGCTGATTTTGCCTCAATTAATAACAAGGAGATTATGGTAATAAAGTAATGTTCAAGTGATGCCACTCAATCAGTAGCAAACGGCGTACGTCGGTTTCAAACTTATTTTCCTTAACTCGCGCCGTACTAGGGTTTTAACCTATGATTCACTAACTTATTAATAGCACTTCTAATCATACACTCCTCTTATCTAAAACTCACTCTTAACCACCAAATTTAGTACCCACACCTCACCAATTAATTACACTACCAAAATACGCGAAAACTCTAATTTACCCTAACGTGAAAGAAAAAGGGAAACTCTTAATTTTATGATTTATTGCAACTATGGAGAAGGTAAATGACTAGTAAAGCTATTATAAAGTAATTTATTCAAAATAAAAGGGACTTTTAAGAAAATAAGAAGAATTTTGCGAGTCCTCACACTCTCTCCCCCTTAAGAAAATTTCGTTTTCGAAATTTTTACCTTCCATTTCTTCAGATAACTCTGGAGTCCATTGCTTGTCCAAGGCATATACCCGTGTTGGTACTTTTGGTCGGTTCCCTCTGTCATTAGATTGTCTATATTGGTTCTATTCACTTGTCGAGTACTATTCCCTCGTGGCTGCTTCTTCGAGTAGTTGTTAATTTGATGGTCGGTACTCCCGCAAATCAGACACTTGTGCCCCTTCACCCAGCATTCATCCTCAGTATGATTTGTCCTCCTAACAATATCCACAAGCCAAGCGAAGAGCCACTTTTTGGCTTTCTCGAGAAATTCCCTCTTGTTGCTCTTTTCCTATTTGAATTTCTCTTGAAGAACCTCTTCCAATTGTCCTAATGTCCAGGGTGGGTAGTGCGGAAAGTCCATTCTTCTTACTTTAGAGGGCATTATATTTTTCTTAGATTCCTCAAGTGTACTAGTAGGTGTACTCCTCTTTCTCGTTATGAAAAGCCTTCACTTGCGCCCTCGTAATTTCAATTCTTTGAGCTTTTTCAAGAGCTTCCGTGAATGTATTAATTTTGTGCAGCCGCCAAAACTTCTTGTATTTCCACATTTAACCCCTGTTACAAATCGTCTCACCCTCCTTTGTTCTGTAGCTATCAATTCGGGAGCAAATTTTGATAGTTTCGTAACTGTCTCAATACTCAGCTACACTTAGGGTTCCCTAAACGAAGCTTAATAAAATCATCTTCCCTCTTCTCCTGAACTATCGGTGGAAGATATTTTTCGTTAAACTCCCGCCATGAAATTCAACCAGTCCACTGCAGTCGCCTCTCTCTCCCACTTAGCCCTAACTACAATTCCACCAGGCTCTGGTTGGTCCTTCAAATTGAAAGACGGCAAAAGCCACTTGTCTTTCCTCTGTATAATGCAAGGCTACAAAAATATTTATCATTAGCTTCCAACTAGTTTTCAGCTACTTCCTGGTCAGACCCTCCAAAGAATTTCGATGGAGAAAACTTTGGAACGCTCTAAGGCCCTGTCCCTCTTATCTCAGGGTTCTTAGGCTGATTCACTGGAGCTCGACCTTGTTGCCTCCATTCAATTGCACTACGATATTTGCCATCTATTGTATTGCTGTTGTACTTGGTCTCCTGTTTCGACTCTTGGTTCTTGTTTGCTATTCTACCGCCGCGTCTCTTATTTCTCTTGGTTCTTTACTTTGCCTACCGCCACGTCCACGGTTAGCCCTATGTCCACCGACTAGCCCCCTCGTCCTTGACTTCGTCTACCCTCCATACCCTTCTCTCTCTTTTCTTTTTTTCAAAAGATGATATAGTACGTAAACAAAATAAATTGGCTAAAGCGGAAGATAAAGACAATTTTTAAAACCATAACCAAGGATAAGGAAACACACTTAGCATATCTATAACACACCAAGTTCACAAAAATACATATCAAGTTGAACAAAATCAAGTGCCAGCAAGTATTGACATATCACGAGCACAAATACATACAAGTGGCAATAAAGTGGCAAAACAAGAAGAAACAACACGACATGTCGTCCCAACCACCCTAACTTACTTCCTACAACCTCAAGATCTTACGTTTCTAGCTCTAGCCGTCATCCACAAATCAGCTGCATCACACTTCTCTCTGGCCGATATTGCCCCAGAGTCGGTTAAAATATTTTCCGTTCGATCTCTCACTTTCTCTACTACCCCGAACTAGACGTCCGTTGACCTCTTGCACTTACTCTCACAAAACATTAGCCCGTTCTTAGTTCCCGCAATGGGAGATCTCAAGTCCCTTAACATTACCCTAAACTCCTTGAGCTACTCGAGTACAAGAATTTGATAATAAGATAATTCACAACTCGCAGCCGGCCGGTCCCAAGAGACATCACCACATTCGAAATTCCCTACCCAACATACATATCTTATTTTCCCAAGTATCAAGATAAAGGGTTTATACCTATCACATTCATGATTCACAGCTTCATGTTCTAGAAGCAGTACTTAAGCCTTTACTCATTCACCATAACACCACTTGGCTCAATTTCACCCCACGCAGAGACCACGCGAAGTGGCTCTGATACCACCTGTGACGACCCCACCGCTCCCCGTAGGGCGTACCCCCAGGGGTTCGGCGGACCGTCTGCCTAACTCTCGCCAGGATTCACTCACTCACGTCAAGAAAATAGGTGCAATCTCAAGAATAAAGGAAATAACAATTCTCAAGTTTGGAACATACAGATACATTCATTTCTATTTCAAACCATCCATACAATCCCAAATATATCAAAAGATTTTAAGTTCTCAATACATTCAACCCTAATTGAGCAACTAGAACGAGTACAATCGCAAAATTTCAAAACTAGACTATGCTAGCCTGTACCAGTCTCACGACTCACTCGTACCCCCTGTAAGGGAAAACAAATGGCGTGGAATGAGCTAAAAACCCAGTGAGGTTCCCAAAACAATTAATCAGGTATAGAAATCAGGGAAACGTTACCTTTAACAATTTACACATTTTGCACAGTAATATCCAGTCATTCAAGAAATAAACACTCAATTATTGGAAGGATACGTGCTCACTTGGAGCCATTCATTCATTCATTCGCCAATCATTTTGCTTATCCCTCTAACATTAGAAAACATTTGCAAGTGAAAATTCCTCCAATTTATTGAAATTCATTCATTGATTTCATTTCCCGCCACTAGCCCAATTCACTGGCCAGTTTTCCACCAACCTTCATGGTCATATTCGAGTATACCAAAACACTGTCCCAGAGTCACCAGTCGCTCGACCCGAATCCGCTTCTGGCTCGAGTCGACTGGCAACTAAGGCAAGGGCCCATTCAGCCAAAGGCTACATTCATGTACAAGTTAGCATTCAATCATTGAAAATTCACTTTGGCTTGGGTTTGAGTGCGATAAAGTACCACTCGCCATCGAAAATCCATTTAGCGATCCTTAGAAACATTTAACATTCCAGCAAACATTCACAAATAGTCACATAGTCACTTATTGTACAAACACACGAGAAACACTCACCCGTCTAAGCCAAAATAACGTCAAAAGTTTCCTTCGGATTATACCCTTGATCACCGAAAAACCTAAGAATAACCAATCCCAAAATTGAAGTGAGCCAAATGTAATTCAAATTTTCGAGATAAAACTAACACTTTTCATCTTAGTTGATACCAAATCTTAGTAAAAAATAACTCATATACTACTATTGAAATGCATTCAAGGATACATATGTAATTTAAGATCCAACTAACTCTAAAATCAAACCTTACAATCTTACTAATATTCATAGAAGCAAGTAATAGAAATTTGGGAAGCATGCCCTTTGTATTTAGCTATTTTCCAACCACTTAGGGCTTCATTTCTTCCTCAACTCAGCCCAAATTCACACATAAGCAATCTTAACACAATAGCCCTTCAACTAGGCTCAATGTCATCCAAATACAAGGCAATTCTAGCAATGAACGACCAAGACCAAAGCTGGAAACTAGTATTAAAGAAGAATAACTACGTAACAGGTTTGACATCTTCCGGCGTTTTGGTCACAACTGAAGTTACGCTTATCGGATTGGTTATAATTTTATGGGCGTTTCGAAGCTAAGACAGAGAGATACATTTCTTAATGGACATCAACACCTAGTTCATGCATTTTCAAGGTCAAAATGTGAAATCTCAGAGAAAAATAGAAAGCTGCCTGTGAAATAGGGCTTTTGGCAGTCAGGGGTAATTTAGTCATTTCATAAGATACAGTGCTCCGATTGAGTTGAAATTTTGCAGGTATATATTTAACTCCATTCCCTACAACTTTCATGTTTTGAACAATACTTGATTCGGGCCTTTACCATGGACGAATATGCAGTGCAGAAACAGGGCAGATTCCACTACACTTGCTGGAATTTGATGTTTTAATGCTTAAAACTAAGATTCATGCCTTGAATCACTACCCCAAGTCCCTATCCAACCTCATCATCATCATATACTAGCTAAACAAAAATAATCACAACTAGAATTTTTCAAACCCTAGCTAAACATTCCACCATATTATGCAAAACTAAATAATTAACCATAGGAAACCAAGAACACAAGCTTATCTCCCAATTTTAACAAGATTAAGTACAAGAAAAGGAAAGGAAACCATTATACTTTACAAGAGCTGCTTGTAAGTGAAACCAAACCTCTTTCTTCCAAAACTTTTACCACACAAAGTTTGCCAAACACCACAAGGTAAGTTTATTCGGTTTAGGTTTTGAGATTTCACTCAAACAAGATGGATTCAAGGTTGAAGTTGCTAGCTTTCCTCACTTGTTTTTCTCTCCTCTCACTCTCGGCCAAGACCAGCAAGAAATGAAGAAAATCAGCCAAGAAGAAAGATAAGAAGATAGGAAATTTGCTTGGTCAAAGTCAACAAGTGTCACGCTTTGATTTGTGGTCAATTTTTTTTATCTTTTCTCTCTTTTTGTTGGTCCAAAATTTCGGCTGGCTTGGAGGATATTTTGGGGCTGATTTTGCTCAATTAATAACAAGGAGATTATGGTAATAAAGTAATGTTCAAGTGATGCACTCAATCAGTAGCAAACGGTGTACGTCGGTTCAAGTTTTATTTTCCTTAACTCGCCGTACTAGGGTTTTAACTTATGATTCACTAACTTATTAATAGCACTTCTAATCATATACTTCCTCTTATCTAAACTCACTCTTAACCACCAAATTTAGTACCCACACCTCACCAATTAATTACACTACCCAAAATACGCGAAAACCCTAATTTACCCTAACGATGAAAGAAAAGGGATACTCTTAATTCTATGATTTATTGCAACTATGGAGAAGGTAAATGACTAGTAAAGCTATTATAAAGTAATTTATTCAAAATAAAAGGGACTTTTAAGAAAATAAGAAGAATTTTTGCAAGTCCTCACAAACCCTACAGAAGGATTGTGCAATGGTACGCAACTCATTTGTAGAGAGCTGAGGCAAAATACTATCTGCGTAGAGATAGCTGTTGGCCAGCATCAAGGAAAAAGAATTTTTCTCCCTAAAATTCCTTTGCAAGCATCTGATGACGAGAAGAATGGCCTGCCATTTATAAGGACACCGTTTTCCTATCCGTGTTTGTTTTGCCTTGACAATCAACAAATCCCAAAGCCAAACACTAGATTATGTTGGAATCTACCTTCGCGAACCAGTTTTTTCTCACGGACAACTATATGTTGCTTTATCTAGAGTTAAAACTTCTGTAGCACTTAAAGTCCTTATTGTGCTTGGAACTTTTGATGGCATAAAAGTTGATTGCAAGACTAGAAATGTTGTGTTTGAGGAAATACTTCAACTGACTGAACACCAGAACTGCACGTTAGAGTTAATTAAACTTTAGGTTTGTTGCCCATAATTATTATTTTGTTGTTATAATACCTGTAATAGCATTCTATATCCGTACTAATATTTGATAGATATTTGCTTTTATTGTTTTCCATTTATCATGGATAAGCTGTTATCCATAAAGAAATTGTACCTGATATGCAAGACTGGTCGTGCAAAGTTATTGTTCAGGAAAAACAGCAGGTTACCCAATCACTGTCGACACTGACGAAAGAAGCAAAAGTTTATTTTTGTTGATACAGAGGTAGATAGATACAACCTTTACATTTAAAATTTCTGTTTATATTATATTCATATTCACAATTGATTCACACTTGAACATCTTCGTTTATGCAATAGGGATCAAAGGTTGAAGGCATTATTTTCAACCATGACATTCCTAAGGTCGGACCAATCTTGCAGGTGTACAAAAAGTACAAGATATCGAATGCTGTGGTAAGACCAATCCACCCAAAATATCAAACAGGTTGAACTGACAATACAGTGGATGATCACTAGTAAGACTGTCATTGAAGAGGATGCTGATGATGAAGATAATAATGCCTGTCAAATTTAACTGCACTCAATTCACAGACTTGGCACAATACATGGATCATAGGGATAAATCTGTGGGTATGTATGTTGTGTATTACACATATATCATGAATTCCAGCTTTAGAACAACTTTTACAAGAACATATTTCTTTCACAGATGTCCTTGGAATAGTTATTGAAGCACAAGACAGGAGGATCATTAATAAAGATTTCAAAGAATCTGTTGCTCAGAAATTTGTCCTTGTCAATGAAGAGTAAAAATTTCCTTTCTCTTGCTCTTTCAAGTTTTACTTAGTTCCATTTTCATTTTATGTATATCTCTTATATGTCTTAACAGCTACTTACTATCTTCGTATTAGATCACAAGCTGTGATACTTTCTATGTGGGATGATTTCATCAAGAATGAAGGACAGCAGATATTAGCTGACATACACAACTACCCTGTCGTCATATGTTGTTGGCTGAAAGTTAGCAACTATAATGGTAATTCTGCCTCTATACATCTGTTATTTTAAGTTGTATTTCCATGAAAAATTGATGCACTAGACTTGCCGATGTATCATCATTTTAATCCTATAGGAGTTGCACTGTCGACGTGGTTTGATTCTGCGATCCTCGTTGATCCTCCTGTACAGGAAGCAAGAGAACTAAAGAACTGGTATTGATTAATTATTTATGTCATGTAAGCAATTGATCACCTATAATCAATTGTTTCCATTACTTTTTTCATTTACTCTATGACGGGGCGATGAGAAATACCAAACTACTTGCAGCAATCATTAATGAAAAAGCTATATAAAGTATAACCCTCACATATCAGTGAAACCAGATTAAAAAATCACTTTAATTTCAAATGTCAGGCCATCACAAAAGGTTCAGAACTTTTTCCTCTAATCTGTCATTTAACTGTCCATTTGCATATCAACATATGGGTTAAAACTCTGCCTTCATTGTTGTTTTTTAGAATATAAGGGTGAAAGCAAGGTTTTCTTTTCAGCACATATTCCAGAAATATTGGTATATGAGCTGTAAAAAATGCTGTCGAGCACTGCTGTAGCAGATGGAGTTATTTTTATGTGTAATACATGCAAAGAAAAGTATCCTGCTCAGCCTAGGTAATTGCTGTAAAATTCATTAACGTATAAGTTCTGCTCATTGATTATTTAACTATTCTTTTGTAGACATGATTCACTGAAATTTACATACATCTATAGGTCTCGCCTTTGGACATGGATTTATGTGATGATACTGGTGGCCATCACAGCTTCTATCTTTGGAGAACAAGCAGAAAAGCTGCTAACATTCACTGCTTTTTGAAATAATGGACCATATTAAGCAGACCTGTTCTCGTTAAAAAAAACAACTGTCAAACTTATTATTATTTCCATTTAATTCTTATTGCAGTAGACGTCTACATTGTCCATATAATCTTTATCCATTTACTTATTTTTTTTTCTCCATCTTTTCCTTTCATAGAACATTGAGCTCCCTCTTGAAGCTGTCCATAAGTAGCTGGAGTCAAAGTGGTTTCTGGGTACACATAAATCAGTGCAAACTCAAATGTCTGATGCAAAGCAGCGCTATACAATTATCTACTATTTCTGAAGTTGTTGATGCTACTCGTGCTATTCAGCCACCAACCGAGTCAAAGAATGATACTTTGTTAATCGACCTCCAGGCTGACACTATTGACACCATCGCTCCAGGTATCAATAGTTGAGCAGTAGCATTTTACAGTACCAGTAACATTAACAAAGCTTTTATTTCATTCTCAAATAAAAAATGATTGCTCATAAAAATCAGTTCAAAAACTTCTTTGTTCTTCTGATTCTATTATACAATTGAGTAGTTATTTAATTATCACAATTGAATATAGCCTATATCTATATTAATATTTTGGCTTTGTTAACAAAATTCATCATGCTACAGGAGCTTCACTGTTAAAGAAACCAAACCAGCTTTGAAGGCTAGACAATGTCTGACTGAAAAATTTGATCTGATAGATGATGGAGGCAATAATACTTCCCAGATTGTCAATGAAAGCTCCAAGAAAAAGGCGAAGCTCATTTAGATTGCTCTCATTTCCTTTTGTATTCATAGCAATAAATGGTTAACGCAATTGTATGTTGCTATCAATTAATTTTTGTTCAGCAACTTATTCTGCTGGAGAAGCTATGCTGCCAGTGCTTGATCCCCTTCTTTTGAACTTTATTTTGTTTGGTAGCTTATTCTGCTAGGGGAACTATGCTGCCAGTGCTTGATTCCCTTTTTTGGAACTTACTGCTAATATAAAAAAAGTCATGAAAGCTAATATAAAAAAAGCTATTGTAGATTAATCTCACAATGATGGTTAAAAAGTCATGAAATATGCAGAATGCTTATTAAGTTTTCATGGAAAGTATTAAAAAGATGTTTCAGATGACAATTTTTTCTTTCGTGGTTAAATTTAACAAGATGACCAATTTTTCAGATGATGTTTGCTATAAGGGTTTGCAAGTGGTAGCCCTGATGCAGATGCATCATCTGTGTGACTCTTTGCTGCTTGTGGCTTGGAACTTTTAATTAGTTGCTCAGTCATATAGCAAAAACTTAAGGGATTTATGCTGCAACGATTGGAGCAATCAGTGTTGTCTACTCTTCTGCAGATGTCGCAACAAGATATATCGACCTAAAAGCCCTTATATTTTGGAGACTAATTAATTATCTTCTCTGAAAATTGTCCTCCCTTCCATTGTTTGTTGTGATTGCTTTTTCTATATATATATTTTTTGTGATGTCTTTAATTGGCCACAGAGGAGATCGTCTCATGAGAGCTGCTAAGGTATATTGTCTAATCTTTGTTTAAACCATATATATAGAGACACACACATATGTATAATTCTTTCTCTTATTGCCAGCTACAAAAAAAAAATTCTACATTTTCTCCACTTAACAAATATAAAAGAGCAAAAATGGTGAATAACAAAGCAAAAAAAAAAATTTCCACTTTTTTTTAATAAAAGTGGTATGCAAAATCAAGATAGTTGGAATCTTTAAATGGTGAATTCCAAATCGACTTGTGTTCAAGGATAGGTTAGAATAAAATGCTAAGAAATACCTGTGGAGCTATTCTACAATTAGATAACAAACTCATGCTTAAGGTTAAAAAATACATACTTATTAAATCATGTTTTTATGCTCAAGAAGAAAAAAGTTGGGCCTACTGTACATGTTCAAAAACTATAATCCATTTCTTAAATTGCATTTTTTTATGCAAAAAAAATGTTTACATGGAGAGTCCCTTATATTTTTTTATTTTTTGGCAAAACAGAAGGACCCCTCTAACCATTCTAACTCAAAAAACAACCAGGTAGCTTATGATACAGATTGCCAAAAAAAAAAAATCATCAACCAAGTAACAGAAAGAATCATCAAATAAGTAAGAATTATAAATCCAAAGAACCTAGAAAATAAAAAGAAAAATTTTAAGCTCAAGAAATCGTTAGATATTGCTCTATATCTAAGCCATTATCTTAGTGAAAATTCAAAGAGTTTCTTCCATGCTCCTCATACTCACCACATAAAGTGCTACCTCCTATACAAATTATCATAACCAAAATCATCAAAATCTCAAAAAAAAAAAAAAAAAACAAAGAGATAGACCACCAAAAAAAGGGAAGAAAGAAAGAAAAATAAGAAAATGTATATTTACCCTGGCAAGTTGAAGTTGGTCAATATTGAGAGCCGAGGCTTATTTTCAGTAGATGATGTCCTGTCCAAAGAAACCATTGTTGCTCCCTCCATGCTTGAACACTTTTAATATTGATCAAACAATCATCTGAATTGCAACAAAAAAGAATAGGATCCAAAATGAAATCTTGATTAGGAGAAATGGTAGTATATATAAACTGAAGTCATGATGGGGCTAGAGTTGAATAAAAATTGTGTCATGCATCCAGACCTATTAATGTAAAATAAAAAGCCACTGAATATACAAAAAAGATTAATTCAACTTTATGTTGGTTTGAAAATATTTTTAAATATGTTTGAATGCTCATTCAAGTCTAGCAAACAAAAGAAAATGATAAACCCATTTTATAATTGTCTTTCTTTATTTCTTTCTTCTATCAACTGTTAAATGTGAAGTACTAGCAAACAGAAATTGTCAAAAAAAATGGAAATTGTCAAATTGCTTATCTTAGAGAAGTAAATGACTACAAGCAAGGCTACACATTACATGTATAGCCATATGCCTTCTAGTTCTACCTAATTTTAGGCATTACTTACTGATTAATGCTACATTAAGAATGTTAGATAACCATACCTTTTAGTTCTACCTAATTTTAGGCATTATTTACTAATCAATGCTACCTTAAGAATGTTAGATAACTTGATTTCAAGGTCATGTTTATCTGTGCAATTAGGAAAAACACACACTCACACACAAGACTACTATATCTAACAAAGAAAAAAAAACACACAAACATAATAGCAAATAATGAGTCTCAGCTACCTGACACATGGCGTCAAGGCTGAAAAACTAGTATTCTAAAGCATAAAAGTTGAATGATTTAGCAAATTAGCAAAATTGACTGACAAATACAAAAAGAAAAGAACAAAAATTTCAACCTTTTTGTATGGAAATCCTAACTAAAATTTACAAATCATACCCGCAATAAAAAATGAAATGTGCTTATCGGATGCTTCAATTATTAGAGTCATCATGCACAAAATATAAAAAATAGGTCTAAATCTAGGGCCAAACCTAGATCTAAATATATAATCAGTCCTTACTCATACTATTAAAATTGTTAAATTTTGCTCAAACATACAAAAGAAACATAGTATTTTTTCCTATTCTTATGTTAAGCAATCGAAACTAAAATTATGTTATAGATATGACTAAAGAAATGGAAAAGGAAATTTTGTAACTACTTAAAGTTTTTAATTTAAACTAAAGACATATTGATATTATGAAAATTAGTTTGGAAAGGATAATTTGAAAATAGGTAAGTAGCAAAATGAGTCATGAATGATGACATGGAAGGGAGAGTAAGGGAAGAGGGGGTTCATGGCATTTTAGAGTAAGGGTGATCTGGATGGGGGCGTATAGGATAAGGTAAAGGTAGTTGGGAATGAATAGTAAGAGGTAGGAAAGGTGGTGGTAGGAGTGGTAATTTTTTGGCCAAGACATGATATCACGACTTGAATACGACCTAGAATTAACAAGTATTAACACGACCTGGAATTCAAGTGAGCCATTATTGGGTTAACCTATTAGTGATATGACTAAAAGCGGGTCGAGTTGGGTCAAACCGCAGGTTGACATGGTAACCAAATAAAAAATATTTTTTTAGAATATTTATAAATTATAGAGGGCAATGGTTGGTAATTCCTAAAATCTAAAAACCTACAAACCAAACATAAATCAGATGAATTCTTGATCAGTTATCGAGTTGTCTTAAATTGGATGTTGTGGAAGCTTTAATTTGTACTCGAGATGGCTATTTGGATATGGAGGTAACGATTACAGACCTTTCTTTCTTTCCTCTCAACATTTTTATTTAATATTTCTGTGAAGGGTTTAATAACAAAGTATTTGTGATATCATTGTTAGATTACTACACAATTGAATTTGGAAGATCTACTGAAAACATCATGACATTGTACATCAATTCACAAACTTCTGAGTTAATTCAGGCTTCTAAACACAACCAGTAACATTATATGAGATAAACTAAGACTTTTAACATTTTCATTTTTATGTATTTTATGCATTTGTAATTTGTATCTAAAGATTAAATTATGTTTTTCATTATGCTACTTAGGTGGATTGAAACAGTCGTTGAAGACTAGAAGATTTGAAAACTCATGTTTAATTTTTGCATGGTTTATTAGACTTTTTTCTCAGTTGAAGCCTACAAGTTCAACTTGACTTTTCACTTCGAAACCTTTTTATGCATTATGTTTAAAGAAATTGAAAACTTTAATTTGAGGTTAATGATTTAATCTTATAAATAAGTTTGCTCATGTTACAAATGATTATAATGACATAAATTATTTAACGGATTGAACAGGTTGGGTCGTGTCAACCCGTTAATAAGCAGGTCATGACATAACACGACACCAAAATCTAATGGGTTGGGTTTGGGTTAAGATTAAGATTTTTGACACGAACACGAACACGACCCATTGCCACCCCTAGGTGATAGGATAGGAATGATGGTTGGGAAGAGTCGCAGAGGGATAAATTTGCTTAACAATATTAAATTTTATTTCACATAAATATAAATTTACATTTTATTATCATTTTATGAGGTTAATTTTACTTAAAGAAATAGTTTCATATTTCTATTTTACTTATTAAATTGACTTACTAATGTTGCAATAATAACAGTATTTTATTATCACAAGTACCAAATATTACCATGTACACACGCACTTGAAATTATCCATAATAATAAAACAATAAGATTCATCTTATCGACTCATGGTAATTTTTTTTGCATTTTGTTATTTCTTTTTTGTTCTTAACAAGTAGCTGTAGTTTTTCTTTATAGAAATAACAAAACAAAACATATAGCATATGTAAAGTAACATACTTTAGCCAATTTTTTTCTATGCTTTGTTTATAATAATACATTTCAGTTATAAATTAATATTACATTGACACTCTCTTGAACTTTTTATCTTTTACTTATCATATAAATTTTTATTATTTTCTGGAAGATTAAACCTGCATGGACGAGATGCTAGTATCTTTATCACTTTATCCCTTTTTAATCCTTTCATCAAAGAAGATTGATTTGTCTAGCCAAATTCTTAGGGATAATGTGATTAGTCCTATTTTTAGTCGTTCACTCCAATATATCTTTATCACTTTCCTTCTAGGTAGATAATCATTGTCAAAGTCTTCTAATGATATATTTGATTATTCCTATTTTTTAATGATTTACCGTTTAATCACTAAATCAATTTTCTTGTGGACTTAAACTTTATTATTATTTTTTTGTATTCAATGACCTTGGGCCACTTTAATAGGTTTGCTTTTTCTAAGTTTCATATTTTTGTATGTTGGACTTATTTAGTAGGTTATTTTTCAAAGTTTTAAATTTTTAACATTGAAATTTATACTCTAAAATTAAATTTGGTGTATGTAAATAATAGTTATGACAATTTATTTTTACTCAAAATAAACTCAATATTAATATCGTGGCAAGTATTTAGATGATTTTTCATATAGCCACATGTACATCAAAAAGTGCATATAAGAGAAAATTTATGTATGCATTCTAAATAAATAAAGATGTTATTTAGATGGCTGTTTTTGGTGGTATATTAGCAAAATTTTGATGAAGAGGTAGTATTTCACCAAACTTATACCCAAAAGCTTACTTTTTCTCGATGATTGCAATTCTACCTTTTTATTTGATGAAAAATAATTAAAAAATGAGGCAACAAATCCCTAGGTCGTGAAAGGAGTGGAAAGATAATTCTACCTTTTTATATGCCCAGAAACATTTAAAAAGTGAGCTAACAAATTCTAAATAGTGAAAGGAGTGGAAATATAGGACTATAGGGTTAGGGAGGATAGAGCTTGGGGAAGAGCTACCAAACTAGATGATTCATGTGAGTTTGGACAAGTTATAATTTTGTTTTTTTTTTATATTGGACAAGTTATAATTGGGTTAACCTATATATATACCTATTTAGTTAATGGTTCAAAATAGATGAGTCATCAATGAATATAGTTTTAGATGCATTTGGGTTATCCAATTATCTATTCACGGCCCACTACTAAATTTTTTTTTCTTCCACATTTTTTTTAGCAACAAAATAATATATTATTGTAATAAAGAAATAGCAGCATATCAAGTTAGTAAATCAATTTTTACCCCAAGAAAGAGAAAAAAAACATGAAAATTTGCAGAGAGGAACCTAAAATGGTGATCATAGTGAGTTTCAAATTTTGCCACTCTACAAAAATCTAAAAATAATTTAGGTATTAATGCAAAAAATCAATTAACACTCACGAAATTTATTAGACTTTTACGAAAGGAAGGAAGGAAGTAGGATAAAATTAAAAAATAAAGATTTAAAATTAAAGAAGGGGAAAAATGATAAAATTTTTGTAAATATTAGAATATAATTATTGGAGTGAATTAGATTTACCACTAATGATTGAGATTGGATTTACATCTAATTTAATTAGGTCACAATAAGTGATCCAAATCTATCAATTTAATAACCACTAAAATTAATGGATTTAATTCGGTCACCCGTTTGAATTCGGTTAAATTATATACTTTTTTTGTCAATTAGCAACTCTTACTTCTACTTCTACTCTAACCTATAATAGGTGAAAGTCCAAAAGTAGCCAATGGGGTGGTTAGAGGAACAAGATCCCACCTCTAGATCAAAACAGTGCACGACTGCACACCTTCTGAATTTTACTACAAGTGCAGAGGTTTGAGCCTCTGACTTGCAACCAAGCATGCACTTCCAATTAAATTATATACGCAATTCATTTATTGATGAACGAGCCAAGTAAATAGACCATTTACAACTATAAATAGATGGAAGTAATAGTAGGATAAGAGACAAGTGGGCTACATAATGGGGTAAGAGATAGGGTAATTGGGGAGTAGGTAAAGTAACGAGAAAGTAGGATTTGGGAAAATGGGAAAAGGTTGTAGAAAAAATTGGGTTAAGAAGGTGAGGAAAAGTGTAGGAGGGAATAGAGGAAGTATCAAGGAGAGGGGGCTCTGAAGAGGAGAGGGAGGGAAGTGACGCAGATGTGGAGAATATAGGATAGAGTGGTAGTAATGTTGTGTTTGGTGTACCTTTTAATTCATTTATTTTTATCTTTTTCCATTTTTTTGCATACTTTAAGGTTTTAATTAAGATACATAAATGCAATATAAATTAGATACTCGAATAGTACTCTTTTATGTTTTTAATTTTTTTTTTCATGTAAATATTATAAATAATTCATTTAGAGCAAATTATCGGTTGGCCACTAAACTTTTGCAATCGTCGACTTTTGGTCACTCAACTATTAAAAGTCTGGTTTTGGCCACTAAAATGTATAAAGTTAATATGCGAGGCCATTCTATTAGATTTAGGCATTAAGTTCACCGATCTGTCTGTCCGTACGATTTCCAAGACAAACGGCCGGGTCAATTTAGGAAGTTCAACATAGCATTTGCACCTCTTGTTCCTCTCCTATGCTGGGGTTCTTCGACGAGTGATGCCATCTGGAAGTAATGTCTACATCGCTGTATGGATCTGGAGCTGTGAATAGCAGTCGTTTCTTCACTGATCCCTTTTTTTCAGTCTTAGGGGTTGAAGGCCTTTGTCTTGGCGTACTTAATGACCGAGCTCGAGCATTTGTTGATACCGGTGCGTTGCCACTGCTCTCTGAATCAATCCATGTATCCAGCTGAATTACATTGGCAAAGTGACAAAGTCAGAAATCAGTTCGTTCCATTTCTTGCACCAACAATAATATGATAATCTCATACCACTGAATTAGTTTCCTGACAACAATTAGTTGACGATTTCGTGAAAAAGCTATTTTTGCTAGCCAGTCAACCTTCTCTAGAACAGTTATCGCATCCTGGCTACTCATATCGTTATTAGTCAGGGGGAATTCACTTGCGAATCAACTTTATAATGAAATCCAAAATATATTTGTACAGTATGAGCAAAAGTGTCATAACTAGATAGCTAATATCCTTTCATCCTTACGCAATAATCGAGATATTAACAGATTAACGACGGTACAGGTACAGCCTCTGGAGATCCTTGCAATTAGCACAAATCCACGGAAAAGCTGGAGGATCCAGGCAGAAGATATGAATGCGTTGAATCTGGCATACATCACATCTTTCTAGAAGATCCCTGGTTGTCGACGAGAGCAGTGGCAAAACACCGGTGCTCCTGATGACTGCATAATCCGAAAAAGGTTGAAGGCCTTCGACTGCATTTTGAGAGGTTTTATTCTGATTGGGGATTGAGGAACAGGTGGTTGGATGGACAACTCGGACATCCTAGAGGAGATGAAGTTGTGTAAGAGGATGGCCAGTGTTGAACTACCTAAATTGACCCTGCCTTTTGTCTTGGAAATCACTCGGACAGATAGATCAGCGAACTTAACGGCTAAATCTAACAGAATGGTCTCGCGTCTTAACTTTATACATTTTAGTGGCTAAAACCAGACTTTTAATAGTTAAGTGACCAAAATTCGACGATTGCAAAAGTTTAATGACCAACCGGATAATTTGCTCATTTATTTTATTATCATCATCATCATCTTCGATATAACCCCACCGCAGTCAAAATACTAGTATTCACTTAAATACTTATCACATAACTTTTTGGTGCCTGTTTAATATCTGTACAATATCCCTGTACTCCTTTCAAACATGCATTCAAGAATAAAGACTCTTATTGACTAGTCAGCAAATAGATGATGGATGCAATTTGATTATGGCCCCAAATTACAGAATTTTTGAGCTTGGAGGACTTAATTAGGAGTTCTTGCTGCTTTGGACGCTTTTGGGAGGATTAGCTTGCAACAATGACTTTTGGCCAGACCGAGTTTATCATAGGAATACCAATTAGCCAAAGACTACCACCAAACTATCGCCGTCCCCCACCTCTCGCTCTCTCCCTCACCTCCCACCCTGCTCCATATCCTTTCCAATCTCAACAGTCAGATTCAAGATTCAAGTAACCAATGAAAAATAGAATGATTCCAGCCCCACTTTAGCAATTATTGGTACCTTCATTTTAGTAGACGCCTCACAAGTTTCATTCAGTTGAAAGTGCCAAATTCGGATTTGGAAAAGTTAGCCATCCGCGAACAGCATGAAAGTCGTCGGAGCCTTTCACTAAATGGACCGCTTAATTTATTTATTTAGACGGTGTATCATCTTTGGAAATTAAGCTGAAATCTAGCCAGTGAATTGAATCCATGCGTCTTTCTAGGTGAAATGTCCAAGTTTTATCAACTGAGGTATTACAGCAGATAATACTTCTAAAACAATCGGGCGAAGTTATTTAATAGATCTTATACCTCAATGCCATCACCAATGTGATCCCAAATCTCCCAATTATCATGAACAAAAACGGGCTGATGGAGCTCTTTTTTTTTTCCCTCAACCCCATGTTTTTACATCTAATAGCCAAATATATATGTGTACTAAGAAATTAAGAATACAAAATCCCCATATATTACTTCTTTAGAGAAGTGACATTACAATTTTTGTTCAATGACGATTTGAGCTAACCTCAAAAGCTTTCACTTAACTCTCTTTCAAGCACAAGACTCCAGAATAAGAAATTATGACAGATTCCTTCAATCTACAAGCGTCTAATATGGTGTGACAAAAGGACGCCACTGAAAAGAGTTGAAGACCCATGCAAGTCTTTCAATCTAATTTAATTTATGATACATGGGGCCAATAAAATAGCAGCTACAAAAGACCTTTTCATACGGTTCACGTAGCCTTATCCTTTTAAGTTTTTGTCCCAATAGAATCACAATGCCTCAATTTTTCTCAATCATATGTAGGTTGCTAGAGATTCAAGTTGCTCGGAACAGTACGGTCAATGGCTCAACTCAAACTCGAGTAGCTCGTTTTGTCAAATCGAGTTGAGCACAAACCTTAGAGAAGGAGGCTCGAGTGCTCGACCTGCTTATTATATATGTGTGTGTGTGTGTGAAATTACACTTGTAAATATGGAAGTTGTGAAATTCACCACTAAAAAATCAAGTTCGAGCTCGAGTGGCTCGCAAGGATTTTCAAGCTCAATCGAATCGAGTTTGAACTCATATACAACTTGCTCAAGTCAAGTTTGAGTTTAAAATTCATTACTCGATCGAGTCTAAGTTTGAACTCAAATAACACTAATAATGATCAAGTTCAATCTCGAGCATGACACTACTCGAACTCGAGTCGGTTCGAGTGCACCTCTAATTAAATATATAACAATAGAGCTTGTACAAGTTTTTAGACAGAAACATAGATCACAAAGGAGACAAGTTTACAGCTTCTTTTTCCAGTTTTACAGTGCATCCACCCCGGCAAAATGCGGTATTCGAGGGGAGTCTGGTATAGGAACGAGGAATAATGAAACCACAATAGATTAGTTTTTTGTTAGTTTCTCTGCGAATATATTTATGTATTGTCATGAATTAATAAACAGAATTCTAATATTGTACATATTCTAGACGATATGGCACATACGACCAAGTTGTAATGCTGATTAAAGGTTTAAAATGCAACGATAGTGGATTTTTTTTCTTGTTTTAAACGGGAGGGCTCAAATCCTAAACTTATCACTTACACTTCTTCCCTTTGTATCACCCAACCCACCTCTTCTTCCCAACGATAGTGGACTTTAAGGAAACAAATAGAGATATAACTAGATATAACTAGAACAAATAGAGATATAACTAGAATAAATTAATTTCTCCAAAGGATCATTTTTGTAAAGTTTGACACCCCCAACCCTGTAATTTCCTTGCGTCAATGTCCGTGAAAAAAGTCTAGAGGGGTTCCCAAAGCCAACAGATACTTGAGAACGAAGAAGCATGTTGGAACCAGTTCATAAACATTATCTAGTTAGTAAATTTGGTGGGCTATGACTTGTTTTGTTACAGAATTAATAGGCAGGGGATTCTAATCCCAGCTGACGTAATCTAATTAGTTTTGGATTTGGTTTTGTTGGTCAGTTGATCATCAAGATACAAAAAATGATGGCATATTCACTTAAATACCTGTCACTTTACTTTTTGGTGTCTGTGTAATATCCTTGCAATCGTTTCAAACATGCATTCAAGAATAAAGACTCCAATCGACTAGTCAGCAAATGGATGATGGTTGCAATTTGCTTATGGCCCTAAATTACAGAACTTTCGAGCTTGGAGGGCTGAATTAAGAATTCTTGCTACTTTGGACGGGCAACATAGCATTAGCTTGCAAATATGACTTTTGGCAAGACCGTGTTTATCAAAGGAATACCAATCACCCAAAGATTACCACCAAAGTATATAAAATGTTTCTTCTGTTTTTGTGAACCAACTCGCTTTAAAGAACCTTGTCTCCACCAATTTGCCACATTAAAGTAGTTCCGCTCAAAAAAATTCAGACGGGTGCGTAGTGCACCCGTTTGGTTCGGTAGTGGTTCAGTCCCCTCTAAGTTATCTTGGGACCTCTTCAGGTCCTCCCCCTCCCTCCTAGTGTAGGATAATCTATCGTATCAATAAAAAAAAAAAAAAACCAACTCACCTTAGGGTAGTTGGCCACTAGGTAAAACTTAAAGTGCAGTCTGCTTGCATGTTAAGGGTTCAAATTTCTGCACCTATGGTAAATTAAAAGGCTGTGCAGTAGTTAGTGGCGGAACTAGGACCTTGGCCCAGGGAGGGCAAAATTTGTGTGCTAAAATATTTCTACACATATTATTTGGATACCAAATATTTTTCAGACATTATTTTACTCATGTAACAAATATATTTTTTAACCATCTTTTTTTAATTATTATTTTTTAAAATTTTTTCTAGTATGAGAGAAGTGAGATTTAAAAAGTCAGGTCGGGACAGGGAGATTACAAGTCAAGATCTCTAATTTCTAGAGTCTCAACCTTTCACCTTTTTAATTCACACACATCACAAAAAAAAATACTATAGTGTTATTTTAAACAATTTTTTCAAATAATCTTCAATTTTGGCATTAATAAATAATATTTACAATTGTCTTTGACGAGTGCTCATATTTTCAAAAGAATAAATTGTTATGCAAATTAACTCATAAAAGCATATTATAAAAAAAATATGCATGTTTTAATTAATTGAATATAATAAATTACCAGTAATTAAAGTACAACTTATTCATTTTTAAATCAACTAATAAAATGAAAGGCCTAAAAAAAGAATAATAATGATGTATCTTGAAAGGCTTATTTGTTGATTTTCTTGGAGAAGTCTTTGGTTTGGTTTTAACTCCTTGTAATTTAATCTATCTTTGATAGTTTGAATCCGAATTAGAAATTATAATTCACAAGACATTGCTTTTTGTTCTCTTAATTATTCCTTGATTTTCTCCTAGAAATAAGTTACATGATCACATGAGTTAAACTATTATAATATTGAAAGTACACATCCATTAAATGCAAGTAAAGATTCTTTACATATTTACTCCCAATTTCTTTTATTTCAGGAGGAGGGCAATTATTGGAATTTAGACGCAACATTACCCAACTCTAAGGGTATTTTATAAATTAAGGGGGACAATTGCCCACCCACAATTTAACATAGCTTCGCCCCTAAATGCTGCAGTGCACATCTTTTGTCTACATGTGAGAATTAGTCCATCTAACCTCTCTTAGTCCAGTTGGTCCCTAGATAGGTTAGAATCTGAGTAATGTAGAAATTGATCCTCTTTTTGTGTAAAAGTGCGAACCACTTCCTTTTAACTCCTTTTGGTCCAGTTGATTTCTTTCTTAAATAGATTAGAGTAGGAGTAGTGTAGATATTGTCGATTGATAAAATTCTCGCTCTCTTTCTTTCTTTTTTTTTTAACTCCCCCCCCCCAACCCCCATACTCTTCCATCTCCTCTCAACTGTCACACCCAAGATTCGAACTCTATATCTGATAGTGGGAAGTGGACAGCCGTCCTCTAGTTGAAACTTCAAACTTCAATTTTTATTTTTTCTCTTTGTAAGTAGCCAATGATAAATAGAATAATCCCAGCCCCACTTCAGCAAATATTGGTACCTTCATTTTAGCAAAGACCGCACAAGTTTCATTCAGTTGAAAGCGCTAGATTCGGATTTAGAAAAGTCAGCCATCTGCGAACGCCATGAAAGTCGGCTGAGTCTTTCACTAAATGGACCGCTTAATTTATCCATTTTGGAGGTGTATCATCTTTGGAAATTAGGCCGAAATCTGAGCTAGTGAATCCAATCCAGGCGTCTTTCTAGGTGAAATGTCCAAGTTTTATCAACTGCAGAAGTACAGCAGACACTACTTCTAAAACAATCGGTTGAAGATATTTAATAGATCTTACACCTTAATACCATCATCAGTATGATCCCACATCTGCCAATTTATCATGACCACAAATGGGCTGATGGAGCCTTTTTCTTTTCCTTCTTTTTAACCCCAGCTTTTACTAATAGCCAAATATGTATGTGTACTAAGAAATTAAGAATACAAAATCCCCAATAACTTCATAAGAGAAGTGACATTACAATTTTTGTTTCATGACGATTTGAGCTAACCTCAAAAGCTTTCACTTAACTCTTTTCAAGCACAAGACTCCAGAATAAGAAATTAGGACAGATTCCTTCAGTCTACAAGCATCTAATATGGTGTGACAAAAGGACGCCACATAAAAGAGTGGATGACCCCTGCAAGTCTTTCAAGTCTAATTTAATTTATGACATATGGGGTCAATAAAACAGCAGCTACAAAAGACTTTTTCATACGGTTTACGTAGCCTTATCCTTTTAAGTCTTTGTCCCAATAGAATCACAAACCCTCAATTTTCTCAATCATATGTAGTCTGCTAGAGATTCAAGCTACAAGTGGGCTACTCGGGAGCAGTTCGATCAATGGTTTGACTCGAGTTTGAGTAACTCATTTTGTCAAATCGAGTTGAGCACAAGCCTTAGAGAATGAGGCTCAAATACTCGATGAACTTATTCAAGAAATTAGGTTTTTTAAATTTTAAAATAATATATATATGTGTGTGTGTGTGTGTGTGTGTTACACTTATAAGTATAGAAGTTGTGAAATTTTCCACTAAAAAATTGAGTTCAAGTTCGAATGGCTCAGAAGGATCTTTGAACTCAATTGAATCGAGTTTGAACTTATATACTATTTGTTCGAGTCGAATTTGAACTTAAGAATCTTTAGTCATTTGAGTTTGAGCTTGAACTCAAATAGCACTAACAATGATCGAGTGCAATTTCAAGCATGACACTACTCGAACTCGAGTCGGTTCGAATGGGCCCCTAATGATATATATAACACTTGAGCTTGCACAACTTTTCAGACAGCAACATAGATCACAACGGAGACAAAGTTACAGCTTCTTTCTCCAATTTTACAGTGCATCCAGCCTAGAAAATGCGGTATTCGAGGGGAGTCTGGTACAGCAACAAGAAATAAAGAAACCACAATGGATTTTTTTTTGTTAGTTTCTCTGCGAATATATTAGTATCATCATGAATTAATAAATAAAATTCTAAAATTGTACATATTTTAGATGATATAGCACATACTAACAAGTTGTAGCGCTGATTAAGGTTTGAAATGCAACGATAGTGGACTTTAAGGAAACAAATAGAGATACAACTAAAGTAAATTAATTTTCCCAAAGGATCATTTTTTTCAAGTTTGACACCCCCAATCTTGTAATTTCTTTCCTTCAATATCCGTGAAAAATGTCCAGAGGTGTTCCCAAAGCCAACAGACCGTTCAGGACAAAGAAGCATGTTGGAGCAAGTTCACAAACATTATCCAGTTAGTAGGTTTAGTGGACTATGACTTGTTTTGTTATAGAATTAATTGGCAGGGGATTCTAATCCCGGCTGAGGTAATCTGATTAGTTTTGGATTTGGTTTTGTTGGTCAATTCATCAAGCTACAAATAATGATGGTATCCTTGTAATCCTTTAAATTCCTATCACTTTACTTTTTGGTGACTGTATAATATCCTTGTAATCCTTTCAAACATGCATTTGAGAATAAAGACTCTTATTGACTAGTCAGCCAATAGATGATGGATGCAATTTGATTTTGGCCCTAAATTACAGAACTTTTGAGCTTGGAGGGCTGAATTAAGAATCCTTGCTACTTTGAACAGGCAACGTAGCATTAGCTTGCAACTATGACTTTTGGCTAGACCGAGTTTATCAAAGGAATGCCAATTAGCCAAAGATTATTACCACCGAAGCATATAAAACGCATCTTCTATTTTTGTGGACCACTCCTCCCCCCCCCCCTCTCCTCTCTCTCTCTCTCACCTTCCACTCCTTCTTATACCCTTTCCAAACTCAAGTGTTAGATTCAAAATTCAAACCCTAAAACTAGCAATGGAAAGTGGACAACCATCCTCTAGTCGAAACTTCAAATTTCAATTCTTTTTTTTTTAAGTAACCAATGAAAAATAGAATGATCCCAGCCCCACTTTAGCCATTATTGGTACCTTCATTTTTGCAGAGACCGCACAAGTTTCATTCAGTTGAAAGCGCTAGATTTGGATTTAGAAAAGTCAACCATCCACGAACGTCATGAAAGTCGTTCGAGTTTTTCACTAAATGGACCGCTTAATTTATCCATTTCTTATCATCCTTGGAAATTAGACCAAAATTTGTGCTAGTGAATTGAATCCAAGCGTCTTTTTAAGTGAAATGTCCAAGTTTTATCAACTGAGGAATTACAGTAGATAAAACGTCTAAAACAAACTAGCAGTGGAAAGTGGACAACCATCCTCTAGTTGAAACTTCAAACTTCAATTTTTTTTTTTTTTTAAGTAACCAATGAAAAATAGAATGATCCCAGCCCCACTTTAGCGATTATTGGTACCTTCATTTTTGCAGAGACCGCACAAGTCTCATTCAGTTGAAAGCGCTAGATTTGGAATTAGAAAAGTCAGCCATCCACGAACGTCATGAAAGTCGTCCGAGTGTTTCACTAAATGGACCGCTTAATTTATCCATTTCGGAGGTATATCATCCTTGGAAATTAGGCCAAAATTTGTGCTAGTGAATTGAATCCAAGCGTCTTTTAAGTGAAATGTCCAAGTTTTATCAACTGAGGAATTACAGTAGATAAAACGTCTAAAACAAACTAGCAGTGGAAAGTGGACAACCATCCTCTATTCGAAACTTCAAACTTCAATTCTTTTTTTTTAAGTAACCAATGAAAAATAGAATGATCCCAGCCCCACTTTAGCGATTATTGGTACCTTCATTTTTGCAGAGACCGCACAAGTTTCATTCAGTTGAAAGCGCTAGATTTGGATTTAGAAAAGTCAGCCATCCACGAACGTCATGAAAGTTGTCTGAGTTTTTCACTAATTGGAAAGTGGACAACCATCCTCTAGTCGAAACTTCAACCTTCAATTCTTTTTTTTTTTAAGTAACCAATGAAAAATAGAATGATCCCAGCCCCACTTTAGCGATTATTGGTACCTTCATTTTTGTAGAGACCGCACAAGTTTCATTCAGTTGAAAGCGCTAGATTTGGATTTAGAAAAGTCAGCCATCCACGAACGTCATGAAAGTCATCCGAGTTTTTCGCTAAATGGACTGCTTAATTTATCCATTTCAGAGGTCTATCATCCTTGGAAATTAGGCCAAAATTTGTGCTAGTGAATTGAATCCAAGCGTCTTTTAAGTGAAATGTCCAAGTTTTATCAACTGAGGAATTACAGTAGATAAAACGTCTAAAACAAACTAGCAGTGGAAAGTGGACAACCATCCTCTATTCGAAACTTCAAACTTCAATTCTTTTTTTTTAAGTAACCAATGAAAAAATAGAATGATCCCAGCCCCACTTTAGCGATTATTGGTACCTTCATTTTTGCAGAGACCGCACAAGTTTCATTCAGTTGAAAGCGCTAGTTTTGGATTTAGAAAAGTCAGCCATCCACGAACGTCATGAAAGTTGTCTGAGTTTTTCACTAATTGGAAAGTGGACAACCATCCTCTAGTCGAAACTTCAATCTTCAATTCTTTTTTTTTTTAAGTAACCAATGAAAAATAGAATGATCCCAGCCCCACTTTAGCGATTATTGGTACCTTCATTTTTGTAGAGACCGCACAAGTTTCATTCAGTTGAAAGCGCTAGATTTGGATTTAGAAAAGTCAGCCATCCACGAACGTCATGAAAGTTATCCGAGTTTTTCGCTAAATGGACTGCTTAATTTATCCATTTCAGAGGTCTATCATCCTTGGAAATTAGGCCAAAATTTGTGCTAGTGAATTGAATCCAAGCGTCTTTTAAGTGAAATGTCCAAGTTTTATCAACTGAGGAATTACAGTAGATAAAACGTCTAAAACAATAGGTAAAAGATATTTAATACATCTTATACCTCAATACCATCACCGGTATGATCCCACAACTCCCAATTACCATGAACAAATACGGGATGATGGAGCACATCTTTTTTTTCAACCCAATGGGTTTACATCTAATAGCCAAATATCTGTGTCCTAAGAAATTAAGAATTCAAAATCCCCAATAACTTTGAAGACTTCTGTCCCTTAATCCTTTGTTATGATGATTAACAAATCAAAATAATGATTTGAACTAAGACTCCGTTTGGATTGTATTTTTCGTCATTTTCCATGGAAAAGTTATTGTAACGATTTGATGTATGTGAGGAAAAAAGGTAATAAGGGAAATGTGATCACGAAAAACGACGTAATTTTTCGGTGGAAAACAGCAATCCAAACAAGGCCATATTTTCCAATGAGAATTCAGATAGAACAGGTGCTCAATCACTAGGGAAAAAAGAAAAGAAAAGAAAAGAAAAGAAAAGCAAGAAGAAAGGAACGGTGTCGCAATCTGTTGGACGCAGCTTCAAACACACCTTGGAGGATTGGACGTACAAAGCAACCTTTCAAGGAACTACATCCATCTTCGGACACACTTTTGAACACAAGAAACAAGGGTCGGCTGTCCGAACATGGAAGAGAAAATATCAATCTTGATTGAATGAATCTCTCGGACAATGGGCATCCCTATCGACCATTCGAAAATTCAAAAGCCAAGTTGGAATCCTCTGGTCATCCGTCAGATGGACTTTTGGACAAAGGAGAACTTGCATTGGCCATCCGAACATCTACACAACAAAGCTTCTCATCCTTGATTGAACGATTGTATCGAACGCTAGCATAACGATCAGAAATATGATAGTTTCAAGGGCTAGTTTTTTCTGCATTAAATGCTTGACTATTAGAGGGCATTTTGGACCAATTTTTGGGATCCTATAAATACCATAAAGTCTAAACTTATTAAGAAATTTTGTCTATATCAATTATAAGCTCTCTAGAGTAATTTTGGTTAAAAAATACTCTCTCTTGTTCACTTTTAGTTTTTTATGAGGTTGAAAAGCTTGTAAAATTCTTCATTGTAATTGTGAGCAATTCAATTTTAGCTTGGAAAGGTTAGATATATAGGAAGTGTAAACCCTTTCACTCAATTAAGGAGAGATTAATGCGAGTAAAGGTAATCATTTATTTGTACAAAGTGGCATTGTTTCACCAATTTTGAAGAACTTTTTTAATGGATCAACTTCAATCTTGGAGAAGCTTGGAAGTGTACCTTGGTATCATGAGAGTACCATTTCATTTGGTTTACTTTATTTTAATCTGTTGCTCATTGTTTGCTCATTTAGCTGCTATACTTGCCTCATCTTTATTGTTTTCTACTTGCTTTAGTTTGTGATCATTTAGATAAATTTGGTTAGTTAAAAGTAGATAAAATTCGCCATAACTTATCTAATTTTTATACAACTTAATTCACTCCTCCTCTTAGGTTACACTTGAGACTTACAAAGTTTATAAGAGAAGTGACATAACAATTTTTATTTCATGACGAATTGAGCTAACCTCAAAAATTTTCACTTATGTCTCTTTCAAGCACAAGACTCCAGAATAAGGAATTAGGACAGATTCCTTCTAGTCCACAGGCGTCTAATATGGTGTGACAAAAGGACGCCACAAAAAAGAGTAGAAGACCCATGCAAGTCTTTCAAGTCTAATTTCATTTGTGATATATGGGGTCAAATAAAACAGCAGCTACACAAGACTTTTTCATAAGGTTCACGTAGCCTTATCTTTTCAAGTCTTTCTCCGAAGCTCAATCATATATATAACACTAGAGCTTGTACAAGTTTTCAGACAGCCACATAGAAATAAACAATGACGAGCAAGACTTTTGCTTCTCCTATGTTCATCTTCTTTTGGCTTTTGATGATTTCCATCATTTTAGTCCAACCCGCTCTCTCTGGACGGACACTTGGCGGCAGCGGTAAGTATACATCTTTCTTATTGACAGTTTTTTTTTTTTTTTTAAATTGCTCAGCAGTGAGTTTGCTTTAATCGAAAACATTCATCTAAATTGGATACACTTCCCATAAACTGTGATGATGATAGTACAAGTCATTGATGCATGAAAGTTGTTGATTTGGGAATTAGAGTAGAAGGAAATTGAACTATTTTCCTCGTTCTCTCTAAAACTTCTCCAATCAAAATCTTCTCTGCCTTTTTCATGGAAGAGAGATCAGACAAATTTGGTCTTTTTCCATAAAAGGGAGTCCTCTCTTTAATTTTTTTAGTTTATATCATAGCAATAAATTCTTTTGTAGAATTTTCTAATGATAGATTCTTCTCTTATAGAATCTCCTAGTGAGAGTTTCTTCTTCCCTAAATTGTTTTAATAAAAGTTTTATTCTCTCCTAAGTTTTTTTCCTTATGAGATTTTTTTTCAATTTTTGTCATTTTCTGTGAAATTTGAGATTTTATAGATCTAGTTTCTCAAATTTGCAATTTCTACATTTATTATTATCGGATTTGAACTTCTCTTTGAAGTTGAACCAGTTTTTAATCATATCTTTGACTGTAAGAAAAATGCACAAATCTATTGGGTTACAATGATTTATCTGGATAGAAGATATGATATGTTGGAGCATTAATGTTATATTTATTTAAATTGATTTTTCAAATCTGTGGTATCTATGAATTTCAGCTCTATATGTATTTGTGCCATGTTTGATTTGATGTACTTTTGTCATTAGTGCAGATTCAATAATCTTTTCTATCAAAAAAAAAGAATAGAAGGAAATTGGCGCGACTTTTGCCCTTTTGATAGTAATATCTAATTTTATGATAATAGTTTTTTTTTTGTTTTGTATTTTGGCAAGGTGGGGGTCGCATGATGGGAGGGGAGCCAAGTCGTGCTCCCAAGGCGACCGGCGGAAGTTCTCCTACAAACTCTGCACCTAAAGATGCAGGCGGTGGATCCATAGGTTATAGGCCATTACACAGGCCTCCAATTTGCCACAGAACGTTCTACAGGACTTGCTTGCGGCCCCCACCAAAAAGACCATGTAATTATTATTCCCGTTGCCGACCACCACTCCCACCAAAATAAAGTTGCCAATCAAAGCGGACTCGACCCGATCAACCCCTACTATTAGTAGGCTACTAATAAAGTTGGACTGATACTGCTCCAACCGCAGCTAAGCTCATATAACACTGAGCCCATGCAATGGAAATATACGTATGGATTAGATGTTTTTAAAAAAGTTTATGGTAGTGTGAAAAACTTTTAATGTAGATGATTAGATATTTTGAAAGTATTTGTGGGAGTATGATATTGTAGTATTGTATTTAAAATATTTGTTTATGAAAAAACAGTAAATTCGTATAGACCTACATTTCAAGTGTTTGTAAAAAATTAAATATATGAAGAGATTGTATATGTGTTGATTGTAATTTAGTAAATTCGTACACATGCATAAGCTCTCAAACTACTTATTTTACTAAATCATTCTTCATGATAATATCTGGCCTTCACATTTTTCTATCTATAATGGATAAAATGTGTTTTGACAAGAGCTCTTGTAGTTTGGTCCGTCATAAGTACACCTAATGGTGATACAAATCAAGTTTAGGGGTTTATATTCTGAACCTAGAAGAGGAGATAGCTTTATCTAAAATATGAAATTTCTCCTTTGGTCCAAACTTAAACTTTGTGAAGTTTGGTCATAAATTCCAATTGACGTTGGTAACCGGATAAAATCTCTGCATGGTACATCTTATTGACCATACGATTCACTTTGGTACTGCTTTTTATTTTTATTTTTTCCCTTTTTCTCTTGTAGACTGTTTTAATTTGTAAAAGTTTCATTGATGTTTATTCATGCTATCAGCAATAGATATGACAGTCAAATCACATAGACTGTCTATCTATTATACTTATAGCTATATGTTATACCAAATTAAAGAACTATTATGACTAAATGACAGGGGAATTTGGAGTTAGGTAGGTTTGACTCTCCCTCTTTTAGGCTTCTGGTTAATTTACTTTGCTGATTCCCTTTCATTTGGATTAAATTTGCATAAATTTTTCTCTTTGATAGATACTTTGTCCTGCAAATGGAAAAGTATGCAAGAATATTGAGTATATTGGCATCCATTTGAGTTTTCAGTGTGCAAGTTTGCAAACTGTTTATGTTGGTTCAGGACAAGTATTTTGTTATTGGTGAAGGAATTTTAATATGCATATCTGGTTGCATGGCAGCATCTTTACTGCCAAAACTGTGCTTCGTTATGAGTTCAGAAAATATTCATACCAATAAAAAAGAAAATAAAAAAAATCTCACTTTAATTGATTTACT
>CM041210.1:15572796-15667161 GCA_023065735.1 Coffea humblotiana | reverse complement strand
GACGTATTTCACGTGTCCATGTTGAAAAAGTATCATCTAGATCCTACTCATGTACTGAAGCCAGAAGAAATTGATGTGGATGAGTCGTTAACTTATGAAGAAAGGCCAGTACGAATCTTAGATCGTAAGGCGAAGGAATTGAGAACTAAGAGATACCCTTAGTTAAAGTTTTGTGGAGAAATCATGAGGTGAAGGAAGCTACTTGGGAGGTTGAGGAAGATATTCGCGCCAAGTACCCTGAACTATTCAGTAATCAAGGTGAGAATTTCGAGGACGAAATTCTTTAAGGGGGAGAGAGTGTGAGAACCCTCACTTGAAACTACAATTTTCCTTAAATACATGCTTTATTCTAAGATCTAGACCACTTATTATATGCTCTTGCATGACATTCCCCATGTGTTACAACATTTTACATACATTGCACTCCATTTTACATACATTACATACATTCCCCTTACATGTTTCCAAGTGACTTTTACTTGTGGTAGGGACTTTATGTGAGAGGTTAGGGGTGTTAAATAGGTGTTAGTATATTTGGAAGGGTTGGAACATCATTAGTGAAAGAATTAAGAGAAGATTTGGACAAGAAGTGGGTTATGTGGCCAAACCCTAGCCAAGTATTTTGTTTGACCAAAGGTGAGATAATAATTTAACTAGACTTGGCCTTTTTATTTCCCTTCTTGGCCGACTTCTTCATCATCAAAAGAGGAAAAGAGAGAGCTCCATTTTCTTGCTTTCTAACCTAGTGATCAAGAGCCAAACACATCAAAGAGAAAGATTGTGAGTTAGTGAGAAACTTTCCTCTAACCCTAGAGTTTGATTCAAGCTTGAAGTCTTCATTTTGGTGGGTTGATTTGGTAGTTCAACTTCCTACAAGAGAGGTAAATATTCTTTAAATGATAGTTTTATGGTGTTTTAGCATGTACTTGAAGTTGTAAGGCAAACTACAAGTTGTTTGGTTGAGATTTGGGTTGATATCTTGAATTAAACAAGTAGTAGTTGAGGTAGTTAGTATGCCTACCAAGTGTTTGATGAAATGTTTGCACCTTGTTCATGATTGTTAATGAGGTATTTACATGTTTTAAAACTCTTTTGAGTTAGATCTATACTTGATATGTGGTTTAAATGAAAATCATTAGAGGATGAAGGTTGGATAAATAGAGGAAAAATATGGACTGTTTTCATTTGCTATGGCTGACCGGTTTGTGAAGGTCATGTGTGAATTGGAATGAAATTGGAGCAAGTAAAGTGGTAGTTTTGGCCTCTAGTGGACTGGTTTAGGTTTGCATGATGATTAGCTTATTATGGTAACCCTTAATCATGCTTATGTGTTGTATTTTGAGCTCCAATGGTACCACATGACCTAACCCCCTGTATATGATCATTAGAGGACTGATTGGGTAAATTTGAACCAAAACATATGAAGTTAGCATGAAGAACTAGTGTGCATTTGTTAGGGTTTAGGGCTGATCCAGGTTGAAAATCAGCCAACTTCTCCGAGTTACTGGTAATGCTAGGAGACGAACTAGAATGTGTGCTTGGCACCGTTGGAAAGCCCTTCGATCTAGTTTCCAACGCCACTGACGGCACCTAATTCCGACCTTCCTACAGTGAGATATAGCGTTTACCGAGACTGCGCGGGCGCGACTGTTTACCCGCGAAGAACTTTTTTAAGCTTGAATGAAACTTTCCTTTACCAACTTTCTTGCACTTGTTAAACTTTTTTCTCATGAATTTTTACTGCATTTTGGGCCTAAATTTCACGGTGAATTGAGTAGATTTAACCACTCACTTATTCACCTAATGAGCCACTTTTGCTTGGAATTAAACCTAGTTTGTTAACGATTTCACTCGTTGCCCTAGGATTGGGAAACGTTGGTGAACGTAACCGCACGACTTGACGTTTGACTGCTACATTGCTTGACAGGTGAGTGCTCCACTACCTGCTACCTACTTATGTGAACTAACTGAATACTTGAATTCCTACTGTTTGAGCCAAATCATGTTTTGATAAAAATGGAGCGAGCGTGTACTTTATCGCACTCGACCTTTCTCATTTTCCACTGAGGCTCTGTATACTGTTATTATGAGATGTGATTCCTCTATATGTTGTGACAGCCCCACCTCTCCCTAGGGCGAACCCTAGGGTATCAGCGGACTGCCTGCCCAACTCTCGCCAGGACTCGGTCGATCAGAGAACTAGTAACTCAAAGCATTCAGTGGAATAACTTCAAAACACACGGTACAAACCCTAGAAAGTAAATAATCGGCACGCCAACTGTCCGAAATTAGAAATCTACTAAAAGTCTCACTTACTACTCCATACGACAATTACATACACGAGTCGAACTTAGAGATTCGAACTTACAAGAGTCGCGAGTAGAATTCTCTTAAACAAAAGGTTACAAGTTCAAATAGAATACAACTAAGAAAGCTTTTGAGCAAAAGTTCGTCCCAGATCTGTTAAGGAAAACAAAGGGAGTGGGGTGAGCTATAGCCCAGTGAGGTTCCAAGCAAAACAAGTAAGCACATAGCCAAATAAGAGTATAAAATAACCAAGTAAATATCGAGTAATACAATAACAATTTAATCACAGTGCAATTCAAGGATACGAGTGGCTTCCAAAAGCCAAACTCCCTTCAGCTTGATCATACCAGGGTCCGTTGACTCTCCGTCAACGTTTGCATTTATAGAATATACGGTCCGTAGAACACCACTTTCTCCAATCTCCATCCACCGATCAACCCCCTACCGGGCCCGCACTCCAAAGCAGTGGTTCGGTAATACTCGAGTATACCAGTTTCCAGTGAACAGTAGACAGTCCCCAAGGTTTATCGGCCGTCTCGACCAAGCCCTTGCTGGCTCAATCCAACCGACTCACCTATGAGGTTGGGTACCCAAATAGTAGCAGTAGTTGATGGGGTATCACCCAAGCAACTCAAGTACCAAACAGTAGCAGTAGTTGATGGGTATCACCCAAGCAACTCAAGTGCAGTCACACATATAGAGAATTCATAACTCATGATTGCAGTATACAGAGCCACAGTGGAAAATGAGGGAGGTCGAGTGCGATAAAGTACACGCTCGCCTCCATTTTTATTAAAACATGGTTTGGCTCAAACAGTAGTAATTCAAGTATTCAGTTATTTCATATAAGCAGGTAGCAGGTAGTGGAACACTCACCTGTCCAACAATGTAGTAGTCAAGCGTCAAGTCATGCGATTACGTTCACCGTCGTTTTCCCCTCCTAGGGTAACGAGTGAAATCGTTAATAAACTAGGTTTAATTCCAAGCAAAATGAGCTCATTAGGTGCCTAAGTGAGTGACTAACTTTACTCAATTCACCCTAAGCTTTAGGCCCAAAATGCAGTAAAAGTTCATGAATAAACAAGTTTAACAAGTGTATGAAGGTTGGGTAAAAAGAAAGATTCATTCAAGCTTTTAAAAGTTTTCTCGCGGTGCACAGTCGCGCTCGTGCAGTCTCGGAAAAAAGGCCGTATCTCACTGTAGGTAGGTCAGAATTAGGTTCCGTCGGTGGCGTTGGAAACTAGACTCGAAGGGCTTTCCAACGGTACCTTGCACACTTTCTAGTTCGTCCCCTAGCAGAAACAGTAGCTCGGGAAAGTTGGCTGATTTTGCCAACCTGGATCAGTCCCAACTCTTACTTGTGCACACCAATTCCTTATGCTAACCTTATTTGTTTTGGTTCAAACTCACCCAAATCAGTCCTTTAATGATCATATACAGAAGCTTAAGTCACTTGGTATCATTTGAGCTCAAAATATAACACATCCACATGATCAAAAGTTACCAAAATAAGCTAGTCACTATAAACCCTAAACCAGTCCACTAAGGCCCAATTTTACCACTTTACTTGTTTCAATCTCACTCCAATTCACACATACGTTTAACCAATCTCTAGCCAAGTTGTTTAGGCATGAGTAAGGTGTAAATTAACCACAAAAGTCAAGGAGAAATCCTTCCTTTAAAGGCTGGTCAGCCAAGCTTATTGAAATCAGTCCCAATGTTGCCTTTAGTCATTCAATCCTCTTCTTCTAATGAATTGCTCCCAATTCACATATCAAGTATAAATCTAGCCTAAAAGAGGTTAAAAACATGTAAACCTATCATAAACAATCATGAGCAAGGAGTAACCATTTTATCAAACACTTGGTGTGCATGCTTTTCATCAAACACTTGGCAGGCATACAATGGCAGATTGACATCCCATAGTGTTTCAGTCATAACTGGAGTTATGTTTATTGAATCAGGGCAAACCTTATACCATTTCGAAGCTAAGACAGATTTCTACAATTCTTATGAAGACACCTCAACCCAGTTCTCAACCTAACTTAGTCAATTTTCCCCAAACAGTCTCAGATGTTTCCAGTTCGCAGCTCACTGTGAACTTTGACTAACAGCACTGATTTATTCAATCATATCTCAACTCACACAGCTCCGATTCAGGTGATTCCAAAGCCATTGGAAAGCTAATATGCAAGGCTACAATTATTAAGAAGGCATCAAAATCTAAATCAGTTGTCTTCCTGGTCAAAATGACCAATTACAGAGGCAAAATATCAGTTCGGACAGAAACAGGGCATCAGGGGCATTTGGTCATTTCACAAGCTATCTTGCTCCGATTGAGCTGAAATTTTGCAGGCATATTCTACACTCAGTTCCCTACAACTTTCATGTTTTGTGTAAAAGCTAGTTTGGCCATTATCATGGTCGAACATGCAGTTGCAGTAGGTACAGAAACTGGAATCAAGCTGAAAATTTTCAGCTTACTTCAAGAGATTAACTCCAAATCACAACCAATCAACATGTATTTCACCATTAACACTTCAAGCACATGATAAAACATCATAAAACCAAGATTTCAGGATTGTTTACCTTTTCTTATAAGAAGCTTGGATCACCAAATCAACCACCAAAATGGAAAGCTTCAAGCTTGATCTAAAGGCTAGGGTTAGAAGAAAAGTTTCTCAAACTCTACCTTTGATTTGTTTGGCTTAGATTTCTATGGTTATTAGGCAAGATTGGAGAGCTTTTTCTCTTCTCTTTTTGCTGCAATAAGTTCGGCCAAGTGAAGGAAAAGAAAAGGCTTCATGAAGGTTTAAATTAGTTCAAGCTTCTTGGTCAAACAACATCTAGGGCTAGGGTTAAGCCACATGGACACTTTCTTGTCCATAACCTCTTCCAAACTTTTGACCAATGCTAATTCCACCCAAACACTTATACCAATTCCTAATTAACACCCCTCAACTATCATTTAAAGTTCTCAATCCAAATCAAAGCCACTTGGAAACAACTAATTGGTGGATCATTTGAAAATCAACTCAAGTAAATGTTTTTCTTCAAGTAAAAAGGAATGAAATGGAATGTATGAACAATGTTGCAATACATGGGAAATGTCATGCAAGGGTATATAGTAAGTGGTCTAGATCTTAGAATAAAGTATGTATTTAGGAAAAATTAGGGTTTCAAGTGAGGGTTCTCACATATGTCACTGTATGAGATGTGATTTCTCTATATGTGGACTATACTTGAATTGTTTGGGTGATACACCATCAACTATTTCCACTGTTTGGGTACCCGACCTCATAAGTGAGTCCGGTTGGATCGAGCCAACAAGGGTTTGGTCGAGACGGTCGATAAACCTTGGGGACTGTTCACTGATAACTAGAAACCGTAAAGTCGAGTATTACCTAACTACTGTTATGGAGTGCGGGTCCGGTAGGGGTTGATTGGTGGACGGAAATTGGAGGAAGTGGTGATCTACGGACTGTATATTCTTTAAATGCAAACGTTGACGGAGAGTCAACGGACCCCAGTACGACCAAGCTCAAGGGGATTTGACTTTTGAAAGCCACTCGTATCCTTAAACTGAACTGTGATTTAATTATTATTGTATTGTACGATATTTACTTGGCTATTTTATACTCTATTTGGTTACGTGCTTTACTTGCTTACTTGGAACCTCTCTGGGTTTTAGCTCACCCCACTCCTTTTGTTTTCCTTAACAGATCTGGGACGGACTTAGGATCAAGAGCCTTCTTAGCTTTATTTTTGCTTGAACTTGTAACCTTTTGTTTAAGATGACTTTACTTTTGACTCTTGTAAATTTGAATTTCATAAGCTCGACTCATATTATGTACTTGCAGTATGAAGTGGTAAGTGTGACTTTTAACTTGACATGTTAAGTTTGGAAGGTTGGCTTGACTTTTATTTGCCATTAGGGTTTGTACGCTTTGATTGGAAGTTATTCCACTTGGTATTTTGAGTAAATAGTTCTTTGATCGACCGAGCCTCGGCGAGAGCTGGACAGGCAGGTCCACTGATACCCTAGGGTTCGCCCTAGGGAGAGGGTGGGCTGTTACACCAACACTAGTCATTGTAATGATATTGTTGATCAAATCCCATACTGAATTTTGGATGTGATTCCAATTACAATTCTGATTCCCAAACTTGAACCAAGCGCCCCCTTACAAATGACAAGGTTGGTTTGATTGCACGAAGAACACTTACAACAAAAATTTGTAAAGACGAGCTCCAATGGGAAAAGGTCTTCTACACTCGTGTTCATGTTAAAGACAAAGTGTTGTAGCATGATTATTGACCTGGGTAGTTGCACTTAACGTAGCAAGTGCTATAATGGTGGAACAAAATGAACTTGCCAACAAGTAAGTTACCCTCAGCCATACAAGCTGCAATGGCTCAATAATAGTGGCGAGGTATGTGTGATGAAGCAAGTTCTAGTCTCCTTTCACATTGGAAGTTATGATAACAAGATTTTGTGCAACGTAGTTCCAATGCAAATGGCACATATTATTTTGGGTCAATCTTGGCAATTCGATAAAAAAGTTAATTTTGATGGATTCGCCAACAAATACTCTTTTGTCCATGGCAATAGGAAAGTCACACGTACACCTCAGGATCAAGCAAGCCATCAAAGGGAATTTGAGCAAGAGAGTGAAAGGACAAAAAATCTGAGAGAGAGAAAAGAATTGAGGGCTGGAAAAAAAGAAGAAAAAAGGCTAATGATGAGGTCAGCCATAGCAGGAGGAAAGGAGAGAAAGCAAAGTATGTATGCAAAGGCCAAAAATGTGAGGAGAGCATTATTTTCTAGCCGACCTCTCTTCATACTCATGTGTAAAGAAGCTTTCTTGTCTACTAATGATCTTGATGTTTCTTTGCCTAATCTTATCACTGACCTTTTGCAAGAATATCAAGACATGTTTCCCACAGAGATACCAAGTGGTTTACCAACTACGAGAGGAATTGAGCATCAAATTTATCTCATTCTTGGAGCTTTGCTTCCAAACAAGCCCCCAGATAGAAACCAATCCCGAGGAAACCAAAGAGACACAATGCCAAGCCAATGAGCTCCTGCATAAAGAATGGATTCGAGAGAGCTTGAGCCCTTATGTTGTTTTGGGTCTACTTGTACTTAAAAAAGACGGTGGTTGAAAGATGTGCATCGATCGTCTAGCTATCAATGCTTGTAACCGGTAAAGTATTGCCATCCCATACCTAAACTTGACAATATGCTTGATGAACTACATGGTGCTGTAATTTTACTAAGATCGATCTAAAAAGTGGCTATCACCAAATAAGAATTGAAAGAAGGTGATGAATGAAAAAACCACCTTTAAAACTAAACATGGGATTATATAAATGGTTAGTCATGCCTTTTGGTTTAACTAATGCACCAAGTATATTCATGAGGTTGATGAACCATGTCTTACATCCTTTCTTGGGAAAATTTATGTAGTTCACTTTTGATGACATCTTAGTTTATAGCTAGAGCTTAGATGAGCATGTTATGCATCTTAAAACTATGCTTGATGTATTACGCGAGAAAGGCTCTATTCTAACCTTAAAAAGTGTACTTTCTACACTAATCAACTTGTCTTCCTAGAAATATGTACTACATGCACAAGGAATCCAAGTTGATTAAAACAAAATGAAACAATTAACGAATGGACAAACACCTACAAGTGTCAGCGACGTAAGGGGCTTCCACAGATTGGCCAGCTTTTATCAACGCTTTGTCAAAGATTTTAGCACCATAGCTGCACCATTGACTGCCATCATCAAGAAAAATGAGAAGTTTAGTTGAGGTCCTGACCAAGATAAGTCGTTTCAACTACTTAAACACAATCTCACACGTACACCTTTACTGTCTTTACCTTGTTTTGATAAGACTTTTGAAATAGAGTGTGATACTTCTGGAATAGAGATTGGAGCCGTTTTGATGCAAGAGGGCAGACCCGTGGCATATTTTAGCAAAAAATTGAATGAAGGGGCCTTAAATTACTCCACCTACGACAAGGAGCTATATGCATTAGTTCGCGCACTACAATCTTGGCAACACATATGCGTCCAAAGAAGTTTGTGTTACACGTAGACCACGAGTCTTTCAAACACTTGAAGTCTCAAAACAAACTAAGTAAGAGACATGTGCGGTGGGTAACATTCATTGATTCATTTTCTTTTGTAATCAAGTATAAGAGTGGCAAAACAAATGTGGTCACTGATGCACTTTTGTGTAGGTATTCCTTAATAACTCTTTTTGTGCTAAATTATTAGGATTTGAATGTATTAAGGAATTATACACTAACGATTTTAATTTTGCCGAGATTTATAACTCTTGTAAGCAAGCTACCCGAGATAATTATTTCAGTGCCTAATGGATTCTTGTTCCATAAAGATAAGGTTTGTATTCTTGTATGTTCCTTAAGGAGTCTTTTGGTTTGAGAGTTGCACAGTGGAGGACTAATGGGGCACTTTGGGCCACAAGCTTACTAATTCTGCAAGAACACTTCTATTGGCCACGAATGAGATGTGATGTTGAACATTTGGTTGAAAGGTGTGTTACTTGCCATCAGGCAAATTCCAAGATAAACCCTAATGGTCTCCAAGTGCACCGTCGATTGATTCATCCATGGACTTCACCCTTGGCTTGCCTCGCTCGAGGAAAGGTAATGATTCTATTTATGTTGTTGTTGATCGGTTTTCAAAAATGGCGCACTTTATTCCATGTCATAAATGTGAGGACCCAAAAATTATTTTTTTATATATTTTTTTATATTTTCTCTTTATTTTGAATAAGTTAGATAATATTTTCTTTTACTTTAATTTATTTGCCTTAATTTCTTAGATACTTTCATACTTTGAGTCAAGATTTTTATTGTTTTCCTTCTATAATTTGGTGCATGTGAAGTTTCGTAGTGCGTTATGGTAGTGTGACCGACTAGTGAGGTGTGTGCTCTAAATTTGGTGGAAAAGAACGGGTGTTAAGTAAGAGGAATTATGTGATTAGAAGTGTTAAAAGTAAATTAGTGGAACATAAGATAGAGACACAAGAGAGACAAAGAGATAGGTTTGAACCTAACCACGCCACTTGTCAACGGTCAAAGCCATCGTTTGACCAAGACTTTTCTTTCTTTTGTGAGGGCTCTAAAATTTTTACTAATTTTGAAAGATAAATAGTAATGATGAAAATATATATATTATGTGATTTTTCTAAATTTTTGGTATTTTCATCTATTAAAATGTTATTTTATATCTCAGTTGAATTTTTATTATTAATTGTCCGGTTATCGTTTGGATAGCATTAAGTGTGAAACTTTGGAGTGGTGACGTGGAAATTAGTCTTAAGATGAAATCTAGAGCATGTAGAGACTTTAAAGAGATAGAAAAATGATAGGATAATGTTGGTTGAGGGAAATCTAGTTATGGATAAGATGTCGCATGAGAATGCGACACATAAGCGAGTAGGTGAGGTGGTCCCCCTACCACACTTTAAAGGAAGAAACTAGACTTGAGAGTTCATTCTCTCTCTCTCCCTTGAGCCAACCGAAATTTTGAGAGAGAGACGGAGACTTGAGAGCTCTCCATTTCCTCCTCCATCTTGCTATTGAAGATCACTTGAAAACCCATCAACCACCACAATTTTTCTTCTTCTTTTTCTTCTTTTCTTGTTGAGGGTCCGAGAGAGAGAGTGAGTCGAGAGAGAGAGAAAGCCGAGAGAGAGAGAGAGAGAGCAACCAAGAGAGAAGGGACACCATCCATCTTGCTTCTTGTGGATTTGTGGAAGAAATCACCAAGCAATCTAGAAGATTTGACCTTTCTGGAGGAAATTTGAAGGGGTGAAGCTTGGAAGGAAGTTTTGAAGTTGAATTACACTAGATCTAGTTAGATCTTAAGGTAAGAACCAAAAAACACCCTTAATCTTTAATTTCTAGTCATGAAAATGTTAGATTCACTTGATTTAAGTAAGATCTATGGTAGATCTAGTAAATTTCTTGAAATTATACCACTAGATATTCTAATGGTTAAAATACTAGCATAGCTCTTGATTTGTGGGTTGGATTTACTTGGAAATTTTTCATTGATAACCAAGGGCTAATGATTGATGAAGCCCTAAGAAATTTGAGTGAGTTTTGTTGGTTAAATGGTTGTTTTGTTGGTGAAATTCTTGAGAAATTTTCGGATGATCTAGCCAAATGAAAAGGGTTAATTTTCAACCTTCATTTTTGACATTTTTGTGTTCTTTTTGACTAAATTGCACTCAAGTGACTTGGTATTACGTTAAACTATGATTATATGTTGAATTGGAGTTGAAAGTTAGAAACTTTAACGGTTAAAAGTCATTTTATTTCACTATTTTTGGGCTATCCAGGCAGCAATGGTGAACTCGAGACCGCTTTGCCCTTGATTTTGTGTTGTCACGCGTTGAATTTTTGGGAAAACTATTTTAGATACATATTATTTTTCTAACTCGAGTTTCGTGTCGAGTTCAAGTGAATTGGTTTAGTTTCGCGAACTGTTGAAACGAAACTTATTATCTTTCTTTACGTGTTTATAGGAGTGATTGAAAACTGTGATACCGATCCTAACTTGGATTTGGAGCTTTGATATATTGGTGAGTTTCATGCATGTTATCTGTCTTGAATTTGCAAATGTGACATAGATATGAACTTGATGTTATGACTGAGATGAATAGTGTTTTGAATTGTTGAAGTGTTATGATGTCGCCTGAGTTGTTATCCCATCGACGATAAGTGATTGAGTGTGCATGTTAATTCTTGGAAATTCCTGAGTCCTATAGGTAAGTCTGTCCATTCGAGCCAGTCATGGGACTTGGTCGAGGAGATTTGACGAGCCATAGGAGAGTGTTTTATATTCACTGGACTTGGCATTCAGACTTGTCCTTTTTGAAGTGAAAACTATGGTATGTTCGAACAATACCCATTTAAGTGTTTTGGATTTCGGGTCAGTAGGGGGAGTCGTTGGAAGGAGAATGAAGTAAGTGGAGTTCTACATAGTGATAAAACTTGAAAGTCGACGGAGCGTCGACTACGTGAAATAAGATCAAGATTCGTGGAAATTGGCTCCTAAGAGCCACCCGTATCCTTCCCCCTTGAATTGTTAATCACTTTATTTACTCGCTTTGAATTGTGAACTTGAAATGTAATTTGAACTGCTTTACGTGACTGTATGCCTTTTTGGAACTCGCTAGGCGTTAGTTCATTCCTTCAAATTTGTTTTTCTTAACAGGAATTGAAAACCTGAGTGAAGCCGCTGTCAGTTAGGGTGTGATCCTGTTTCTTTTGTGTCTTGTTTTAGGTTGTTAAACTTTGAATTCGATATTTTGGAAGCTTGTAAGACGAACTTTGATTGTATCTTAAGTACGTTGGATCGTATTTTTATTAGTCGGGTTGTAAGTTGAACTTAGTTATGTTATAAGCGGTGAATTGTTATTTAAGTACTTTGGAAGTATTTTAGTTGATTGTATGAGTGAGTCCTGGCGCAAGTTGGGCAGGCAACCCGCCGAACCCTTTGGTTCGCCTTAGGGGAAAGTGGGGCTGTCACATCTTTACTTTCTTTATTTTTCTTTCTATTATTTCTTCCCTATTTTTGGTCTTGGCCGAAATTCAAGAAAAGAAAAGAGAGAAAAAGAGAAATTGTTTGGTTGCCAAGTGTTGGTAATCAAAGCTTCCATTGACAAGACTCTCTTTAATCTTTATCTCTCATTTTTAACACAAACTCTCTTCATTTTTCTAGTTTCTTGGCTGAGAGAGAGAGAGGAGAGAATGAGAGAAAAACTACTCCAATTTTCATTTTGATTTCTTACTTGTTTTTGTGGGAAATCCAACAAAAAACCCTAATTTAAACCGTGGATCATTGCAACAAAGAAAGAGGGTGAGCTTGTGGTGAGATTTTTGGAGGAAGAAAAAAACTCTTGATTGCATATTAGCCTAGAGTTTGAGGTATTTTGCTAGAGAATCTCTCTTTTCTTCAATTATTTTGATGTTTATCCTATATATATAGTGATTGAAGCTAAAGGAAGCATGTTTATAGCAATTTCATGGTTTTGCTAGGGTTTGATGAAGTTGTTGCTAGGGCTTAGTCAATTTCCAGCTTTGATATGCCATTTTCTAGCTTGGATAAAAAATTTCCAGTTTTAGTATGAGATTTTCTAGATTTGATATGAGATTATAGCTTCGATATACAATTTCCAATTTTGATGTCAAATTCCAGCTTTGATATAGCTTAGGTTGGGCTCTAGATATGTCACTTTTGATAGCTTTTGTTACCTAGGATATGCATCACATCCACCCTATAATATGTTACCTTGGATTGATTGTGGTTTGCCATGGAACTAGAGTTGGATTGGAGGGTTAACTTAAGGGCTTCAGGAGCTATGGTGCTGGAATTCCCCCTTGTTGGGCGAGTGAGTGAAAGTAAGAGTTGAGGTGTAAAGATAAAGTGATTCGGACCTACTTTACTTGGAGTTACTTGAGAATCCTTTGATTGTGACATATACGTTAGATTTTTGCCAAAATTAAGTGATTTCAAAGAAGAAAAATAAGTGATTTCAAAATTAAGTGATTTCAAAGAAGAACAATAATGGTTGTTCCACACATGTTTTGTAGTTAGATGTGACCAATTTTAACCTCGTGATTTTGTCACTTTTCCTTGACAAAAGTCGTACCTATACAATCCATATATTACCCTATCTTGTACTCACGGTCTTGAATTACATTTACATGGTTTTCTTTTGATTTTCACAAGTAAAAGTTATGGACTTTTGAAACCTTAACTTGCAAATTTGATAGGTTCTTGCTATATGATCACTGATCAGATTTTGAGTGTGGCCAGGAGGCAGACATTGAACTTGACATCTCTAGACCTTAATTGGTTGGTGAGTGCCTCCAATTGCATGGTCGAACCTGCTGTTTGAATACAATGCTCTCTTATTATGATTGGATAGTACTTGACTTATTTGATTGGGCAAGGGTGTACTTTATCGCACTTGTCCTAATTTGACTAAGTACTATACACTATTTACAAATGAATTGATGTGTATGTATGACTTGATAACTGCCTGGGATCCCAAACCCCTATTGGTTAGTTGGTCGAATCGAGCCGGCAACGGCTTGGTCGAGGAGATTGGCGAATCATAGGTACCATTTACTATTTACTCCACTATTTACTGTTTTTCCATTGTTTACTGTTATTCCACTGGATTGGATCCATTGGACTTGTATACTCGAGTATTACCACCACTGTTATCATTGGAGTTCGGGCTCGGTAGGGGGTTTGATTGGTGGACGGAGATTGGAGTTAAGTGGTGCTGTACGAATTTATTACTGTACTTCTAGGGTTGACGGAGTGTCAACTAATCCTTGATAAGCTGCTGCCGAATTAGCTCGCAAGAGCGAACTATCCTTATACATTAAAGCGTTGACTGCCTAATTGACTTGTTAGTTGAAGTGTTAATGCTTACTCTCATGAACGTTTACTTCCTTTACTTTGAGATTTCGAGTTCTATATAATTGCTAACTTGTTGTTTGGTTTGCATGGTGTCTTGGAACCTCATTGAGCAATAGCTCGCGCCATTAGTTTGTTTTCCTTACAGGGGGCGAGATTGAGGGCGTAGGAATGGGAGAAGGCTGAAATTTTGTTTAGATCTCTTGACTTTGTCTTAGTACTCTTCTAGTATTAGTGTTAGCTTGAGCTTGAACCTTTTGATGTATCATGGATATGTATGCCACTTTAATGACAATGAATGTATATATATCTCAGTTGGAAAGTGGCTATTGCTACAATTATTGTGGTTCTTGCTATTGTTTTGGATTTTGTGCGTAAGTCCAGACGAGAGTTAGGCAGGCGGTCCGCCATACCCTAGAGAACGCTCTAGGGGGAGTGGGATCGTCACAATAAAACCGATGATGCTAAACATGTAGCTGATTTGTTCTTCAAGGAAATAGTACGTTTGCATGGTATCCTAGAACCATTGTATCTGATAGAGATGTTAAGTTCCTTAACTACTTTTGGAAAATCTTGTGAAGTAAGTTAGGTACCAAGTTGCTATTTTCTACATCTAGTCATCCACAAACTGATGGTTAAAGTGAAATAGTTAATCAGACTTTGTCTACCTTGCTACATGTTATAATAAAGAAAAATCTTAAAAATTGAGAAGATTATTTACCACATATTGAATTTGCATACAATTAAATTGTTCATAGCACTACACAGTTTTCACCTTTTGAGATTGTGTATGGTTTTAATCCATTAACGCCATTAAATTTGTCTCCATTGCCTTTCTTTGAAAGACTTAATTTAGATGGTAAGAAAAAAGCAGAGCCTGTGTGTCAACTGCATGAAAATTTGAGGTCTAATAGTGAAAAGCGGACAGCACAATATGTGAAACATGCTAACAAAGGGTGCAAAAAAATGATATTTGAACATGGAGATTGGGTTTGGATCCATATGTGCAAGAAGCGATTCCTGGTACAGAGGCGTAACAAATTACTTCCATGAGGGGATGGTCCTTTTCAAGTGGTCAAAGGAATGAATGAGAATGCCTACAAGCTCGACCTTCCAGGTGAGTATGGTGTTCATTCTACTTTTAACGTTGCTGGTTTAAGTCCTTTCCTTGTAGATAATGAGTTTGATTTGGGGAAAAATTGCCTTCAAGAGGAAGGGAGTGATGAGATGGTGATCACGACTGGACATGGTGAGGGTAATACACACATGTAGGTTCCAATCGGACCGATAACAAGATCACGAGCTAAGAAGCTACGGGAGTCTCTACAAGTCTTGGTTCGTTCGGTAAAAGATCAAGTAGGTCAACCTACGATGATTGAAGAACTTGAACATTAAGACAAGACCATTTATACCCACTTCAATTTTCAGAAGGGGAAGAGAATGACTTCGAGGTTTGTCACACGTTCAAGTTCAAGAGGAGTAGTTTGAGTACAAGCTTGATCTGTGGATTAGTCTTCATTGTTTAGTTATTATTTCCAATGTTTCATTAATAATTCAAGTTGTTTATTAGTAGAGAATAACGGCCAGCTTTGTTAAGTGTCTTGGCCGAGGTAACATGTCCCAGTTTGGGTAGGAATTTCACTTGTTTTAGTCATTTCCTTGTTGGAGTAGGAATTAGGGTTCGACAAAGCCTACAAATAAGCCATCTCATGCACTTTGTGTCATAATTTAGAATTTTCTAACAATAAAACGTGAGAATTTGTTCTCTTGGCTTCTTTGAGAGCTTGCTTGAATACTTGAGAAATTGTTTTGAGAGTATTTAATCGACTTATCAACCAAGAAACACCCTTGTTGGTGGCGTTGTTCTATCCAACACTTTGGTTCACTATTATATTGAGTTGTGGGTTGCGATCATATCAATGTTCATAACTCCATGGGTTAGAAGGGTCAAAATTTTCCATCACTTGAACTTCGATACGTGAATCTCAATCCGAGACTTTATGTGATACGAGTTCTAGCCGTCTTGGTGGGTTCGTATCAGAAAGGGTACCTCATTGCAAACAAAATTTTCCCGCCCTTTGATTACCCTTACTAACACTCCTATTCAATTTGCATTTTATTAAATAGGAAATATAATCAAAAAGTTTTCTCATATTTTGATTCATCAATTTCATATAGATAGATTTCGATCACATAAAGACTTAATACATGTGAGAAAGGGTACCTTGTTGTGGATAAACTCTCTCCCCGGCCTTTGATTATCCATATTAGTGTTCTTATTCAATTTGCATCTAAGTTTATTAAACAGGGAATAAAATCAACAAGTTCCTCTCATATTTTGATTCATCAATTTCATCTAAAGGCCATTTATTGTATTCTCTAAAAAAAATTCTCGACTCATTTGCATCCTAATTCATTTTTATCTTTATTGAATTTCATATGTGCATTTTAATGGTGAATAATTGCAACCCATAAATACCTTCTAAACCATATAGCATGGAAAAGACTTTATTTATTTAATTATTTGTTAAGAGAGATTATTTCCTTAGTTTTCTTAGGCAATTCAAAAGTAAGTTTCAAGAATAGTCTCTTTCCCTTTTAGGATTGTCTTTTTGTAAGGAAGTCATGGAAAGTGTATTTTTAATTTAATTTATATTGAAATATTTTATTTTAATCACATAATATAGACTAAAAAAGAAAAAAAACTATTCATCTCGCAACCTTAACTCTCCCTCAACCACAAATTTCCATCCTTCAACTTCACAGTTCCATTTTCCACATTTTTTTAGTGTTCATGATTTGTTTCATCACCTTGTAGACATTGTTGGACAAATAAAAACTTGGAATTGCAGTCTTGAAAGAAAAATGTAAATTTTGTGTAATTCTATTATCTTTAAAAAATGTAAATTTTATGTAATTCTACTATCTTTAGTGTTTTTCTATAAATAGCCATTAAAAGTTGGTTTTTTAAAAAAATATTTTTTTCTATAAATAGCCATTAAAGGTTGGTTTTTTTTAAAAAATTTGCTACAAATATTTTTTTGCCCCTCCTAAAAACAACAACCATTCAATTGTACCTTTATTCATTTAAACTCATACATATATTTAATTTTATTGTACTTTTCAAAATACTCGTGTTATATGAAAAATCATCTAGATACTTTCATAATATGTGTAATGAGTTTATCCTTAGTGTAAATAAAAAGTTAAAACTATTATTTATAAATCTAAATTTGATGTCATTATAAAGTTCAAAATTAAAATATAAAAATTATGAAAAAAACCCATTCAGGTTCCTTACCTGGTTGTCATTGCTTTAAAATGCTAAAATTGGGCGCAAGCAGCCGCTCAGAGGAGTGGTCAGGTAAATTTGTTCAGAACTTAGTTGACTGCTTAAACTCATTGAAGACCAGTAAAAATTAAAAACACAAATTTCTTTGTAAGACAATAATGTTACTTGCTGCCATTGTTCACTACAAAAATATATGTTTGAAAATTTCAAATTCGGTCAAAACTTGAATTTTAATATGAAGACACAAAATTAGTGAAGAAAAACTTGTAAGGGAAAAAAACATATTTCCTCTAGATGAACTTGACAAATCAAAATAGGGGAAGAGTTTTTTGATTTTATTTCTTTTCTAACAAACTTTGAAGCAAATTAAAGAAGAGTGTTATGCATTGAATCTTTTCATATAATTGGTATTGTAGCATGAAGAATCCAAACAAAATTTTAGACCAAATTTGTTTAAATTTCTTATCAAGTAATAATATTCATACACCCTATAATTTACACACCTTTACTAACTTAAATCCTTTTAATTTGAGTAAAAGAAATTGAATATGAAATAATGTTAAAAATTGCTTTGATCTTTTGAATCCATTTCTCCTTATACGACACAAAATCTAAACTAATTGCTATTGTTTCTTATAAACAACATATAATAAGTGAAAAAATTAAGTAAACTAACACAAGTGGTTGCCATTTACTTATCTTGGGGTACCGATGGTGCGAGGAAGGGTAACCTGTAATTTGTTTGTGGAATTCTGGCTAAGGTGCGGGCGAGAATTTTTCATTGGAGCATGAAGATGTTGTCTATGGGGGGCAAGTTGATTTTAATTAGACACATGCTTAATTCTGTGCCCCTATACTTGTTACAAGCTCTTAAGCCGCCAAAGACAGTGATAGTGGCTCTGCAAAGATTGTTAACGCTTTCCTATGGGATAAGCCCACGAAAGAGAGTAGAATACATTGGATGGCCTGGGAAAGGATATGTTTCCCCACTGAGGAGGCGGCGTTGGGTGTTAGAGCTTTGGAGGATATGGTGAAAGCTTTTTCTTGCAAATTGTGGTGGTGTTTGCAACAATGGCATTCTGCATGGGCAGATTTCATGTTTTCAAAATATATAGATGGGCATTATCCATTGGTTATTCAAACGAGTAATCTGACATGCACTTGGAAGCGCTTAATGGGCATTCGGGAGATTGCTAAGGCGAAAATTCGATGGAGTTTGGGGGGTCGATTTGTGGATTTTTGAAGCGACATTTGGTGTGAGGAGGTTCCCCTGTGTCAGTTGGTTCCATCCCACATGCCACAGCCCCACTTTCTAGTTGCGGTGTTTTTCGATCAAGAAGGATGGAATGTGAGTAAGTTGAGACTGTGGCGACCAGAAGATGTGGTTGAACGGGTTACTCAAGTGTTCTTTGATCCCTTTGGTAAGGATGAGATTGTATGGTCCCAATCTTCCTTTGGAAAGTTCACATTGTCCTTGGCATGGGAGTGGATTAGGCAGAGACAAATAGGCGGCTGCAGGTACATAGGATTTTATGGAATAATGTCATCTCCTGGAAATTTTCAATTTTTGCATGGCAGCTGCTACACAATTATCTTCCAGTGGATGCCCTCATACATTGGCGAGGGATTATTTTGGCATCTAGATGTGACTGCTGTTTGGCAGAGGAGGAGACAGTGGATCATTTGTTTGTCGTGGTGCCGTGGCAAGGGAGGTCTGGATATACTTCGAGCGCTTATTTGGAATCAACTCTATTCCATGTCAGGGCTTAGCTAAGACCTTCATGTCTTGGTATCTCTCTCGGGAGCCTAGGTCGGTGAATCATGTTAGGTGTTTTATTGCTTTGGTGATTTGTTGGTTTTTGTGGAAAGGAAGGAACAAATCCAGGTTTGAGGGTCTAATTTTCTTGGCATCTAGTGTGATTAAGGAGATGGAGGCATTTTTGACGGTGTTAGGACATGCCAAGAAATTTTCAAGAGGCCATTTTAGTGGTGACATGGATTGCTTTTGGGAGCAATTTATAACTGATACATCGTCGAGCAAGGGTTATGGCAGTGTCGTGGAAAAGGCCACCAGAATGGAAGTTTAAGTTGAATATTGATGCCAGCGTTGTTAATAGGATACAAGGGTGGGGGGTGGGGGGTGTTGAGGTGTTCGGAAAGCAGAGTGGTTTTTGCATTTTATAAAAAGTTAGGGGAGCTTGATGTGGTGTTGGCGGAGGGGTTGACGATTTGTTTTAACAAAGAGTTACATGGAATTATGGTGGAGGTTGATTCTTTGGTTTTGGTACACTTAGTGAAGTCGGGTAGGATAGGGAAGTGGGCTCTGGTGAATGTTCTGAGGAAAATATGCTGGTTGTTGAACAAGGTATCGAGTTCGTTTGAACATAACTACCGTGAGGCTAACACGTTGCTGATTGTCTGGCGGGGAGGAGTGCGCAAGGAAGTCGGGTTTTTGAAGCTAATCGGAAGTTCGAGGTTGTTTGTCACTAGACATTAGGGAATGTCCAATGGTGCGGCTAGGCTTTGGCTAGAATTCGTAACAGATTGTTTCTTCATTTGCTCTCTGTATCTTCTATTCATGAAATAAATTAGGGGGTGGCTCCCCTCCCGAGCTTGGGGCTTTTTGCCAAAGAAAAAAAAAAGTAAACTGACACAAGAAATAACCATTATACCATAATGAATTGATAATGACAATTCATCATTTTCCCACAACAAAATATCATGATAAGTGACTATTTTGTACTATATTTGGATGATATTTTATTCTACTTTTAGTCACTTTTGCAATATTATAGGAAGAAAATGGTCAATATTTGCTAGAATTGGTTTTAAGTGCAATCCAATGCTTAAATGAGATATTTTGTCCCTTTTATTTGCATATTTTTGGCTATTTTTGTAGGAGTTGAAAATGAACTTCATTTTGAAAAAGAAATAGGGTTACATTGTGGTGAGTGAAGTCCTAAAATTTGCAAGGATGATGATTTTCAAAAGTGGTTCGAGTCGTTAGAAGAAGAAAACGAAGAAATTTGTCGAAAACCGAAGTCGACTCGAATCCCTCCCAACAATCCAGCCAATTTTTGGAGGGATTGGTTGGAGGGATTTGAGGCAGAGGATTTTTGGTGAAGCAGGGGATGAATCCCCCCAAGTAATCCGGCCAAAACTTAGAGGATTGCCTGGAGGGATTCCAGTCAAACTTGACGGCTTTCACTTGCATAACTTGTTTTCTACTCCATTCTTTCACAACTTTTGAGGGACAAATTGTCCAAGATTTGCAGTTGTAAAATGAAGATTCTAGCAACACTTCTTGAGTTTATTTCTTCCATAATGATGTGATATAACTTGGAGCCAAAATTGTTGACTTATTTGGAGTTATGTTCACATTGAAGATGCAAGAGAATGGCTTGAAGATTTCTCTATAAATAGGAGCTTGTGTCTTCATTTGAAAGAGCTTGGAGAGTGCAAGAAATACTACTAAAATGTAGCTCTTATATTTTCTTAGTGTTAGGTTAGTATAGTATAGGATAGTTTAACTAGTTAGTTTATCCTTCTGTTTATTAGCTAGGCAAAGATAAAGAAGGAAATGATGCGAGAACTCGAGAAAATTATGTGTGTGCTTTGCATTTATTTTATTTTATTTACCTTGATATTGAAAATATTACATATAACGAATAAGTGGTTAAATTAAATGCCTAATTGAATTTTTATAAAAATTGAGAATTTAGAAATATCCTAGAATGGTGTAAATTTTCTTATAGAAATATACAAAATTAGAACAAATAAAGTTAGGAGTCAATGCATGAAATAATAAAATTATAGCCTTAGTAAGCAAATAAGCTAAAGCTTACGGGACCAATTTAACCTTAAATGTTAGACAATTCACCATGCAGCCTAAGGAAGTAATCTTCTGGACAACCGAGTAAGACTTAGGCAAAACAATTGCCAAAATAATTGGGCGGTGATCAAGGAGGAATCAAAGGAAGGCCGCTGCCAATAAGCTGCTAAGTCCACGCGGCAACTAGTGGAGCAAATAGAGGCTGATTCATAAGCTGGGCGGTGACTGAAAGAGAGGCTAAGAGAAATCAATTGTTACAACACTTAGGCGATAGCTGAGTAGAGGAGCAAAGCTTCAAACGTTTTCTGTCCAACCTAACAACCGAGAGAAAACAAGGAAAAACCATCTGCTGATACACTTGGACAATACTGAGAGTGTAGAATTGAGTGTGAGAGTGGGAGAGGAAGCTTGGCCAGCTTCATTGCCAACTAAACAAAAGCAAGAAAAGTACTGCAAGGAAAGCGGGAGAAGTGGAGCGAGGACCTGAAGGAACTGAAGCAGGAAGCTAGAACAGCCTGTTGTTATCGGATTTTAGTGAGAAAAGGGGTAAGAACCTGCAATAATCTTCTGTCCATTCGGTATAAATAGATTAATATGCGAGCTGCATGAGAATTTAGAAAAGAAATGGACTCTTAGCTAAGGTGAAATTCTATTTGAAGGAGATGAAACTGTTGGACAGATTTGGAAGAAACTGAAAACTGATGTTCGAATTTTAGTCCATGAACGATGGGAAAATTGTATATAACCTCTTAATCATCTGGTATATATTTGAATTTGCATGTTGTGTGTGCTGGAATCTAGCCAAGAAAACTAAGTTTTGTTGCAGGAGGAATTTTGTTTGGAACCGATAGCCTGCTGGGAGGAAGTTCTGACTTCTAACCGTGAGATAGGTACTAATTGTGTGGCTAGTTATCAGAAAAGATGGAAGACTATAGCTAGGAATGTATGAATTACGTCCGCATTCAGTAATAAAAGAAGGATTAACCGTAGGAGCTTGTAAGAATTGGAACTGTGGGCATGAAAGTAAACTGGTGCAGGCTGCTATGCACCAGATTTAGCAATCTTGCGCAAACTTGTAATTTTATTCAGTTTTCCTCTGAATTCTGGTCAGGAAGTGTCCTGTTTAGCTTAGGATAACCTACAGTAAATTAAGTATCCTCTGCATGAGTGATTGAGACCAAAAAAGCTGAGGAAGAAAAGGTGAGAAAATGTCAAATGATAACTATTGTTTTGCTGGAAATTTAGTGACAGCAACCGAAAGAGAAAAGAAGAAACTTTGGTTGTCCCCTGCAAATTTTAATCTCTAGACAAACGTATAGAACTGTAGCATGTCATAAGCCTCTTAACTTCAACAAGTAAGACAGCCATGAATTGAAACTAAAGGGAACCTTGAAGGAAAAGGAGCAATCTGCTGCAACAGCTTCTTACACTCTAGCCAAGAGGGAATTAAAACTTAATTCAACATTGTTCTCTAATGTGGCTGTAACTTTATATTCTTGCATAAAATGCTCTATAGTTGGATAACTACTCCATGCAGATTGAGTTGGGAGGAGGAAAATAAGGAAATGTGGGGAAAACAGTCTTGCCTTTGACCGTGTAGCAACTGGAAATTGTAATTAGCTAAGGACCGAACTTATTGTTATCTTGCTGGGAATTATGTGTTGATAATACATGTTGATTAATCTAGTTTAGGCAGGGACAGAATGAATATCAAGTGTTTAATGATTTAGCCAAGCAAAAGATGAAATATTAACAGAATTTATGAAGTATATTGCTGAAACTTAGATATTGACTAAAACGGTAGCTAGCTAACCTTTCTATGACATTTTTTGGAAACCCTAAGGTAACTCGTTATAGCTATATATATAAAATGGCTTCTAATCACTTAATCTTATCCTCACAAGCCTTTTAAAGATTTTGGAATTTGAAAGACTAGTGTAGAGAGATAAAGTATAAATTACAAATGGTTTAGAGTTAACTAGTTAATATAGGAACCAATAGAGTGTCCTCACACTTTAATTTTAGAATCTTGAGTGGAAAATGGTTTAATTCTGATTCAAATACGTATATTTCTTGGTTTAAAATGATAAAGTCAATAAGTCTCGAAATGAAATGTAGAATAAATATTGAATATATTATATTTTATATTTTAAAGTCAAACTTGATTCTAATAATTTAGACGTAGCAATTTTTTCAAAAAATGATATAGCAATTGCCTTATGAATCTGGTGATAAGGCCAAACTATCTTTCGCCTTATTATCTTCACTAGCATCCTGAATAAGTGCAAATTCAATATATCGATTAATTTACATGCCTTGAGATGGGTTATCATCTATTTTGTCAAAAATTAAATTTCATCTTTGTTTTGAGTTTTTGGACAAAACAAACAATATTGGAATTAGGTTTACCGTACTTCAATCTACCATAACTTTGATACCACTCCGATGGACTCAAAATAATAATCAAACATAAATCCATAGGAACAATCACAAAAAATTTGACATATGAGGCAAAGGAAATATCTTGACTAATCAAACGAGGCTACGGCTACTGTACAATACAAGAAAAAGGAAACAACGAGGCTACTGATTCTTGAAACGAAAACGGAGGCAACAATGCTAATACCTTACTGGCTCACTTCTATTACTAACATTACGGGCCAAATCCAATGTAGTCAACTTTACTAATTCACAATGCAACTTATTGTACTAACCAATATATTAATGACACATGGCCTCAACCAACATATAACCAAATAAACAAATTACTAAACTTGGTTTATATTGTCCTACAAAAACTCTATGTAAATAAAAGAGTTGTAAGTTGAGTCCATCACTTAAATGTGTTAGACAACCAAACAGTGAATTTATTGCTTCGTCTTTTATGTCTTAGTTCAATAAGGATGGGCTTCTGCTAAAATTGCAGCCACTTCTCTTTCTATCTTAACTTCTCTCTATTTTTTCACCTCTTCTCAAAAAGCCTTCTTCGGGAGAAAGACCAATCCATGGATTTTTTTTTTGTTTTTCTAATAAATTTTTCCTAAATTTTCTTAGTAAAAATTTTCCAATTCTCCTAAAAATTTTAGTGAGAATTTTGTTCTTCTAAGGATTCCTATGAAGATTTTTGTATTTTTTCATTTTCTAGGGATTCCTTATTTCATTTTCATATTTTCCTTTGAGACCACATGATAGTGGTGCAACTTAATCTTTCCCAACATTTGTATCTTCGCAAAAAAGGGTGGGTAATTCAATTTCAATTGGCCATGAAAGCTGAGAAATGGAAATGTGCAATCACCCTTAAAGAATACGCAACTGACCTTATTAGAAAAGGTAAAAGAAATAAACAATTAATCCATCATTCCTTCAAAATAAAAATCATTTCAGGAATACTTTACTGCCAAAATTTGTCGGCAAAACTGCACTCGGCTTTAAGGAATAATATATATTTCGGCAACGAGTAATTGAACTGCACCCTTGTATGTAAGGATTGTATGTAAGGATTTGCTGGTACGCCTTGTGGTTTGCAAATATTAATTGCACCATAAGAAAAATATCTTGCGATTATTAGACAAAGCTCCCGTTCGGCTGCAGGGAAAATTTTTCGGGGTGGTGCTGCCCGAGTTAGGAGTACCTTTGCCGGTGGCAAAAGGGGCGAAAGACGAAGGACTTGGATGCAAACCAATTCGCTTTCTATCACTTGTTCTTTCAATTGATTATTTTAACTGATTATAGATTTTTGATTTTGGATAATCAGTTTTTGTAATAGGGATAATTTCACAAACCTCCCCTGAAGTTTTTGACAATTTCACTCAGCTCCCTTCAGATTTAAGAAATTACACTAACATCCCTTGGTGTAATAATATGACTATAATGTTCTTCACTTAATAGATAATTCATAATATGATGCAAGAGTTAAATAAAACCAAGAAAAAGAAAAAAGAAAAAAGAAAAAGAAATCCTATCTCTTCTATTTTCCACCAACAGCCATTTCTTCTTTCTTCCTTTCTCTCACTCTTGTAAGTAACAATTCTTTCTTCCTTTCTCTTATTGTTTTTTTGCCTTTCCTTTCCTCTTAGTTTTTCTCTATATCCACATCTCAATTACTTTTGTCTTCTGATCATGAATTTTCTAATCACTAAAAAAGTTAAAATCCATAATCACCCAAAAGAGTAGTTTTGGCTTATCATTAATTTCTATAATCAGATTTTGTAAAGTCTAAAACAATGAAGAACAGTGCCATAGAAACTCAATTATTTAACTTCAATTTGTAAAGAAAACCGTGACATACAAACTAATGAAAAGGGCAAGTAGTACTTCTTCTTAATTTCTGTATGTTCTATGCTTTAAGTTAAATTGAATTACAAGGGTGATAAATACCCAAAATAAGAAAAAGATGGACATCACTATTTGGATCTCTTCTTCTTCTATAACGAGTAGTTTCTTAGTTTTCAAAGCTACTTTAACTGAACGTAATGGACCATTACTGGAGAAACTAATGAATGAACGTGACCTGTGTACAACTTGGCATAGTAAATCAATTAAAGTGAGATTTTTTTTCTTTTCTTTTTTATTGGTATGAATATTTTCTGAACTCATAACGAAGCACAGTTTTGGCAGTAAAGATGCTGCCATGCAACCAGATATGCATATTAAAATTCCTTCACCAATAACAAAATACTTGTCCTGAACCAACATAAACAGTTTGCAAACTTGCACACTGAAAACTCAAATGGATGCCAATATACTCAATATTCTTGCATACTTTTCCATTTGCAGGACAAAGTATCTATCAAAGAGAAAAATTTATGCAAATTTAATCCAAATGAAAGGGAATCAGCCAAAGTAAATTAACCAGAAACCTAAAAGAGGGAGAGTCAAACCTACCTAACTCCAAATTCCCCTGTCATTTAGTCATAATGGTTCTTTAATTTGTTATAACATATAGTTATAAGTATAATAGATAGACAGTCTATGTGATTTGACTGTCATAGCTATTGCTGATAGCATGAATAAACATCAATGAAACTTTTACAAATTAAAACAGTCTACAAGAGAAAAAGGGAAAAAAATAAAAATAAAAAGCAGTACCAAGGTGAATCGTATGGTCAATAAGATGTACCCATGCAGAAATTTCATCCAGTTACCAACGTCAATTGGAATTTATGACCAAACTCCACAAAGTTTAAGTTTGGACCAAAGGAGAAAATTTATCCATTATAGATAGAAAATGTGAAGGCCAAATATTATCATGAAGAATGATTTAGTAAAATAAGTAGTTTGAGAGCTTATGCATGTGTACGAATTTACTAAATTATAATCAACACATATACAATCTCTTCATATATTTAATTTTTTACAAATAATTGAAATGTAGGTCTATACGGATTTACTATTTTTTTCATAAACAAATATTTTAAATACAATACTACAATAACATACTCCCACAAATACTTCCAAAATATCTAATCATCTACATTAAAAGTTTTTCACACTATTGTAAACTTTTTTAAAACATTCCCAAAACGTCTAATCCATACGTATATTTCCATTGCATGGGCTCAGTGTTATATGAGCTTAGCTGCGGTTGGAGCAGTATCAGTCCAACTTTATTAGTAGGGTTTGATCGGGTCGAGTCCGCTTTTATCGGCAACTTTATTTTGGTGGGAGTGGGGGCGGGCAACGGTTATTATAAGCACATCGTCTTTTGGTGGGATCACGCACAGCCTGTAAGGCGTTCTGTTGCAAATTGGAGGCCTGTGTAATGGCCCATAACCTATGGGTCCACGGCCTACAGCTTTAGGAGCAGAGTTAGTAGGAGAACTTTGTACCAGTTGCCTTGGGAGCGCGACCTGGATCGACTCCAATCATGCCGCCACCACCTGCCAAAATACAAAAAATTACTGCCATAATAAAATGAGATATTAATATCAAAAGGGCAACATCCACGTCAATTTCCTTGTATTTCTTTTTTGATAGAAAGGATTATTGAATCTGCATTAATGTTAGAAATACATCAAATCAAATGTGACACAAATACATATAGGTATAAAATTAATAGATACAATAGATTTGAAAAATTAATATAAATAAATATAACATTGATGCTCCAATATATCATGTCTTCCTTCCAGATAAATCATTTTAATCCAATAAATTTGTGCATTTTTCTTATAGCAAGAGATATGGTTAAATATTAGTTCAACTTCAACGATGAAGTTTAGATTCGATAATAATAAATGTAGAAATTGCAAATGTGAAAAATTAGATCTACAAAATCTCAAGTTTCACAGAAAATGAAAAAAATTGAAAAAAAAAATCTCGTAAGGAAAAAAGACCAAGGAGAGAATAAAGCTTTTATTAGAAGAAATTGAGGAAGAAGAAACTCTCACTAGGAGATCCTATAAGAGAAGAATCTGTCATTTGAAAACTCTAGAAGAGAATTTATTCCTATGACAAAAACTAAAATATTAAAGAGTGGACTCCCTTTTATGGGAAAAGACCAAATTTATCTGATCTGTCTTCCGTGAAAAAGGCAGAGGAGATTTGATAGGAGAAGTTCTAGAGAGAACGAGGAAAATAGTTCAATTTCCTTCTACTCTAATTCCCAAATCAACAACTTTCATGCATCAATGACTTATACTACCATCATCATAGTTTATAGTAAGTGTATCAATTTAGATGAATGTTTTCGATTAAAGCAAAACTCACTGCTGAGCAATTTAAAAAAAAAAAAAAACTGTCAATAAGAAAGATGTGGTATACTTACCGCTGCTGCCAAGTGTCCGTCCAGAGAGAGCGGGTTGGACTAAAATGATGGAAATCATCAAAAGCCAAAAGAAGATGAACATAGGAGAAGCAAACGTCTTGCTCGTCATTGTTTATTTCTATGTGACTGTCTCATAACTTGTACAAGCTCTAGTGTTATATATATGACTGAGATTCGGAGAAAGATTTGAAAGGATAAGGCTACGTGAACCTTATGAAAAAGTCTTGTGTAGCTGCTGTTTTATTTGACCCCATATATCACAAATGAAATTAGACTTGAAAGACTTGCATGGGTCTTCTACTCTTTTTTGTGGCGTCCTTTTGTCACACCCATATTAGACGCCTGTGGACTAGAAGGAATCTGTCCTAATTCCTTATTCTGGAGTCTTGTGCTTGAAAGAGACTTAAGTGAACATTTTTTAGGTTAGCTCAATTCGCCATGAAACAAAAATTTTTATGTCACTTCTCTTATAAATTTTGTAAGTCTCAAGTGTAACTTAAGAGGAGGAGTGAATTAAGTTGTATAAAAATTAGATAAGTTATGGCGAATTTTATCTAGTTTTAACTAACCAAATTATCTAACTGATCACAAACTAAAGCAAGTAGAAAACAATAAAGATGAGGCAAGTATAGCAGCTAAATGAGCAAACAATGAGCAACAGATTAAAATAAAGTAAACCAAATGAAATGGTACTCTCATGATACCAAGGTACACTTCCAAGCTTCTCCAAGATTGAAGTTGATCCATTAAAAAAGTTCTTCAAAATTGGTGAAACAATGCCACTTTGTACAAATAAATGATTACCTTTACTCGCATTAATCTCTCCTTAATTGAGTGAAAGGGTTTACACTTCCTATATATCTAACCTTTCCAAGCTAAAATTGAATTGCTCACAATTACAATGAAGAATTTTACAAGCTTTTCAACCTCATAAAAAACTACAAGTGAACAAGAGAGAGTATTTTTTAACCAAAATTACTCTAGAGAGCTTATAATTGATATAGACAAAATTTCTTAATAAGTTTAGACTTTATGGTATTTATAGGATCCCAAAAATTGGTCCAAAATGCCCTCTAATAGTCAAGCATTTAATGCAGAAAAAACTAGCCCTTGAAACTATCATATTTCTGATCGTTATGCTAGCGTTCGATACAATCGTTCAATCAAGGATGAGAAGCTTTGTTGTGTAGATGTTCGGATGGCCAATGCAAGTTCTCCTTTGTCCAAAAGTCCATCTGACGGATGACCAGAGGATTCCAACTTGGCTTTTGAATTTTCGAATGGTCGATAGGGATGCCCATTGTCCGAGAGATTCATTCAATCAAGATTGATATTTGCTCTTCCATGTTCGGACAGCCGACCCTTGTTTCTTGTGTTCAAAAGTGTGTCCGAAGATGGATGTAGTTCCTTGAAAGGTTGCTTTGTACGTCCAATCCTCCAAGGTGTGTTTGAAGCTGCGTCCAACAGATTGCGACACCGTTCCTTTCTTCTTGCTTTTCTTTTCTTTTCTTTTCTTTTTTTCCCTAGTGATTGAGCAACCTGTTCTATCAGAATTCTCATTGGAAAATATTAGTTCAAATCATCATTTTGATTTGTTAATCATCATAACAAAGGATTGAGGGACCGAAGTCTTCAAAGTTATTGGGGATTTTGAATTCTTAATTTCTTAGTACACATATATTTGGCTATTAGATGTAAACCCATTGGATTGAAAAAAAATATGTGCTCCATCATCCCATATTTGTTCATGGTAATTGGGAGTTGTGGGATCATACCGGTGATGGTATTGAGGTATAAGATGTATTAAATGTCTTTTACCTATTGTTTTAGACGTTTTATCTACTGTAATTCCTTAGTTGATAAAACTTGGACATTTCATTTAAAATGACGCTTGGATTCAATTCACTAGCACAAATTTTGGCCTAATTTCCAAGGATGATATACCTCCGAAATGGATATATTAAGCGGTCCATTTAGTGAAAAACTCGGACGACTTTCATGACGTTTGTGGATGGCTGGCTTTTCTAAATCCAAATCTAGCGCTTTCAACTGAATGAAACTTATGCAGTCTCTGCTAAAATGAAGGTACCAATAATTGCAAAAGTGGAACTGGGATCATTCTATTTTTCATTCGTTACTTAAAAAAAAAAGAATTGAAGTTTGAAGTTTCGACTAAAGGATGGTTGTCCACTTTCCACTGCTAGTTTCAGGGTTTGAATTTTGAATCTAACACTTGAGTTTGGAAAGGGTATAAGAAGGAGTGGAAGGTAAGAGAGAGAGAGAGGGGGGGGGGGGGGGGTGGAGTGGTCCATAAAAACAGAAGATGCGTTTTAGATGCTTCGGTGGTAATAATCTTTGGCTAATTGGCATTCCTTTGATAAACTCGGTCTAGCCTAAAGTCATAGTTGCAAGCTAATGCTACGTTGCCTGTTCAAAGTAGCAAGGATACTCCAAGCTCCAAAGTTCTGTAATTTAGGGCCAAAATCAAATTGCATCCATCATCTAGTTGCTGACTAGTCAATAAGAGTCTTTATTCTCAAATGCATGTTTGAAAGGATTACAAGGATATTATACAGACACCAAAAAGTGAAGTGATAGGAATTTAAAGGATTACAAGGATACCATCATTAGTTGTTGCTTGATGAATTGACCAACAAAACCAAATCCAAAACTAATCGGATTACCTCAGCCGGGATTAGAATCCCCTGCCAATTAATTCTATAACAAAACAAGTCATAGTCCACTAAACTTACTAACTGGATAATGTTTGTGAACTTGCTCCAACATGCTTCTTTGTCCTGAACGGTCTGTTGGTTTTGGGAACACCTCTGGACATTTTTCACGGATATTGAAGGAAAGAAATTACAAGATTGGGGGTGTCAAACTTGAAAAAAATGATCCTTTGGGAAAATTAATTTACTTTAGTTGTATCCCTATTTGTTTCCTTAAAGTCCACTATCGTTGCATTTCAAACCTTAATCAGCGCTACAACTTGTTAGTATGTGCTATATCATCTAAAATATGTACAATTTTAGAATTTTATTTATTAATTCATGATGATACTAATATATTCGCAGAAAATCTAACAAAAAAAAAAATCCATTGTGGTTTCTTTATTTCTTGTTGCTGTACCAGACTCCCCTCGAAGACCGCATTTTGCTAGGCTGGATGCAATGTAAAATTGGAGAAAGAAGCTGTAACTTTGTCTCCGTTGTGATCTATGTTGCTGTCTGAAAAGTTGTGCAAGCTCAAGTGTTATATATATCATTAGGGGTGCATTCGAACCGATTCAAGTTCGAGTAGTGTTAGGCTCGAAATTGAACTCGATCATTGTTAGTGCTATTTGAATTCAAGCTCAAACTCAAATGAGTAAAGATTCTCAAGTTCAAATTCGACTCGAACAAATACTATATAAGTTAAAGCTCGATTCAATTGAGTTCAAAGATCCTTTTGAGCCATTCGAACTTGAACTCAATTTTTTAGTGGAAAATTTCACAACTTCTATACTTATAAGTGTAACACACACATATTGTCTGTTGTAATTCTGCAGTTGATAAAACTTGGACATTTCACCTAGAAAGACACCTGGATTGGATTCACTAGCTCAGATTTCGGCCTAATTTCCAAAGATGATACACCTCCAAAATGGATAAATTAAGCGGTCCATTTAGTGAAAGACTCAGACGACTTTCATGGCGTTTGCAGATGGCTGACTTTTCTAAATCCGAATCTAGCGCTTTCAACTGAATGAAACTTGTGCGGTCTTTGCTAAAATGAAGGTACCAATAATTGTCGAAGTGGGGCTGGGATTATTCTATTTATCATTGGTTACTTACAAAAAAATAAAAATAAAAATTGAAGTTTGAAGTTTCAACTAGAGGACGGCTGTCCACTTTCCACTATTAGATATAGAGTTCGAATCTTGGGTATGACAGTTGGGAGGAGATGGAAGAGTATGGGGTAGGGGGGGGGAGGAGTAAAAAATAAAAAAAAAACAAGGAAAAAAGAGAGCGAGAGTTTTGTCAATCGGCAATATTTACACTTCTCCTATTCTAATCTATTTAAGAAAGGAACCAACTGGACCAAAAGAAGTTAAAGGAAGTGGTTCGCACTTTTACACAAAAAAGAGGATCAATTTCTACATTACTCAGATTCTAACCTATCTAGGGACCAACTGGACTAAGAGAGGTTAGATGGACTAATTCTCACATGTAGACAAAAGATGTGCACTGCAGCATTTAGGGGCGAAGCTATGTTAAATTGTGGGTGGGCAATTGTCCCCCTTAATTTATAAAATACCCTTAGAGTTGGGTAATGTTGCGTCTAAATTCCAATAATTGCCCTCCTCCTGAAATAAAAGAAATTGGGAGTAAATATGTAAAGAATCTTTACTTGCATTTAATGGATGGGAGAATAAAGTGGTTTACTTTCAATATTACACTAGGAAGGTAATCCGAAATCATTGACTCATGTGATCATGTAACTTATTTCTAGGAGAAAATCAAGGAATAATTAAGAGAACAAAAAGCAATGTCTTGTGAATTATAATTTCTAATTCGGATTCAAACTATCAAAGATAGATTAAATTGCAAGGACTTAAAACCAAACCAAAGACTTCTCCTAGAAAATCAACAAATAAGCCTTTCAAGATACATCATTATTATTCTTCTTTTTAGGCCTTTCATTTTATTAGTTGATTTAAAAATGAATAAGTTGTACTTCAATTACTGGTAATTTATTATATTCAATTAATTAAAACATGCATATTTTTTTTATAATATGCTTTTATGAGTTAATTTGCATAACAATTTATTCTTTTGAAAATATGAGCACTCGTCAAAGACAATTGTAAATACAATTTATTAATGCCAAAATTGAAGATTACTTGAAAAAATTGTTTAGAATAACATATAGTATTTTTTTTTATGTGATGTGTGTGAATTAAAAAGGTGAAAGGTTGAGACTCTAGAAATTAGAGATCTTGACTTGTAATCTCCCTGTCCCCACCTAACTTTTTAAATCTCACTTCTCTCATACTAGAAAAAATTTTAAAAAATAATAATTAAAAAAAGATGGTTAAAAAATATATTTATTACATGAGTAAAATAATGTTTGAAAAATATTTGGTATCCAAATAATATGTGTAGAAATATTTTAGCACACATATTTTGCCCTCCCTAGGCCAAGGTCCTAGTTCCGCCACTAACTACTGCACAGCCTTTTAATTTATCATAGGTGCAGAAATTTGAACTCCTAACATGCAACCAGACTTCACTTTAAGTTTTACCTAGTAGCCAACTACCCTAAGGTGAATTGGTTTTTTTTTTTTTTCATTTTTTATCGATACGATAGATTATCCTACACTAAGGGGGAGGGGGAGGACTTGAAGAGGTCCCAAGGTAACTCAGAGGGGACTGAACCACCATCGAACCAGACAGGTGCACTACACACCCGTTTGAATTTTTTCGAGCAAAGCCACTTTAATGTGGCAAATTGGTGGGAGGCAAGTTTCTTTAAGGCGGGTTGGTTCACAAAAACAGAAGAAACATTTTATATACTTTGGTGGTAATCTTTGCGTGATTGGTATTCCTTTGATAAACACGGTCTTGCCAAAAGTCATATTTGCAAGCTAATGCTACGTTGTCCGTCCAAAGTAGCAAGAATTCTTAATTCAGCCCTCCAAGCTCGAAAGTTCTGTAATTTAGGGCCATAATCAAATTGCAACCATCATCCATTTGCTGACTAGTCGATTGGAGCCTTTATTCTTGAATGCATGTTTGAAAGGAGTACAGGGATATTATACAGATATTAAACAGACACCAAAAAGTTAAGTGATAAGTATTTAAGTGAATAGTAGTATTTTGACTGTGGTGCTACGCATGGGGTTACATCGAAGATGATGATGATGATAATAAATGAATTATTTATAATATTTACATGAAAAAAAATTAAAAACATAAAAGAGTACTATTCGAGTATCTAATTTATATTGCATTTATGTATCTTAATTAAAACCTTAAAGTATGCTACAAAAATGGAAAAAGATAAAAATAAATGAATTAAAAGGTACACCAAACACAACATACTACCACTCTATCCTATATTCTCCACATTTGCGTCACTTCCCTCCCTCTCCCTCTTCAGAGCCCCCTCTCCTCGATACTTCCTCTAGTCTCTCCTACCCTTTTCCTCACCTTCTTAACCCAATTTTCTCTACAACCTTTTCCCATTTTCCCAAATCCTACTTTCTCGTTACTTTACCTTACTCCCCAATTACTCTATCTCTTACCCAATTTTGTAGCCCACTTGTCTCTTATCCTACTATTACTTCCATCTATTTATAGTTGTAAATGGTCTATTTACTTGGCTCGTTCATCAATAAATGAATTGCGTATATAATTTAATTGGAAGTGCATGCCTGGTTGCAGGTCAGGGTTCAACCCTCTGCACTTGTAGTAAAATTCAAAAGGTGTGCAGTAGTGCACTGTTTTGATCTGGAGGTAGGATCTTGTTCCTCTAACCACCCCATTAGCTACTTTTGGACTTTCACCTATTATATATAGGTTAAAGTAGAAGTAGAAGTAAGAGTTGCTAATTGACAAAAAAAGTATATAATTTAACCGAATTCAAACGGGTGACCCAGTTAAATCCATTAATTTTAGTGGGTATTAAATTGACAGATTTGGATCACTTATTTTGACCTAATTAAATTAGACGTAAATCCAATCTCAATCATTAGTTGTAAATCTAATTCACTCCAATAATTATATTCTAATATTTACAAAAATTTTATCATTTTTCTCCTTCTTTAGTTTTAAATCTTTATTTTTTAATTTTATCCTACTTCCTTCCTTCCTTTTGTAAAAGTCTAATAAATTTCGTGAGTGTTAATTATTTTTTTGCATTAATACCTAAATTATTTTTACATTCTTGTAAAGTGGCAAAATTTGAAACTCACTATGATCACCATTTTAGGTTCCTCTCTACAAATTTTTATGTTCTTTTTCTCTTTCTTGGGGTAAAAATTGATTTACTAACTTGATATGCTGCTATTTCTTTATTACAATAATATATTATTTTGTTGCTAAACAAAATGTGGAAGAAAAAAAAATTTAGTAGTGGGCTGTGAATAGATAATTGGATAACCCAAACGCATCTAAAACTATATTCATTGATGACTCATCTATTTTGAACCATTAACTAAATAGGTATATATATAGGTTAACCCAATTATAACTTGTCCAATATAAAAAAAAAACAAAATTATAACTTGTCCAAACTCACATGAATCATCCAGTTTGGTAGCTCTTCCCCAAGCTCTAGCCTCCCTAACCCTATAGTCCTATATTTCCACTCCTTTCACTATTTAGAATTTGTTACCTCACTTTTTAAATGTTTCTGGGCATATAAAAAGGTTGAATTATCTTTCCACTCCTTTCACGACCTAGGGATTTGTTGCCTCATTTTTTAATTATTTTTCATCAAATAAAAAGGTAGAATTGCAATCATCGAGAAAAAGTAAGCTTTTGGGTATAAGCACTACAAGAAAATCAGGCTTTTTGTGACAATCAAATGTCGTCATTGAAAATCAAAAAGTTGTCATTATAAGAGACAGTGACGACTTTTTCCATTATCACGTGGTTGTCACAGATTCTATGTCACAAATGAGTCCATGTGACAACTTTAGACAAGTCGTCACAGAATCATATTATTCTATGACAAAGAAAAATTCGTCACTAACTAAAACCATTTTGTGACGACTTTTCTTGTCATTACTTCACCTGTATTTTTGTCATAGATAATGTAAAAGTCGTCACAAATTTCATCTCTACAATGATGACTTTTACATGTCACTTATAGTCCTGTTCATTAGTGACGAGAATTGTTGTCATTGGTTAAACTTGTAGCTAATGACAACCTTCCCTGATGTAGTCATCGAACTTTGTTTAAAATATTTGAAATTTGCCATAAAAAGCCTACTTCTGTTGCATTTTCAACAACCATAGCAGAAAATTGTGGCTCGACTAGTGCAAAAAAATGATAGTAATTAATGTACAATGAACCCTCAAATATATATATATATATATGGTTATAAACATCTCTAAATTCATCAAAACACACATCAACCAAAATGGGTTCCAAAGCCCACATTAATTCAAGTACTAACAGCCATTATCCATCCAAGCAATAGAGTACTAAGTCCACATCAGTTCAACTAGTAACAGCCATTACGCATCCAAAAAAACAAAGTACTCTTTCTAAACAAAAAATAGACTAAAGCAGCAATTTGTGTCAAACTGAAGTCATCTTCATGAGCATATCCAAAAGCCAACCTTTTTCATCTCCTCAAGAGCATTTAATAGCATTGTACTGCATTGAAAGAAAAGTATCATACGCATTAGAATCGATTTCAGTCAAAAAATATGCCATTACAAGCATACACTATTGAATTTGAATGAATAGTCATACTGAACAAAAATCCAATGAAGTCAATATGATAAGAGATAAAAGAATCAGTCAAACAAGACTTTCAACCAAAACATACGAATTAGAATATAGATAAAAATTGCCCAAAGTACCTCGTTAGAGATCAATAAAGTCAAGTTTGTTTCAATTCTACTATTAAGGGTTTATTCAACCAAAATTAACTTGATATAATTGACAAATTAAGCTTAAAGAGTGGCTTCTATAAATAAGAAAATGACCCCACCAACTTAGTAAATTTTCTATTGAATCTGCACCCCAAACTCATTGCATCCAGGCAAATTATAAGTTCTCATAGTAAATTGGAAAATGTCATGTTTTTCAGACACCAACATTACAAATACATGCTTATTGAAAAGAATTCCAAATAGAAAACTTGCTTCTCTTCTCCCCATTCACAAGTACCTCCTTCCATGTCATACCACTTGATGCTTCTCTAACAAAAAATAAAGTTCAAGATAATTCAAATTTGTTTGCATTAATAGTCTTTATAGTACTTGACTTAATCAAAATACACTCAAAACTTCTTTAAAATAGAAATTCCAGAAACAAGACCCAAGTATAATTTCATGTGTTGTTGTTGATGTTTACCTTTGTAGTTTTTGTTTTAGAACCAAAACAGCATATTTGTTCCATACAAGCATAAGCAAACACATTCTTTATGATTGTAAATTGGCAAATGTGTCAAGGAGAAACATTATTATACTTGACAGCATAAGCATTAGGTTGAGTCATTAAATTTTGCCTAGCACAAGTTAAAAGAATTTATTAATTTATTAAGTCCCAATCATCAACTCTCTCTTTCTATACCCTTCAAGACCCCCAATCTGCCTATTCCTATTTATTCCTTATCCTTTGTTCAATAAACAAGCAACTAATTCTCTGCTTTTATCACCAAAAAGGAAACAAAAAATGGCTAAGTCGGCCAACTAATGAAAGCAAGACTAGATATATTAAAGGAACACAAACTTTGTAAATTCAAAATTATTTTACAGTATTTTCTAATTTTCAGCACCATAACCATCACAAAATTGTCTTCAGTTCTTGAAATAAATGAACAAATGATTGAATGTCAAATCTCCAGCAAAATTTACAAAAATCTAAAAACAGGGGACTCAATTGTATTTACCTTTGGTATCATACCAACCAAGAAATTAATGAAAGCTGATTATACATGGTTGCTTCTTTTGTGTAAATGCAGTTTTAGTGCAATTCTGCCCAAAATCTCAAAGTTACTACTGTAAAAACCTTATAGCGATTAGAATATGTAAATCTACAATAACTTAATAACTAAAAGACTTCAAAATCTGCTAGTTGCACTCCGATAGCGTAAGGTGCTGGATCTAAAAAGAAAAGGAAAGTTACCTCTATGGGTGAGAAGTTCCTGCCGATTTGGAAAAAGATGCAACAAAGCTAGGTTAACAAAGCTATTACGCACAAATAACTAAAGGCGTGCAGAGAGAAGAAAAGGCTTGGCCTTCAATCACCCATTAGGAATATCCTTTTGTTTTGGTTGAGGAGCCAAAGTCCAGAAGGACTAATTCAATTTGAAGAACTAGTAGGGATAAACTGATTTCGATTCTCTGTTACAGAGGACAAAGTTGCAGTCGTAGATCTTGAATACTCATCGACCCTTATCGGTGGTCGACACCAAAGCTTTGTCGACTGCCTAGTGCTGATAAATCCAATAATTCATCAAATCTTTGCTCTTGTCTTTCTCTTACTGTGTGTGGTGTATGTTGTTGTGTGTGAAATAAAAAGAGTTTACCATTGTCAACTAAATTGTTGGGAAGATTTCTGTTTTAGAAGTGGCAAATCTTGAATCCAAAACCTAACAGAGAAATCGAAAGAAAAATCAACATCGAGAGGGCTAGAATAGAAAAGTTCAATGGCTAAGGGAGCAGATTTGTGTTTTGAGAGGGTAGACTAGCAACTAAGAGAGCAGATCTGGGGAGATTTCTGGAGAAAGGGAATAAGAGAGATAGAGAAGATGAATTTCCTTAAAAGAAAATTGTAATCTGTTCATAGGGAATATAAGATATAATCCCAAAAATTGAATAGCCCGCTCACGCTTCTTTAATCTTTCAATCTGGCGCTCTTTTTTCCTTACACCCAAGTAACGCGCCTTTGCCCTATCCTGCAGCTAAAATTATCATGCTTCTATCCCCTTTTCACCTATCCATCTCTTTTTCTTTTCCATATATATATGTGTGTGTGTTTGTGTACAACTTTTTCTTCTTTTAATTTTTAATTTTTTTCGACCACTCAAAGGGATGCCTTTCAAAATTGAGTACATTTGAATAGGAAGTTATGCGGAATTTTGTATAGACTCATACTATATCACATTATTTAATGTGATATATATGAGACAAAAAATAAAGAATAAATAAATAAGTGATTACAAAATATGTTGGTGATTGAACAAAATTTTCAAAAAATGGGCTATCTAATAAAAAACTTTTCCTTCCAAACAAAGACTCAATAAGGATACCAGATAATATCTCAATAAACTTGAAATTGTTAATTTATCTAAATTTCAATTTATTTTGTCATGATCTGTACAGCATGCAACGTTTTTATCATATATGGCAAGAGTTATTAACCATTAAGATATATATATATATATATAAATTGTAGTTTGACGAGACTACTCCGAAGGTTTAGTTGGATTTATTAACAGTATTTGCCATAAAATGTAAGAAACACCAATTTTAATTGCTCCAAATACTTTTCCATAAAACTACTAAACATGTAAACATTACACTTTATATTGTTTTCTACTTGTGTACATGTGATTACTATACTTAACTTTGTATGAAGTTCTTCAAGTTGTTGCCAACTCCTTATTCAATTAATCATGCTTATTAATAATATATCTAGACGCTTGCTATAGGACAAAATGAAGACTTTATGACATTTTTGAGATTTAGATATAATTATTACTTAAGTTTTAGGAAAACATGAAATATCTAGACATAAGTTATTGAGATGTCTTCAATGTTATTCTAATAGAAAGAATGTAGGGGCTAAATTAAAAGTTTTAGGGTGTCATAGTAGAATTAAAGAAATTTGTCTATGACCATATATACATACATTTTTATTCTTATATAGTTTTTTACGTACATACATAACCCCTTAAATCAGGAAAATAAATAAAGCAGAGGGAATTGAAAGCATAAATGTTAGGAAGTGGGTCACAGTCGGACTGCCACTAGTTAGTATAGGCGGTTGAACCAGTCATGTATAAACAAAAAGTAAATAAAATGTAAAAACAAGTTAGAATGTTAGATCAGGCGGTATAACCGGCCATGGATTGTTAGTATAAACAAAGCATATAAAAACAAGTGAATGAATATGAATATAGGCGGCTTAGCCGACCATTTGATTGAATAAGATTGAAAATAAAAATAAAAGAGAACTTACAAAGATATGAAGCTTGCTCAAGGTTAGCTCCTTTGTTTGATCTAAAAACTAAAATATAAAACTAAGAACTTGTTTGTAGAGAGAGGGAGGAGAGTTTCTTCAAGCTAGAGAGAGAATGAGACTTGAAGAAATGGTGTAAGAATTGTGTGTGGAATGTGTTGGGTTTGAGGGGTATTTATAGCAAAATTTCCGTAGTGCTACAGTACCCGCTATAGTGTTTGCTACAATACCGTTACAATACATTGTTTGTCTTTTGTTGCTGTGTTTGCACAGTAACTTGTCGGACTGCTACAGAAAAAATGATTTTTCTTGAATTTTGTTCCGATTGAGCCAGTTTGAATATATTTTTTAGCAGATTGTTGCAGATAATTCTTGTTTTGTTTCCTGAATCATTTTGTCAAATTTAGGTGCTTCTTCTCCTCATTGGGTTTTAACCCAATGTTTGTGAAGGGTTAATCTCTGAATTTTTCTTCGTCTCATGAAGCTTTGATCCTTCAAGCTACGAACTGTATAGTTTGTTAGTTTTGAAGCAATGTTGTCATATTGGTGTCGAAAATGTGGAGGAATGCGTTGTCCAGTTTCGGTGTTGTAAAATACAACATCGAAATATCGAATTCTGTCTTCTCTGCATTATTGTTTGTAAGAATAATAATCTTTAGCAATAGGATTATTAACAAGGTTGCGAGGTATCCAATTGTTGACTGATGTTGAGTCTATCATTTTTCCTGCAAAACAGAATTTGTTAGTTTTAAAGGTTTTAAAAAAAGGTAGAAGGGTATTAGGATCAAGAAATTGAGGGTATTATGCCCTCATTTGTCGTAAGGTAAGGAATAAGTTTGTGGATAAAAGGTATTCCAAAAATAACATTGTTGGTTAGTTTTTTGGCTAGAAAAAAGGTATCTGGAATGGATAAGGAAGAAAACTGGATTTGAACATTTGTTAGTTTGAAACTGACTTCAAGTTTAGATCCGTTGGCTCCGCTTAGTCCTTCTTTGTTTTGTTCAAGAAATTAGGATGGGATAAGGTTTTCAAGAATACAACTTTGGTCTGCCCCAATATCAAATAGGGCTTCAGTTTCGATTACATAATTATTGTTAATTAGTAATCGGATCTGGACCAAATGATCCTTGTCTTCCTTGGATTTTTTGGATAATTGTTTTAGGAACTTAGTGTCTTCTTGGTTGATAGGTTCCTCAATTGGTGTTAGGTCTTGAAGAACAAGGTTGTTGAGATCTTGTTTGGCTTTAATAGTCCTAACTTCATCTTTAAGAATATCAATTTCTGTTTGAAGGTGTTGAAGAGTCAAAGGTTTAATAGGTTTGGACGGAAACCTATCAAGAATATCTGTGAGGTTGTAGGTTTTAAGAATTCTAGGGTCTTTGGGCTAAAGGATTTGAAGGATTTGTGGTTTGTTTTAAGGATTCTTTGAATTTGTGTAAATAGAGTTGTCTCTTCTCTATTTCATGAGTATCTTCAATGATTTCCAGAAGAATGTTTTGATCCATTATCAAAACATTGATAGTCGGACCTCCTTCTTCTTTATCACTGCTGGTTTGGGAGGAAGAAGAAGTTGAAATATCATCTTCTAGTTGATTGATATAATCTTCTTCTCTTTCAGAATCATCAGTTTCTGATTCGATTAGAAGATTTGATATTTGGGATTTAATTTGGTCTTCCAGCCCCAAGATACTAATCCTTTGATTGAGTTTACAGTATCGGGCTATATGTCCAGGTTTATGGCATTTGTGGCAAATAATAGGAGATGGGGTTGTGATTTGAGGAGGCTGTATGGGCAAAGGTTGTTTGGGCTGGTATTTCTTTTTGTAAAAGGGATTTTTGTCAAGGTGTTTAGTGGACTTGGGCTATTTGTGAGGTTTTTTTTGTAACAACTAGGTAGCCCAAACTGTTCGCAAAAGGATCCAAGGTCTTTTCTCCTTTGGGCTCGATCCTTTGCAAGTTGTCTGAACATCTTGTTTTGACGGCACCACCTTGAGTGCCACTTGTTGAATCTGACTGGTTAACTGTCCATAAGTTATTGCTTCCCATGGTACAATCCTCATTGTATTGAGCCCTTAATTCTTCACGAACAAGATCTCGTAGTGATTTTGGAAGGTCATCAAGGAATTTTTCCTTCCAATAGGCCTTGGTTGGCCGCCTATTCTTGAGTATATTCTGGTTAAGAATGTGTCCTTGTACCATCGGAAGTCTAAGAGACTCTTGCATTTGAGGTTGTTTAATAATTCTGATGATTTTTCTCTGAATATCCCTAGATCACCAACGAATGTCTTTTGCATAGTGAATATTAGATTGCCACCGCATCTGAAATAGTGTCTCCATTTTGAAGAATTGGTTCACCATTGGTATCCACTTTAATGGCATGAGAATGTTATCTTTATCTTCCGAGATGAGGTGTTCATCCCACCATCCTTTTTAAGTTGCCCAGTAAATCCTATTATTAGGATATGAGCAGCTAATTGGTCAGTACATCCATGTGATATCCGATAAGCTATTGCTACCATTGTCATTTGTTGAAGGATTGTAAGAATGTTGTATTCAGAAATTCCATCTATACTCTATTCATATATGTTATTAGCATTATATGAATTTTACAAGATATTGGGTTTTTCTTCAAGAAGGGTATCTGGATATGTGGCTCTGGAATAGTTATAGTTTTTGTGGGTTTTTTCAATTGATAATTTGGTTTTGTGAAGAAGAAGAGCGTTGATGTAATTTGTTTAGGGTTAAAGATTCTTGAGGTCCTTCCTTGGTTATTGTGCAAGCTGTTTGACTAACACTTTGCAAAACCTTGGTTATTTGACTTTTGTTTGGATGTTAGGGTAGAGAAAGATTATTCTATTTTGGCTATTCGTTTTTCTAATTGGGTTAAGGGTTTGTTTTGAAGTTCTTTCTGAAATTTGGTTGGTATTTCATGAGATTTGAAAATTGGGTTTGATGAAGAGGTGGTTATAGAAGGAGTTTTTGGAATAGATTGGGTTAAGAGATACTCTCCAAGTGTTTGGAGGTACTTGTTGGTATAGTTGTTCCCTGGATGTCCTTGCTACTGATTGCTCCTTCATCCTGGGCATTTTTGAGTTTGAATGATTTGGCATGGATTTCCGTTGATTTGTATGAGAAGGTGATTGACTTTAGTGGTGGAGTTCTGCTTGGATTTCTCCTTCAGCTGTCTGCCACCTTTTTACTATATTTGTTATTCGCAAAAAAGGATAATCAATCCCGTTTCTTTGTGAATATACTGCTAACCAATCGAAGAACTGAATATGTTGTTTTGTTCTTCTGAAGAAACCCCCTTGTATTTGTCAAAGATCCCATATTCTTTTTAAATAATTGTTGTCTGCATAAAATTCTGTTCTTGAGATTCTGTTTGCCTTCTGATAATCCATAGTAAAATCACCCTTAATTCATCAAGTTGAGGACGATTGTCTGTTATGGAACAATATGTAGGAGATCTAGGAGTCCTTCCTGTTCCACATCATCAGATGATTCATCTTGGAATCTCTGAAGGGGGTAAGTTTGCTGGCTGCATACCTTGCCTGTGGAATCTTAAAAGAAAGATTTAGATCTTGTAATCTGGTTGAGATAGAAGAAATCAGTGGCCTGTCTGAAACTGATCTTCTTCCTGTTGAGTATCTAGGCATATCTGTACCAGTTGTTGATGAAGATGATGCCCCTGAAACTCATAGATCTGTCCAAATTCTTGGAGTTGAACAGGCTCCAAGAAAGCAGAATTGTTGGATGCTAGAAACTGTTTGTATTTTGATATTGGGTCTGCTGGAGCCCTCAGGAGGAACCTAGCTTTCCGCAGTGAGATTTTGATTCCCAAGTGATAGATCTTGGAACTGGTAATCTGAGATCTAGTCAGATCTCGTTTTGGATAGGACTGTTTCTCCCCTTTTGCAATGTTTTTAGGGCTCCCTGTCATGAATAACTGAATTCATAATTTTATATTGAATTCTATAAATAATGAGTTACAGGAAGAGTTTCGAGTTTCGACTCTATAGTTAGCCAGTTTTTATGGTTTTAATTGTTAAAACACTATAAATGTTTTTTGGTCTATTTAAAGGGACCTGTAAAAGTTTGGAAAACAATCAAAATATTTTGGTCCTCCACAAAGGCTAGTTTCTCGCCATTCCTAGGAGGGAATCATTGAATTCTAAGAATCTGCTATCTCTAAGACAAAGGAGTAGGGATGTATCTAGTTCTTCTTTTGTCAAAGGTTTAGCTGCAATTTGTACTATCCCAAAATGAATATAGTTGTATTTTTTTTATGTTTTCTATTGTTCTTTTTTATAATAGTTTGATTTCTTCATGATCAGCATCTAAAACTATAGTTTGTTCTACCTGTTTTAATTGTATAATCTGAAGTGGAAAACCATCCACTTTCTATCTCTTTTATATATATCAAGTTTGAGTATATTTAGAAATTTTCTAGTTGTTTATATCTTGATTAATGTCCTGTATATGAATTTCTTCTTTTAGTTTGTTGTTTGAGAAGAACTAGAAGAGGTAGAGTGGTTTCTAAAAAAAGGAAGCCATGAGTAAAGCAAAGCCAATTAAATAAATGAGCGTAAATAAATGAATCAACTTTATATTCCTCTTCCCTTTGGCACAGAATCTTTCGGAATCCCATGGAAGATAACCATTTTTCTAAACAGATTATAAAGGATAGTGTGAAATCTGTAAGAAAAGAATCTAACCTTTGAAAGATATTAACTACATTGACGACCATATTTTCATCATAATAAAGATAGTAATAAAGTTACAAGAAAGATCTAAATCCTTTGAGAAAGATATTAACTATATCATGATGACCCATATTTCCAAACAAAATCATAAGATTGATAGTAAAAATCCATTAACCCTAGATCTGTCGTTTTGACACTTCACCGTCCTGGAACATATCACCCCAAGAACCTTAACATCCCTACAGTGCCAAATCTCATGGTCTTATCTGGACTGGATGCTAGCAATTACAGGTTTCATGCCCTTTAGACAGATCCAAAACCATGTAATCAATACTAGCAAAATTATAATAATTTGAATACATTAGATGGTAATCACGAAGTTAACCAGTCTCACCAGACATATCTAAACTTGTAGATCTACACTAGCAAGATCATAAATAAAGAAAGATAGTAATTACGAAGTTAAGCAATCTCATCAGAAAGATATAAACTTGTAGATCTACACTAACAACATCATAATAAGTAAAGAAAGATAATCCCTAATAGCTTAAGTTTTAGGTCAAATGGTATCAGAGCCAAAAAATGGGGAAAGGAGGATCTGGGGATCGAACCTCGGCAGCGCCCAATGTAAGCGTTGTGCGAGGGAGCAACTCATGTGACCGCTCCTCGGTACTATAAGTATGGTGTCTGGGCCGTCCCTAACAGTTTAAGCTTTTAGGTCAAATTAAAGAAAGATAGATCAGACGGTATAACCGGCCATGGATTGTTAGTATAAAAAAGCATATAAAAACAAGTGAATGAATATGAATATAGGCGGTTTAGCCGACTATTTAATTGAATAAGATTGAAAGTAAAAATAAAAGAGAACTTACAAAGTTATGAATTCAGCATTCAGGACAGGAGCCCTAAAAACATTGCAAAAGGGAGAAACAGTCCTATTCCAAACAGATCTGGCTAGATCTCGGATTACAGTTCCAAAATCTATCACTTGGAATCAGATCTCACTGCCGAAAAGTTGGGTTCTTCCTGAAGTGGCTCCAGCAGACCCAATACAAAATATAACAGTTTCTAGCATCCAACAATTTGCTTCTGGAGCTGTTCAAATCAAATTTGACAGATCTATGAGTTTCAGGGCATCATCTTCATCAACAACTGGTATAAATATGCCTAGATACTCAATAGGAAGAAGATCAGTTTCAGACAGGCCACTGATTTCTTCTATCTCAACCAGATTACAAGATCTAATCTTTCTTCTAAGATTCCACAGGCAAGTTATGCAGCCAGCAAACCTACCCCTTCAGAGATCCAAGATGAATCATCTGAAGATGTGGAACAGGAAGGACTTCCTAGATCTCCTACATATTCTTCCATAACAGACAATCGTCCTCAACTTGATGAATTAAGGGTGATTTCTATGGATTATTAGAATGGCAACAGAATCTCAGAACAGAATTTTATGCAGACAACAATTATTCAAAAGAATATGGTTCTTTGACAATACAAGGGGCAACATCGACAAAAAATACAAGGAGAATTCTATGGGTTTCTCGAAGAACAAAACAACATATTCAGTTCTTCGATTGGTTCGAGTATATTCACAAAGAAACGGGATTGATTATCCTTTTTCGCAAACAACAAATGTGGTAAAAAGGTGGCAGACAGCTGAAGGAGAAATCCAAGCAGAACTTCCACCACAAAGTCAATCACCTTCTCATACAAATCAACGGAGATCATGCCAAACCATTCAAGCTCAAAAATGCTCAGGATGAAGGAGCAATCAGTAGCAAGGACATCCAGGAATTTATGAGCAAAACAACTATACTAACAAGTACTCCAAATACTTGGAGAGTATCTCTTAACCCAATCTATTCCAAAAACTCCTTCTATAACCACCTCTTCATCAAACCAATTTTCAAATCTGAAATGAAATACCAAATTTCAGAAAGAACTTTAAAACAAACCCTTAACCCAATTAGAAAAACGAATAGCCAAAATAGAACAATCTTCTCTCCCCCAACATCCAAACAAGGGTCAAATAACAAGGTTTTGCAAGTGTTAGTCAAACAGTTGCACAATAACCAAGGAAGGACCTCAAGAATCTTTGACCCTAAACAAATTACATCAACTCTCTTCTTCTTCATAAAACCAAATTATCAATTGGAAAAACCCATAAAAACTATACTATTCCAGAGCCACATATCCAGATACCTTCTTGAAGAAAAACCCAATATCTTACAAAATTCATATAATGCTAATAACATATATGAATGGAGTATAGATGGAATTTCTGAATACAATATTCTTACAATCCTTCAACAAATGACAATGGTAGCAACAGCTATCGGATATCACATGGATGTACTGACCAATTAGCTGCTCATATCCTAATAACAGGATTTACTGGGCAACTAAAAGGATGGTGGGATGAACACCTCACCTCGAAGACAAAGATAACATTCTCAATGCCATTAAAGTGGATACCAATGGTGAACCAATTCTTCAAGATGGAGACACCATCTCAGATGCGGTGGCAACTTAATATTCACTATTGCAAAGACATTCGTTGGTGATCTAGGATATTCAGAGAAAAATCATCAGAATTATTAAACAACCTCAAATGCAAGAGTCTCTCAGACTTCCGATGGTACAAGAACACATTCTTAACCAGAATACACTCAAGAATAGACGGCAACAAGGCCTATTGGAAGGAAAAATTCCTTGATGGCCTTCCAAAATCACTACGAGATCTTGTTCGTGAAGAATTAGGGCTCAATACAATGAGAACTGTACCATGGGAAGCAATAACTTATGGACAGTAACCAGCCAGATTCAACAAGTGGCACTCAAGGTGTGCCGTCAAGACAAGATGCTCAAACAACTTGCAAAGGATCGAGCCCAAAGGAGAAAAGACCTTGGATCCTTTTGCGAACAGTTTGGGCTACCTAGTTGTTACAAAAACCTCACAAACGGCCCAAGTCCACTAAACACCTTGACAAAAACCCTTTTACAAAAAGAAATACCAGCCCAAACAACCTTTGCCCATACAACCTCCTCAAATCACAACCCATCTCCATTATTTGCCACAAATGCCATAAACCTGGACATATAGCCCGATACTGTAAACTCAACAAAGGATTAGTACCTTGGGACTGGAAGACCAAATTAAAGCCCAACTATCAAATCTTCTAATCGAATCAGAAACCGATGATTTGAAAGAGAAGAAGATTATATCAATCAACTAGAAGATGATATTTCAACTTCTTCTTTCTCCCAAACCACCAGTGATAAAGAAGAAGGAGGTCCTACTATCAATGTTTGACAAAGGATCAAAACCTTCTTCTGAAAATCATTGAAGACACTCCTGAAATAGAGAAGAGACAACTCTATTTAAACAAATTCAAAGAATCCTTAAACCAAACCACAAATCTTCAAATCCTTTAGCCAAAGACCTAGAATTCTTAAAACCTACAACCTCACAGATATTCTTGATAGGTTTCCCTCCAAATCTATTAAACCTTTGACTCTTCAACACCTTCAAACAGAAATTGATATTCTTAAAGATGAAGTTAGGACTATTAAAGCCAAAACAAGATCTCAACAACCTTGTTCTTCAAGACCTAACACCAATTGAGGAACCTATCAACCAAAAGACACTGAATTCCAAAAAATTATCCAAAAAATCCAAGGAAGACAAGGATCATTTGGTCCAGATTCGATTACTAATTAACAATAATTATGTAATCGAAACTGAAGCCCTATTTGATACTGGGGCGACCAAAGTTGTATTTTGAAAACCTTATCCACCCCAATTCTTTGAACAAAACAAAGAAGGACTAGGGGAGCCAAGATCTAAACTTGAAGTCAGTTTCAAACTAACAAATGTTCAAATCCAGTTTTCTTCCTTATCCATTCCAGATACCTTTTTTCTAGCCAAAAAACTAACCAACAATGTTATTCTTGGAATACCTTTTATTCACAAACTTATTCCTTACCTTACAACAAATGAGGGCATAATACCTCAATTTCTTGATCCTAATGCCCTTCTACCTTTTTCTAAACCTTTAAAACTAACAAATTCTGTTTTGCAGGAAAAATGACAGACTCAACATCAGTCAACAATTGGATACCTCGCAACCTTTTAATAATCCTATTGCTAAAGATTATTATTCTTACAAACAACAATGCAGAGAAGACAGAATTCGATATTTCGATGTTGTATTTTACAACACCGAAACTGGACAACGCATTCCTCCACATCTTCGACACCAATATGACAACATTGCTTCAAAACTAACAAACTATACAGTTCGTAGCTTGAAGGATCAAACTTCATGAGACGAAGAAAAATTCAGAGATTAATCCTTCATAAACATTGGTTAAAATCCAATGGGGAAAGAAGTACCTGAATTTGACAAAATGATTCAGGAAACAAAACAAGAGTTATTTGCAACAATCTGCTAAAAATACATTCAAACTGGCTCAATCGGAACAAAATTCAAGAAAAATCATTTTTACAGTAGCACCAGAAGCACTGTACAGTCCGACAAGTTACTGTGCAAACACGGCAACAAAAGACAAACAATGTACTGTAGCGCGCACTGTAGCACTGTAGCAAACACTGTAGCGGGTACTGTAGCACTACGAAAATTTTGCTATAAATACCCCTCAAACCCAACACATTCCACACACAATTCTTACACCATTTCTTCAAGTCTCATTCTCTCTCTAGCTTGAAGAAACTCTCCTCCCTCTCTCTACAAACAAGTTCTTAGTTTTATATTTTAGTTTTTAGATCAAACAAAGGAGCTAGCCTTGAGCAAGTTTCATATCTTTGTAAGTTCTCTTTTATTTGTACTTTCAATCTTATTCAATCAAATGATCGGCTAAGCCGCCTATATTTATATTCATTCACTTTTTATATGCTTTGTTTATACTAACAATCCATGGCCGGTTATACCGCCTGATCTAACATTCTAACTTTTTACATTTTATTTACTTTCTGTTTATACATGGTTGGTTCAACCGCCTATACTAACTAGTGGCAGTCCGACCGCGACCCACTTCCTAACATTTATGCTTTAAATTCCCTCTGCTTTATTTATTTTCCTGGTTTAAGGGGCTAACCACTCGTCCCGCTGTTAGGGACGGCCCAAACACCATACTTATAGTACTGAGGAGCGGTCACATGAGTCGCTCCCTCGCACAACGCTTACATTGGGCGTTGTCGAGGTTCGATCCCCGACCCTCCTTTCCCCACTTTTTGGCTCTGATACTATTTGACCTAAAAGCTTAAACTGTTAGGGACGACCCAAACACCATACTTATAGTACCGAGGAGCGGTCACATAAGTCGCTCCCTCGCACAACGCTTACATTGGGCGTTGCCTATACATATATATGTACATATATACAGAGAGAGAGATACACACGCACACCTGACAATCGAATTAATTGATCGAACAATCAAAATAGTTTGTAATACATGTACGAAACGCTTCATCTATTTGGTATAAGTACCAGTTCATAAATGATAAAATGTGACTACTATAATTAATAACAACTTTTTGATATACAAATTTTAGGATTAGACTTAATTTCGTATTCAGTTTTATTGTTAAATTCTACTAGTAACTACCTCCATCTTTAGATTATCCTAATTATTAATTTTTCACCATGTTGTCATCATGATAAATAGGGAATATATGATTTTTTTTCATTTATAACAAATTATTACCTAAGTTTGGAAAAATTATAAAATATGTATACATAGTTTATTAAGATACCTTTTGTATTTTGCTAATAAAAAAGGGCTAAATTGCAACACCATAGGGTGCCATAGTAGAATTAATAAAATTCGTGTATGGCACATCGAGATAAATTGCAAAAGTCAGAGAGCCATATTTGACTTAATGAAATTGGTGAATTACATGTGTGGCTAAATTGTAGAAGTTAGGGTGTAATAGTAGAATTAAAGAAATTGGTGTACTACATATGGGGCTAAATTGCAAAAGTTAAGGTGTCATAATAGAATTAGTGGAATTTTTTTAATCACATTTGGGGCTAAATCGCAAAAGTTAGGGTGGCATAGTAGAATTAATGAAAGTGATCTAGGAGCAAGTACTGTAGACAGTGACGACTAATTGTTATCACTACATCTGAATCGGGGGAGTGATAGTGACGATGTTGGAAGTTGTCACTAACATGGACTATTTTAGTGACAACATTTTTCCCAGGTCGTCACAAAGATAATTTCCCGCCAACACCAACAGGTTGCGCGCCACCCATGTTGTGACAACTAATCCCATGTTGTCACTGATGATAAGTCTATGTGAGTTCATCCTGTGATGACGTCAAAATTCGTCACTGAATTGGGTCAACTTATGACAAGTTTTTCGTTATCACTGATAATATTGTCATAAAAGGCCAAATTTCTTGTAGTGAAGTTTGGTGAAATACTACCTCTTCATCAAAATTTTGCTAATATACCACCAAAAAACAACCATCTAAAATACATCTTTATTTATTTAGAATGCATACATAAAATTTTCTCTTATATGCACTTTTTGATGTACATGTGCTTACATGAAAAAATCATCTAAATACTTGCACGATATTTAATATTGAGTTTATTTTGAGTAAAAATAAATTGTCATAACTATTATTTACATACACCAAATTTAATTTTAGAGTATAAATTCAAATGTTAAAAATTTAAAACTTTGAAAAATAACCAACTAAATAAAGTCCAACATACAAAAATATGAAACTTAGAAAAAGAAACCTATTAAAGTGCCCCAAGGTCATTGATACAAAAAAATAATAATAAAGTTTAAGTCCACAAGAAAATTGATTTAGTGATTATACGGTAAATCATTAAAAAATAAGAATAATAAATATATCATTAGAAGACTTTGACAAATGATTATTCTACCTAGAAGGAAAGTGATAAAGATATAATTGAGTGAACGACTAAAAATGGACTAATCACATTATCCCTAAGAATTTGGCTAGACAAATCAATCTTCTTTGATGAAGGATTAAAAAGGGATAAAGTGATAAAGATACTAGCATTCTCGTCCATGCAGGTTATATCTTCCAGAAAATAATAAAAATTTATATGATAAGTAAAAGATAAAAAGTTCAAGAGAGTGTCAATGTAATATTAATTATACTGAAATGTATTATTATAAACAAAGCATAGAAAAAAATTGGCTAAAGTATGTTACTTTACATATGCTATATGTTTTGGTTTTGTTATTTCTATAAAGAAAAAACTACAAGCTACTTGTTAAGAACAAAAAAGAAAATAAAAAATGCAAAAAAAAATTACCATGAGTCGATAAGATGATCTTATTGTTTTATATATGGATAATTTCAAGTGCGTGGTGTACATGGTAAAATATTTGGGTACTTGTGATAATAAAATAATGTTATTATTGCAACATTAGTAAGTCAATTTAATAAGTAAAATAGAAATATGAAACTATTTCTTTAAGTAAAATTAACCTCATAAAATGTAAATTTATATTTATGTGAAATAAATTTAATATTGTTAAGCAAATTTATCCCTCTGCGACTCTTCCCAACCATCATTCCTATCCTATCACCTAGGGGTGGCAACGGGTCGTGTGTTGTGTTCGTGTCGAAAAATCTTAATCTTAACCCAAACCCAACCCATTAGATTTTGGTGTCGTGTTATGTCATGACTTGCTTTATTAATGGGTTGACACGACCCAACCTGTTCAATCCGTTAAATAATTTATGTCATAATAATCATTCGTAACATGAGCAAAATTATTTATAAGATTAAATCATTAATCCTCAAATTAAAGTTTTCAATTTCTTTAAACATAATACATAAAAAGGTTTTCAAAGTGAAAAGTCAAGTTGAACTTATAGGCTTCAACTGAGAAAAAGTCTAATAACCATGCAAAATTAAACATGAGTTTTCAAATCTTCTAGTCTTCAACGACTGTTTCAATCCACCTAAGTAGCATAATGAAAAAATTAATTTAATCTTTAGATACAAATTACAAATGCATAAATACATAAAAACTGAAAATGCTTAAAAGTCTAGTTATCTCATATAATGTTACTGGTTGTGTTGGAAGCCTGAATTGACTCAGAAGTTTGTGAATTGATGTACAATGTCATGATGTTTTTAGTGAGATCTTCCAAATTCAATTGTGTCGTATCTAACAACGATATCACAAATACTTTGTTATTAACCCTTCACAGGAAATATTAAATAAAAATGTAAGACGAAAGAAAGAAGGTCTGTAATCGTTGCCTCCATATCCAAATAGCCAATCTCGATTACAAATTAAAGCTTCCACAACATCCAATTTAAGACAACTACGATACTGATCAAGAATTCATCTGATTTAGTTTGGTTTGTAGGTTCTTTAGATTTTAGGAATACCAAAATTGCCTCTATAATTTATAATATTCTAAAAAAATTATTTTTTATTTGGTTAACATGTCAACCTGCGGTTTGACCCAACTCGACCCGCTTTTAGTCATATCACTAATAGGTTAACCCAATAATGGCTCACTTGAATTCAGGTCGTGTTAATACTTGTTAATTCTAGGTCGTATTCAAGTCGTGATATCATGTCTTGCCAAAAATTACCACTCCTACCACCACCTTCCTACTTCTTACTATTCATTCCCAACTATCTTTACCTATCCCTATAGCCCCCCAATACAATCACCCTTACTCTAAATGCCATGATACCCCCTCTTCCCTTACTCTCCCTTCCATGTCATCGTTCATGACTCATTTTGCTACTTGCCTATTTTCAAATTATCCTTTCCAAACTAATTTTCATAATATCAATATGTCTTTAGTTTAAATTAAAAACTTTAAGTAGTTACAAAATTTCCTTTTCCATTTCTTTAGTCATATCTATAACATAATTTTAGTTTCGATTGCTTAACATAAGAATAGGTAAAAATACTATGTTTCTTTTGTATGCTTGAACAAAATTTAACAATTTTAATAGTATGAGTAAGGTCTGGTTATATATTTAGATCTAGGTTTGGCCCTAGATTTAGACCTATTTTTTATTTTTTGTGCATGATGACTCTACTAATTGAAGCATCCGATAAGCACATTTCATTTTTTATTGCAGGTATGATTTGTAAATTTTAGTTAGGATTTCCATACAAAAAGCTTGAAATTTTTGTTCTTTTCTTTTTGTATTTGTCAGTCAATTTTGCTAATTTGCTAAATCATTCAACTTTTATGCTTTGGAATACTAGTTTTTCAGCCTTGACTCCATGTGTCAGGTAGCTGAGACTCGTTATTTTGCTGTTATGTTTGTGTGTTTTTTTTTCTTTGTTAGATATAGTAGTCATGTGTGTGAGTGTGTGTTTTTCCTAATTGCACATGTAAACATGACCTTGAAATCAAGTTATCTAACATTCTTAAGGTAGCATTAATTAGTAAATAATGCCTAAAATTAGGTAGAACTAAAAGGTATGGTTATCTAACATTCTTAATGTAGCATTAATCAGTAAGTAATGCCTAAAATTAGGTAGAACTAGAAGGCATATGGCTATACATGTAATGTGTAGCCTTGCTTATAGTCATGTTACTTCTCTAAGATAAGCAATTTGACAATTTCCATTTTTTTTGACAATTTCTGTTTGCTAGTACTTCACATTTAACCGTTGATAGAAGAAAGAAATAAAGAAAGACAATTATAAAATGGGTTTATCATTTTCTTTTGTTTGCTAGACTTGAATGAGCATTCAAACATATTTAAAAATATTTTCAAACCAACATAAAGTTGAATTAATCTTTTTTGTATATTCAGTGGCTTTTTATTTACATGAATAGGTCTGGATGCATGACACAATTTTTATTCAACTCTAGCCCCATCATGACTTCAGTTTATATATACTACCATTTCTCCTAATCAAGATTTCATTTTGGATCCTATTCTTTTTTGTTGCAATTCAGATGATTGTTTGATCAATAGATTAAAAGTGTTCAAGCATGGAGGGAGCAACAATGGTTTCTTTGGACAGGACATCATCTACTAAAAATAAGCCTCGGGCTCTCAATATTGACCAACTTCAACTTGCCAGGGTAAATATACATATTTTCTTATTTTTCTTTCTTTCTTCCCTTTTTTTGGTGGTCTATCTCTTTGTTTTCTTTTTTTTTGTTTTTTGAGATTTTGATGATTTTGGTTATGATAATTTGTATAGGAGGTAGCACTTTATGTGGTGAGTATGAGGAGCATGGAAGAAACTCTTTGAATTTTCACTAAGATAATGGCTTAGATATATAGCAATATCTAACGACTTCTTGAGCTTAAAATTTTTCTTTTTTATTTTCTAGATTCTTTGGATTTATAATTCTTACTTATTTGATGATTCTTTCTATTACTTGGTTGATGATTTTTTTTTTGGCAATCTGTATCATAAGCTACCTGGTTGTTTTTTGAGTTAGAATGGTTAGAGGGTCCTTCTGTTTTGCCAAAAAATAAAAAAAAATATAAAGGGATCTCCATGCAAACATTTTTTTTGGCATAAAAAAATGCAATTTAAGAAATGGATTATAGTTTTTGAACATGTACAGTAGGCCCAACTTTTTTCTTCTGAGCATGAAAACATGATTTAATAAGTATGTATTTTTTAACCTTAAACACGAGTTTGTTATCCTATTTGTAGAATAGCTCCACTGGTTATTTCTTAGCATTTTATTCTAACCTATCCTTGAACACAAGTCGATTTGGAATTCACCATTTAAAGATTCCAACTATCTTGATTTTGAATATCACTTTTATTAAAAAAAGTAGAAATTTTTTTTTGCTTTTTTATTCACCATTTTTGCTCTTTTATATTTGTTAAGTGGAGAAAATGTAGAAAATTTTTTTTGGTAGCTGGCAATAAGAGAAAGAATTATACATATGTGTGTGTGTCTCTATATATATATGGTTTAAACAAAGATTAGACAATATACCTTAGCAGCTCTCATGAGACGATCTCCTCTGTGGCCAATTAAAGACATCACAAAAAAATATATATATAGAAAAAGCAATCACAACAAACAATGGAAGGGAGGACAATTTTCAGAGAAGATAATTAATTAGTCTCCAAAATATAAGGGCTTTTAGGTCGATATATCTTGTTGCGACATCTGCAGAAGAGTAGACAACACTGATTGCTCCAATCCTTGCAGCATAAATCCCTTAAGTTTTTGCTATATGACTGAGCAACTAATTAAAAGTTCCAAGCCACAAGCAGCAAAGAGTCACACAGATGATGCATCTGCATCAGGGCTACCACTTGCAAACCCTTACAGCAAAACAACATCTGAAAAATTGGTCATCTTGTTAAATTTAACCACGAAAGAAAAATTGGTCATCTGAAACATCATCTTGTTAATACTTTCCATGGAAACCGAATAAGCATTCTGCATATTTCATGACTTTTTAACCGTCATTGTGAGATTAATCTACAATAGATGATATACATCCAATCATTTAGTGCACGTACACAAATAAAGCAATCAATTACCTGTACTGGAACCGTTTGGGTTTTACTAAATTTAATGTTCATTAGATTACAAAGGAGATTGATCAAATCCAATCCTAATTAATTAAATTGGTCAATTTTCTCGTTGTAATCAAGCACATCACATATTGGTGTAGAAAACTCATGGGTCAGGATCCAACGCATATTTATTTAACAGTTCAATATATTTTTGTACATGCAGGCCACGTACAACTCATAACTTACAACATGCCATATGCCAAAATGCATTCAATTAATAATTATGATTCCTAGTAATAATGAACTAAAGCATAGTGGCTTGCCAATATCTATTAAAGAGAAAAAAAAAAGAATCTCAAAAGTATAAAATTCACAAAAACAGAAGAAGTATAAAATGCTCGAGTCAAGTATGAAAGAAGAGAATATAGTCTCTACTGGAACTTGAAACTTGAGCTCAATAGATTTCATGCTCAAATTTGGGCCTGATTCTAAATAGATGGAGGTTAATCCAGACAAGGCTTAATTGAAGTGCTATTTTTCCACCATTACATTTGCTATTTGTTTATTAAATCTAAATGTAATAAATTCTGTTCATTCAAATTAAAGAACTCCTATTGTTTCAGCATACTTTTATCAGGCACAAAGCAAAATAAAAATGGAACAACTGCTTAGAGTAAAACGAACAAAATCTCAAGCAGCCAGAAAGATTTAATTGATAAGTAACATCAAAATAGGGAATATGGTTTGTATCCTGAATGACATCACCGATGATTTCCCATTGCTCAGGGGTTGTATCAATGCCTATTGGATTATGGGCATGGCACAACCATGAAGCAGCACAAATGATCCTTCCAGGGCTGCCTGGTAAAGTGGAGTAGAAATAGCTTAGGACTGAAGTGTTTAGCAAGAAAAGGAAAGATATAAGCCAAATACATTGTATGCACTTTTTCTTTATCACTCAGAAACAAAAATGACAAAGAGCAGGGACCAAATGGTGGTTGTTAGAAGTCCACAAGTTGGTGAAATGAGCTCCTTTGTGTATTTCAGGAAAAAGTGTGGCTAATCAATAAGGAGAAGGAAGCAAAATAGTTTGAAAAGTTATATATGCTAAGTGCTGTGATTCTGCAAGCTATATCATAAGGATACAATGCAATAATCTGAACTGCTTTTTCAATCAACTTCTTACATTTTTTTTAAAGCTTAAAAGATCCAAAATCAGAAGCTAAAAAAGACCTGCTTTTGGTATTCTGATTTTGAGCTTTTCTAAAATCAACGTTTCAAAATACGAATATCAAATTAGAACATGCCCAGGCCCAATCAATAGTATTCTTGAAAATTAAGAGCCTAAGACAGTTCCTAGAGGGAAAAGGACAGAAACAGGCAAACAATGAGGAATATGACGAATTCAGTCCTAAGGAAATGAAAAGCAAGTTGAGGCACTCATTGCTAAGATAGTAATAAATTAGAATCCTTTGCCAGGCTCTGATACAATGAGTAAATGAGGTTTTGCATAGTCTAGTACAAGTTTAATGGGCTATCCCAATCTCAGAGGAACTATAAGATGAATACAAGCACTGAACAATGACTTCCAGAAATAGTAGCCTACTCGTTTAAAGCACTGGGATGAAAATTGTTTTATTGGAAACAAAACCTACACATTCATTTTGATGGATGCTACAAACATACTTTCACATGTTTCTGTTTCCTCCAGGATTATAGAAAGTAGCTTTTATGTTATAACTCAAGTAGACTCCAGGCAAAAGGAGCAATTAGGCGTTTAACTATAACCCATCCACATCCACTACTACCTCTGCTGAACAGAAGCTTGCCCTCTGATTCGGACAAAAAAATCCAATTGCTTTTCTAATGATAGATCAACTTTAACACCAATAGTTTATAATGAACCTTGCACACAAAATCTCATTACAATTGAACAGATTTAACAGTAGGTAATCTGCAAGTGGCAAGAAAACAGCAATGCGGCAGACAAAATAAGATCAAGGCAGAAGTAGAGTAAGGAGTTCACCTTACAAAAGGACCAGGCCTAAGGTTTCACGAATGCTTATTACAATCATAATTGAATAGAAATGAGAACCCTCAATTACTTATGTTAAATATAGACCTTGATTATGAACAGGAAAACATGAAGAGCTGAACAAGAAAATCACTTCGCAAAACCACCGAAACTAAGCGTTCATCAATATCTATCACAATCATAACTAACCACAAACCACTAAGCTCTTTACCTATACAAAAGAAAAATACAGCCCTTAATTCTAAACGAAAGGCATCAACACAAAACAAGCAAACCACGTGAATGCAACCTTCAATTATGACCAGCAAATTGATAAATGCAAAACAAACCGCTGGCCTCAGAATTGAAGCAAGAAACAAAAGATTCAAACTCTGTCTGATGCTAACCAATCAACCGCCTGTGGTCTCACAATTGAAGAAATGAGAAAAAGAATTCATCCTCTACCTGAACCTTATCAGTTATACAGTTATATTACCTGAATTTAATCAATGGTACATGTAAATTCATACTTGGAAAGTTAACAGACTTGCATTCTCACCGCAAAGGTCAAGTGTCCACGTAAATCTTCAGCAGCTCTGACTGACGTAAATCTTTAGAAGCTGAAATTCCCAGATAGCTTAGAAGCTCAAACTCGGATAAAACTTTCTCGTCTACCAATCTGCTGAGAAAGTCATCTTAAAAGCAGCATTTGGCCATGCGGTCCCACACACTGCTTGACACATCGCCCACTTACCACTGATCTTAATTTGTGAAGCGGTCTTAATTTCCATGCAACAAACTTCGCAAGCGGAGTTAATTTGATTTTTTTTGTTGGTAAGAGGAGTTAATTTTAATTTGATGGTCCTCATTTGAATGTAATATGTTTCGCACAATCGGACAGTTGACCACAAGCCAGCCTGATATCTATGAATTTTGCTCGCAAAAGGAAACGCACTGAAGAATGAAAGTAAATGCACACCAACCACTCCAAAGTGTTTCTTGTCCAACTAACAATACCAAATGCCCTCAAAATCGGTGAAAATTACCGGATAACAAGTCCATTTTTACTGTAGCAACCCAACTCTCCCTTTCAGTATAGTAATGATTATTATTTCTATGGGGAATATGAACTTGGATTATTAGTTTATGTTAGTCAAAGATTGTTATTCAATCAACTTTTAATATTGATTATTGTGAATATAATTATTGTTGGTCTCTCTTTTTGACCTTTTCATCTCAAACCCCGAACCGGTTTTTCATAAATTTCGATTAGATAAATTGAGAAAAGGAAAAGAGAAAAAATGAGAACTTAAATTTGCATATCTGCTACATGAGCTGCGAGGACTCTTCTTTCTACTTCCACCAGGCTAAGCTCTCGTGCCTTTTCCGAAGGGCAAACAACAGTAGTTTCATTGAGAGGAAGGGCAACTACCCTTGCCGTGCATGGCAGGGTGGATCCAGGAAATGCTTCCAGAAGTTGGATTTCAGGGCTCCCTGCCCTTCCTGCAGCAGCTTACATGCTCACAGAGCAAGAAGCACATGCTGTAGAGTTGGAACGCACTTTTGTTACCATCAAGACTGATGGGGTGCAGAGAGGATTGATTGCCAAAATTATATCCCGCTTTGAACGCAAAGGTTTTAAGCTCATGGCAATCAAAATTGTGGTTCCTTCAAAGGAATTTGCACAAAAGCATTATCATGATCTCAAGGAAAAGACCATTCTTTAATGGCTGTGACTTCCTAAGCTCTGGTCTTGTGATTGCCATGGTTTGGGAAGGTGAAGAAGTAATAAAATGCAACTGGAAACTTATTGGAGCTACAAATCCACAGAAATCAGAACCTGGAACCATCAGAGGTGACTTTGCTGTTGTGGTTGGAAGGAATATTATTCATGGAAGTGATGGCCCTAAGACCGTATGGGATGAAATCAGCCTATAGTTCAAGCCCGATGAGTTGGTTAGCTACACAAGCAATGCAGAAAAATGGGTCTATGGAGTCAATTGAGACGTTTTTTTCTTCAATTTACAATATCTTCTGCAACTTCAGCCCACATCAAAGAGTGGATAAACACAAAATTATCAAAATAATGTGCATGTTTTTGTCTAAGGTACAACACTATTTCGAAGAAAACTCATAGTGAAAATCACTGCAATAATTTGTTTCCCCAAATTAATTTGCGAGTGACTCAGGTCAATGCAATTTTACCTTGATAGTTTCTCTAATAAAAAAATTATTATTTTTTTCAAATATGTATAGTTATTTTTGGTACATTTATTTAATTACATTATTAGAGGGTTACATATTGTAAGCATGTTTGGAACTAAGTAAAATTAGCAACGAAATAAAACTAACCAATGTATGATACTATACCAAATCCAAACATTATTTTTGGTTTATATGATTAGCAAATTGTATTTGTTAAGAGAATGATTATTATATGACATGTTTGGAACTATGTCAAAATTAGGGAACTAAATACACCAACCAATACATGACATTATGAAAATCCAAACAGAGGACATGAATCAATTTTTGGTAAAAAATAATTAAATGATCTAAGAAAAAAGAATGGGATATATATATATTGTATACACTGACAGTGTATACACTGTCAGTTTTGGATGAATAACAACTATGCAAAATTTGAATTTGAAATCTAACTTTTATACATGTATCAATCATATAAAGAATCAAAACATGTGAGAAAGTGATGAGACGGTGATCACGACTGGACATGGTGAGGGTGATACAAACGTGAAGGTTCCAATTGGATTGATAACACGATCATGAGCTAAGAAGTTAAGGGAGTCTCTACAAGTGTTGGTTCATGCGGTGAATGATCAAGTAGGTCAACCTATGATGATTGAAGGACTTGAACATTAAGACAAGACCATTTATACCCTATTTCAAGTTTCGAAAGTGGAAGAGAATGACTTCAAGGTTGGTCACAACGTTCGAGTTCAGGAGGAGTAGTTCGAGTACAAGCTTGATCCGCGGATTAGTCTTCATTGTTTAGTTATTATTTCCAATGTTTCATTAATAGTTCGAGTTGTTTATTAGTAGAGAATAACGGCCAGCTTTATTAAGTATCTTGGCCGAGGTAATGTGTCCTAGTTTGGGTAGGAATTTCGCTTGTTTTAGTTGTTTCCTTGTTGGAGTAGGAATTAGGGTTCGACAAAGGCTAAAAATAAGCTGTCTTATGCACTTTGTGTCATAATTCAGAATTTTCCAGCAATAAAATGTGAGAATTTGTTCTCTTGGCTTTCTTAAGAGCTTGCTTGAATACTTGAGAGACTGTCTTGAGAGTATTCAATCAACTTACCAACCAAGAAATACCCTTGGTTGTGGCGTTGCTCTACTCAACACTTTGGTTCGCTATTCTATTGAGTTATGGGTTGCGATCATATCAACGTTCATAACTTCGTGGGTTAGAAAGGTCAAAGTTATCTATCACTTCAAATTTGATATGTGAGTCTAAATTTGGGGCTTTGTGGGATACAAGTTCTAGCCATCTTGGTGGTTCGTATCAGTTTGGTATCAGAGCTAGTTGACGGTATCATGTATATCCCTTTTGTCTCTTGTTCATAATTTGTTGTTGTTTGTTAATTGTTTGTTTGTGTTAGCCGTGTCTTGTTCTTGAGTTATCCATGTGAGTCTTGCAATTCTAGGGTTTACTACGTTTGGTTCTTGTGTCGTAAAAAAAAAACCAGAATCGCAATTGTCATCTAGGGTTTCTTGTCCATCGCGTTTAGGGTTTGCATTTCATTAGAGTTTTTCTTGTTTAAGCTGCCCGAGTTTTTTGGTTGTTGAACTCATCGTGTTTTTCCATTCAGTTTATGTGTTAATTTGTGTCGTTTAGTTGTGATATTGTTCCAGGAAAAAAAACCTGCTTACTTGTGAATTCGTGGCTGTTCAAGTGTCAATCCGTGGCTGTTTAAATTTCTTGGAACACTTGATTGATTTTTGGACCCGTTCTTGAAGTGTTTCTTGATTTTCTTGAGCTGGAACACGGGTTCTTGAAGTTTTCTTGGGAATTTCTTGAATTTTTTTCGAAGGGTTCTTGAAAGACCTTGAGGAATTTTGAGTTCTTGATCAACCAATCTTGAATTCTTACATTCATGAAGGTCTAGTGTTGGTTGCAGAAATAAACAAAAATCTGGACAGCTTTGGCTTGGAAATTCAACTCTTGATTTCTTCTTGATTCAAATTCCAAAAAAAAAAATGAATCAAGAAACGAAAGACTAAAACCTAGTCGGATTACCAAAACAATTTCGTTAGTCACTTGTGGTTTATCAAGGGAATTTCTTTCCAATTCGAAAGCCTTTTCCTAATACCTCTTGGATTTGACTAAGAGGAAGTTAAAAACCTGATTTGAGTAGGAAAGGACGGGAGATTTCATTCCAAAACAGTCAGCCACATTAATTTCAAAACAGTTTCGGATTCCTTGAGTTTTCCTAGTGATCTAGGTTGAGTTTTCCTTGTCCAAATTAATTGGTTCGGGTTCATCCGTCTTTGTCCAAATTCTAGCAAGTAGTCATGAGTCCTTTGAATTAAATCTGGTCTTTTCTAAGCTCAACACTCAGTCCAAGTGAACCGAATTATCATTAGCCACGCCTTGAGTGATTCTTGACTACAAATTGGTTGGAACACTTGAGCAATTTCTGATTTCTTCAAGTGAAGCAATCAAGTGCCTTGAGAACTAATTGATGAGAATATTAGAGTGTTACATACACTTGAGTGATACACGAGTGTGAGTGAAACACGTAAGGGAGAGTGTGAGATTATTTCTTTTATTACTAACCAGTTTTTGTAGGTTTCATATAATAATGTCTAATGGTGGTGAAGAAAATTCTCAAATATTTGATGTTAAGCTTTTCACCGAAATGTTGGAAGCTAAATTTAAGAAGATGCTAGACCAAGCTTTGGGCCAATTCATGACGAACTTTACAAAACATGAAGTTCACCTAGAAATTTCAAATCATTCCGTAGCAAAAGTCGAGTGGAAGAATCTGATAGCTTTAATGATGAGGAAGAGCACCTTAGGAGACTGCGAAGGAATACAAGACCAGTTGGGGACACTATAAAAGGCATTAAAATAAAAATTTCGCCTTTTCAAGGGAGATCCGATCCAGATGCTCACCTCGAGTGGGAAAGGAGAATTGAATTGGTCTTCGATTGCAATGACTACTTCGAGGAACAAAAAGTGAAATTGGTCATGGTAGAGTTCACTAACTAAGCCATGGACCAAGAGACAACAAGTCGGCGAAGAAGTGGAGAACCGCCCATCAATACGTGGGTTGAATTGAAGCGTATCATGAGGAGGCATTTTGTTCCAAGTAACTACCAAAGAGACTTGTACCATAAACTCCAAACCATGACGTAGGGCAGCCAAAGTGTCGAAGATTACTACAAGGACATGGAAATCTCCTTGCTTAAGAGGCAACATTGTGGAAGATAGAGAGGCAACCGTGGCTCATTTTCTGAATGATTTGAGCCTAGAGATTGCTGACCAATTGGAATTGCAACACTATATAGAGATGGTCGAGAAGGCAATCAAAATTGAGCGGAAACTCAAGAGGAGGGGTCAAACACGATTCCAACCTACTTATTCACCTCCAATCACATGAAATTAGCCAATAAAGAAGGAGGTGAGGGGGACAACCAGTTCACTCACTCAAAGGCCAAAGCAAGAAACGCCAAGAAGTGAATCGAAAGGAGCTTCAATACCCGCGAATGATCCATCTAAGTCCTGCAATCGTGACACTGTAAGAATCGAAGACAACCTAAGAGGGGGGTGAATTAGGTTATTTAAAAACTAATCAAGTTGTAAGACTCTTTTTCCACAATTTAAAACTTACCCTCTTTTCTATATGACCACACAATGTAGCAATTAATGAGAGATCAAGATTGCTTGTGAGTAGAAGAGAAAGACAGTTTGTATTTGTAATATAGTAAGCAGTAGAGAAAGGATAGCAAACCAGAATCACTTCCAAACTCCTCTTGAGTTTGGATACGCTTTATAGAACAAGTTTCTTCAAGTTGATCAATTATAACCAATCTTTGTGTACAAAGGAAGGATCACTTCCTCCTTGCCCCAAGCCACACTTGGTCAAATTAGGAAGTTTTACTATCACTCGGATATCCCTCATAAAACTACACTATTGAAGTAATTTTTTCACACAAGAAAAGCTTCTATGAAATTTACACATTTAAGAGTACAAATCTTCCTTGAAAAGTATTTTCTCACTAAAATCACTCTTGATATGATATAATCTCAATGTGCAAAGTTGTTCTGAAGTGGTTGATTTTATTCTATTTATATGAGACCAAAAAGTTTTTCAATTAATACTTCCAACGGATAGAAGGCAGCTGAAAAGTCAACTAGCCGTTGGTAGTGTCGGACGTCCGGTGGACCTATTTCTTGCGTCCGAACGCAGGCAGTGAGTTCAAGAAAATTTCTTGAATTATTTCAGAAGTTCGGTACCTTTAGTGTATGTGTCCGACGGTAGGGAGTAAAACTGAGAATTCTTCTTCAATTCTTTTCGGACGTCCGGTGCCTCCAAGGCTTTGCGTCTGAAGTGTCGCAATGCTTGTCGGGTGTCCGGTGCTCTGATGACGTGCGTCCGATCAAAATCAGTGAGCTTAGAAGGAATAACTTAATATCTCCGGACGTCCGAGAGTAGAGTTCTTCATGCGTCCGAAGTTGCACAATGATTGTTGGACGTCCGATCCAGTCTTTTTGTGCGTCCGACAGCCACTTCAGTATTCTTTGTGTTTAGTTTTTGAACCTGTTTTGCTCCATTTTTGAAAAGGTCTATTAAGAAATTATTAGTAACATCCATTTGTTTTGTAATCATCAAAAGTTATGGACTGAGATAAACAATCTCCCCCTTTTTGATGATGACAAAACAATGGATGGAGGAAAAATAATTGAGGCAAAAACTCCCCCTCAGAATAATTTCCTTTCACGTATAGATTACAGTTATCGCCAGATCACTGGACACTTCCCCTCAGAATGACTTTCCCTTCACGTATAGATTACACTTATCACCAGATTGCATATCCATTTCTTCCCCCTTTTTGTCATCATTAGATCAACCAGAAACCAGTATCCAATCAACCAAAAACCAGTATCCAACAACCAGAAATCCAACATCATCAATATTATCAGCAATTATCAACAACCAGAAATCCGAAACCCAACAGTGATATCAGTAATTATCACTGTCAGCAGTCAAGATCATCAACATTATGAATATCATCAATGTTGGCAGTCAATATCAGAAATCAGAGACCAAACTGAATTAAGAGTTAACCAAATAAAGGATAATTCACAAAAGCAACATCATTCAGAATATAAAGATAACCAAATAGTTTTACAAACCAACAGAGGAAAGGAAATAGAATCCTTAATACAGAACACATGAAATGTTTAAAATGCAAAAGATGCAAAAGTCTATTATGAACTACCATCCTAATCATGAAGTGCAATTTGCCTAGAAGTACCTAAATGGTGATTTTGGACGATCCAGGCCTCCTCCTTGCTAGGCGAAACTGAGCAGGATCCACTTCTTCCTCTTCAGTTTCCTCATCATCATCCTCTTCAGTTTCCTCTTCAGTTGCTGGAGCTTTTCCCTTGTCTTGTGGCTGAGAACTGGAAGCACGAAACTCTGGAGTGGGCTCAATTCTAGGTTCCTTTTAGTGTACATTCTCATTGTCTTGAGGAGTAGGAGGCACAAGCAAATTCCTTTTATCAATGAAGATGACTTGTTGGTCGGGTGACATGGTCATCATCAGACCATCTTCAAGGAGTAGGATGTGTTGTTTGAGGTGCTCAAACAAAGAAATGACCTCAGACTTAGATGAAGAAGGATTAGTGGCTGACTTTCTAGGATGGATGGTAAAGGGTGAGATATACATGGACTGATCTCGAGGAGTTCTAGGGGAGACAGGTGTTTCATGAAGATTCTTTCTCCTAAACTCCAAAACAGTTTCCTTGTAGCACCATTTACCATAAAAAAACTTCAGATTTTTTCTTTCAAAATATGCCTTTGAAAAGACAGTGGATGTACTTTCTTTTGGTGATTTGCCAGTGAAGGGAATTTTGAAATGAGCAAAGATTGGGGTCAGAAATTTTCATAGGAAAGTTTTCTACGGCTATCAGTGCTGATTTTGAGTAAGAATTTGCACATGACAAAGCCGAAATCAATTCAAATTTTTTCAAGAAAACAGTAAAACAGGTAAAGCTCTATTTTGTTGGCATCTGTCCTATGACCATCAGTAGGAACCAACAGATTTGAAATTATAGAGAAGATGATCAAATTTTGAGCACTGAGATCCTCCAATCTTGCCTCAGCAGGAGTATTAAAATGAGTTTGAAAATAAGTCATCAGTTTTGCAACATGAAAATGATGATAGGCAGAAGGAAATTCTTCATATGAGAAAAAGTTTGTAATTTTTCCTTTAAAACCATCTTCAATTTTGGTTTTCAGAACAGTGTTGACAATGTCAGGGTTTAACTCTATATCAACAGAATTGACACGTGAAACTAGATCAGTGTGTGATCTACCCTTCCTAAGGTTGGCAAAGAATTGATAAACATGTCAGGGTAATAAGTGTTGGGAATAGTCAGAATATGAGTCCATTTTTGGAAAGCAAAAAGTTCAAGAACAGGTTCAAGGTCAAGCTTACGGAATTCAGAAGGGAGAATGGTTCTTTGAGTGATGAAACCCTTCTGTGAAATCCATTCGAACCTCTCCCTGGCATCATCATCAATGAACTTTGGTAGTGGGATAGGTTCCTCTGCAATCTGAGTCTCAGGTTGCTCCCTGGCAGTTCGTTTCCTCTTTCCACTTCGTGGAGTATCATGTACATCGGTCTGTCCACCAGACCTTGTTCTTGGTGACTTTCTGGTGGAAGTCTCAGTGGCTTGCTGATTCTCAGCATTTTGGTCAGCAGTCTGCTGTTCCTCAATTTGCTCAACAGAAGGATCAGCAGTTTGCCTTTCCTTAGTTTGAGCAGTCCCCTTCTTTTTAGCAGACCGTTTCCCCTTTTTACTATGAGGTTCAGTCCCTTTTCTGGGTGATTTCGTGACGGATGCGTCAACATTAGTAGGCTGCTCCAGTTCCTCTTCACTATCACTGACAGGAGGCAATGCAGTTTGCTCAGCGGAAGTAGTTTGCCGTTCTCTGAATGTTTCTTTTGGGCCGAACCTTTCCCTTTTCCACCATGTTTTTTTGTTCCTCTCTTTGGAGATTTGGTGGTGGATGGCTCAACAATGTCAATGTCTTCATCCCTCAACTTGAACCTTGTGATGCGTCCGGCACTGACAGACCCTCCTCTAATTCTTACCATGATGAGATGCAGGATGTTTATGTTGCAGAGTACGATGCAAATTGTATGAGAGAAACTTAGAGTGCGAATGGACTACAACAAATGCTTGACTCGTCCAAAGAGAGTAAATTTTGAGTGGTTAGGGTTACGGGTGAGAATTGGAATTTATGGAGTAGTTGGCAGTTAGAGGAAGTTATGAGGGGTAATGAACGGGCAAAAGGAATGTAATGGTTTTGGACAAAACAATTTCTCGAAACTTGTTCAGAAGAGAGATGAATTTTGAATTTGAAATTGGGAGAAGATGAAGAGTTGCGTCCGAGACAACGGTAGGAAAAATGAACTGACTGAAGGAAGGGACTGTCTTATAAGACGCAATTTTTGAGTGTCGGACGGCCGAACGAAGTGAAGCGTCCGACACAACCGTCCGAAACAGAACTTTCTGGAAAAGTGATCAAGAACACTGTCGGACGTCCGTTCTAACGCATCGGACGTCCGATAAAGAGTGACCAGAGAATTTTTAGAATATTTTTTCTGAAACGCCCAATTTTGTTCTCAAAAACACAAATTGATCCAGTGGTAAGGCTTTTGTGAGAATATCAGCAATTTGATCTTTTGAGCAGATATATTGAACACGAATTTCACTCTTTTGGACAAGATCGCGAATGAAATGATACTTTATGTCTATATGCTTTGTCCTAGAATGTTGAATGGAATTTTTTGTCAAATTTATGGCACTAGTGTTATCACAATACATAGGCACACAGTCATATATTAATCCAAAATCATTCAATGTGTTTTTCATCCACAATAATTGAGCACAACAAGCTCCGGCGGCAATATATTCCGCTTCGGTTGTAGACAAGGAAATAGCATTTTGTTTCTTACTAAACCAAGACACTAAGCAATTACCAAGAAAGTGACATGTTCCAGTTGTACTTTTTCTATCTATCCTACAACCGCCAAAATCAGCATCTGAAAAATCATATAAAGGGAACTCATGACATTTAGGATACCAAAAACCGTAATTCAAGGTTCCTTTTAGATATCTAAGAATTCTTTTCACTGCATTTAAGTGAGATTCCTTTGGACAAGATTGAAAACGAGCACACAAGCAAACAGCAAACACAATATCAGGTCTACTTGCAGTTAAGTAAAGCAAACTACCAATCATACCTCTATACTTCTTTTCATCAACTTTTATACCTTCTTCATCCTTGTCAAGCTTGGTAGATGTGCACATAGGTGTTCCAACTTGTTTTGAATTTTCATTCCAAATCTTTTGAGCAGCTCCTTGGTGTATTTAGTTGATTAATGAATGTTCCTTCTCGGGTTTGAATCACTTGGAGCCCAAGGAAGAAATTTAATTCTCCCATCATACTCATCTCAAACTCTTTTTGCATAATTGTGGAAAAAATCCTTGCACAAGCCCTCATTAGTAGCACCAAATATAATATCATCCACATAGATTTGCACAATTAAAAGATCACTTGAACTTTGTTTAGTGAAAAGAGTGGTATCTACAATGCCTCTTTTAAAACCATTTTCAACCAAAAAATCACTTAAACGTTCATACCATACTCTTGGAGCTTGTTTTAATCCATACAAAGCTTTTGAGAGTTTGAACACATGATTTGGATAAATCTCATTTTCAAAACCGGGAGGTTGGTCAACATATACTTCTTGATCAATAAAGCCATTTAAGAAAGCACTTTTAACATCCATTTGAAATAGTTTGAAATTCTTGAAACATGCAAAGCCAAAAACATTCTAATTGATTCTAGTCTGGCTACGGGTGCAAATGTTTCATCAAAATCTATTCTTTCTTCTTGAGCATACCCCTTCGCTACAAGTCTAGCCTTATTCCTTACTACTTCACCTTTGTCATTCATTTTGTTTCTAAATACCCATTTTGTGCCAATGATAGGATGATCTTGAGGTCTTTCAACTAATGTCCAAACTTGTTCCTTTCAAATTGATTTAGTTCCTCTTCCATAGCTAAAATCCAGTTTTCATCTTTCAAGGCATCAACAACATTTTTGGGTTCAAAATGTGAGACTAATGCAAAATTATCCATCAATTGTTTAGAGGAGGAACGAGTTCTGACCTTCTCGGATGGATCACCAATGATGAGTTCCTTAGGATGGTTTTGAACAAATTTTCAAACTCTTGGAAGATCGTTAGGTGTACCAACATCCCTGTCATTATCTTCCAGTGCTGGACTAACTTGAGAACCATCTTCCTTTGAATCATTTTCTGGTGAAGCACTGTCTTGATCATTAATTGTGAGTTTCTTTAGTTCTTCTTGAACACCTGCATCATCATCTTCACCACAACTTTTGGAAATATCACCATTAGATTCATCAAAAGTGACATGTATAGCTTCCTCTATAACGAGAGTCCTTCGATTATAGACTCTAAAACCTCTTTTATTTTCACAATAACCCAAGAAGATTCCTTCATCAGATTTTTTATCAAACTTTCCAAGATGTTCCTTGATGTTTAAAATGAAGCATTTGCAACCAAAAACTTTGAAAGTATCCAACAATAGGCTTTTTATCAAACATTAACTCATAAGAGGTTTTGTTTAAAATTGGTCTCAAGAGAACTCTATTCATAGTATAGCAAGCTGTATTTATGGTTTCAGCCCAAAAATATTTTGGCAAGTTGCATTCACTTAACATGGTTCTTGCTGCCTCTTGAAGAGTTCTATTCTTTCTTTCAACAACTCCATTTTGTTGAGGAGTTCTTGCAATTGAAAATTCATGCGTAATTCCATTGTTATCACAAAATTCTGGAAAGCCACAAAAATGAAATTCTGAGCCATTGTCACTTCTGATCTTGATGATTTTCAACCCAATCAGATTTTGAACTTTTGCAAATAATGAAACAAAGTTTTTGAAGGCATCATCTTTGTGTGCAAGAAACATCACCCAAGTGTATCTAGAATAATCGTCAACAACAACAAAGCAATATCTTTTGCCACCTAACTAGCAGTTTGTGTAGGACCAAATAAATCAAGATGTAAAAGTTCCAAAGGTTTTGTGGTAGAAACACATTTCTTGGGTTTAAAAGAAACTTTGACTTGTTTTCCAAATTGACAAGCATCACAGATTTTGTCCTTTTCAAACTTAATTTTTGGCAAACCTCTAACAAGTTCCTTTTTGGAAATCTCTTTTAGCAAATCCATGTTGAAATGACAAAGCTTCTATGCCATAACCAAGGGTCTTCATTTGCTACTTTAAGACATTTAAAGTTGGAAGAATCAACATTTTCAAGAACAACTACATAAATGTCATTCACTCTTTTTCCTTTGAAAATAATGTTGAACTTTGAGTCAAGAACAAGACATTCATGTTTTTTAAATAGCACAAACAGATTTCTGTCACACAATTGACTAACACTCAACAAATTATAACTCAGATTATCAACTAGAAGAACATTGTGAACAAAAGTTTGACCATTCTTACCGACATCTCCAACTCCAACTGTTTTGGCTTTGTTATCATCTCCAAATGTTACTTTTCCACTTGATTTTGACTTGAGTTTGATGAATTGTGATGGATCACCAGTCATATGCCTTGAGCATCCACTATCTATGAACCATTTTGATTCCTTAATGACATTCACCAAACTCACCTACACAAGAGTTCACAAGATGATATTTGATACCCATTTAAATTTTGGGTTCTTGAGAGTTAGCATTATGTCTAACTATCCACATACATTTCATGTCATTTCTCATATTCTTTTCTTAAATAGCAATTATTTTCATGTGACCAACTTGGCAAACAAAAGTTACACATAGTCTGTGAATTGCCTACAAAGACAGGTTTAATAAATCTGACTTGCCTTCTTTTATAGATGTTAAATTCGTTTGTCATTAGAGTTCAACCTTTTCTTATGAATGTCCAAACTGAAGGTTTTGATTCATTCTTTTGAGGGCAGTCTTGTTTCTTGTATTTAAACAACTCATCTAGACCATCCATTCTTTTTTTTAAGTCACCTTGTCCCTTTTTGAACAACTCATACAGCTTTATTTTTCTATCAAACTCAAAAAGTAGAACATTCTCATCCTTTTTCAAGCAGTCATTTTCAGCTTTCAGCATTTTGTTTTGTCGAAAAAGATTTGCATTGTCTTGAATCAAAATAATTTTTTTTAGTTCCTTGTTTCTAGCATATGATTCTTTCAAGCTATTATGCAATCTCTCAATGAAAGACTCAACATCATCTTCAGATTCATCATCACTAACAGGTTGAGAGTTGCAAGTAGTTACTCATCATCACCAATAGCCATGAAAGCCATTTGGGCAGATTCCTCTTCTTCTTCGACTTCACCTTCTGAGTTGCAATCATTCCATGTAATTTGAAAGTTGTTGAATTTTGGTTTTCGTTCAACCTTTCCTTCCTTCTTTTTCTTCATTGGACACTACTCACGTAGTGTCCAGGTTGGCCGCATTCAAAGCATTTATCAGTTTGCTTTTTATTGAACTCTTGCTTCCCTTTGTTTCTTGCATTGCTGAACTGATTTGGGAATGAGTTGCTGTTTCCTCCTTTTCTGAACCTTCGTTTGTTGAGGATTCTCTTGAAACTTTTTGTGATGAGAGTTAGATCACTGTCATCAACTTCCGCATCTTCTCCATCCAGGGAGGCAGAATCATCTTCATCTTGAGATGCCTTTAGAGCAATGCTCCTTCTTATTTTTGCATTCTCTTCCTCTTGCACTCTGGACTTAAGGTTCAGCTCATAAGAGGTTAGAAAATTAATAAGAGATTCAATAGGCAAGGAAGTTAGATATCTAGCTTCTTCAATGGCAGTCACTTTTACTCTCCTAATCCTTGGATAAAGCATTCAGAATTTTTCTATTTTTCTCACCTAAAGAGTATTCCTTTTCCAACACCTCTAAGTCTTTAATGAGGTCATTGAATCTACAATACATCTTATCGATGTTTTCATGAGATTCCATTTTGAACGATTCATACTTGGTAACCAAAATAGATTTCTTTTGCTCTGTCACATTCACACTCCCTTCATGAATTTCTCTAAATTTGTTCCAAATTTCTTTAACGGACTCACACCCTTTAACTCTAATGGATTCATTTGAATCTAAGACACTATACAACACATTCATAACTTTAGCATTCAAGGTAAGGTGATTTCTGTCTTCACCAGTCAACTCATTTCTAGTTTTTGGTTTCGATCTATGAGTGATTTCATCTATTATAAAGGCATCATATGGACTTTCATTGACAATGAACCATAACTCGATATCAATAGATTACAAGTAAATGATCATTCTTTCCTTCCAATTCACATAATTGGATCTATTAAATATTGGGGGTTTAGTAACGGATTGTCCATCAAAAAAACATAGCATTGTTGGTTGTTATTTTTTAATCCAAAATCGATTGACTTTAATTGCTGGGAGACCAAACTCTGATACCAATTGTAAGGATCGAAAACAACCTAAGAGAGGGGATGAATTAGGTTATTTAAAAACTAATCAAGTTGTAAGACTCTTTTTCCACAATTTAAAACTTACCCTCTTTTCTATATGACCACACAATGTGGCAATTAATGAGAGATCAAGATTGCTTGTGAGTAGAAGAGAAAGACAGTTTATATTTGCAATATAGTAAGCAGTAGAGAAAGAATAGCAAACCAGAATCACTTCCAAACTTCTCTTGAGTTTGGATACGTTTTATAGAACAAATTTTTTCAAATTAATCAATTACAACCAATCTTTGTGTACAAAGGAAAGATCACTTCCTCCTTACCCCAAGCCACACTTGGTCAAGTTAGAAAATTTTACTATCACTCGGATAACGCCTCACAAAACTGCACTATTGAAATAATTTTCTCACACAAGAAACGTTTTTATAAAATTTACACAACTAAGAGTACAAATCTTCCTTGAAGAGTATTTTCTCACTAAAATCACTCTTGATATGATGTAATCTCAATGTGCAAAGTTGAAGTGGTTGACTTTGTTCTATTTATATGAGACCAAAAAGTTTTTCAATTAATGGTTCCAACGGATAGAAGGCAGTTGAAGAGTCAACTAGCCGTTGGTAGTGTCGGACGTCCGGTGGACCTATTTCTTGCATCTGAACGCAGGTAGTGAACTCAAAAAAATTACTTGAATTATTTCGGACATCCGGTACCTTTAGTGTATGTGTCCGACGGTAGGGAGTGAAACTGAGAATTCCTTTTCAATTCTTTTTGGACGTCTGGTGCCTCCAAGATTTTGCGTCCGAAGTGTCGCAATGCTTGTCGGACGTCCGGTGCTCTGATGATGTGCGTCCGATCAAAATTAGTGACTTTAGAAGGAATAACTTAATATTTTCGGACGTTCGAGAGTGGAGTTCTTCATGTATCCGAAGTTGTGCAATGATTGTCGGATGTCCGATCCAATCTCTTTGTGCGTCCGACCGCCGCTTCAGTACTTTTTGTGTTTAGTTTTTGAACCTGTTTTGCTCCATTTCTAAAAAGGTCTATTAAGAAAATATTAGTAACATCCATTTGTTTTGTAATCATCAAAAGTTATGGACTGATATAAACATTCTCCCCCTTTTTGATATGACAAAACAATAGATGGAGGAAAAATAATTGAGGCTAAAACTCCCCCTCAGAATAATTTCCTCTCACGTATAGATTACACTTATCACCAGATCACTGGATACTCCCCCTCATAATGACTTTCCTTCACGTACAGATTACACTTATCACCAGATTACATATCCATTTCTCCCCCTTTTTGTCATCATTACATCAACTAGAAACCAGTATCCAATCAACCAAAAACCAATATCCAACAACTAGAAACCCAACATCATCAATATTATCAGCAATTATCAACAACCAGAAACCCGAAACCCAACAGTGATACCGCAATTATCACTGTCAGTAGTCAAGATCATCAACATTCTGAATATCATCAATGTTGGCAGTCAATATCAGAAATCAGAGACCAAACTGAATTAAGAGTTAACCAAATAAAGGATAATCCACAAAAGCAACATTATTCAGAATATAAAAATAACCAAATAGTTTTACAAACCAGCAGAGGAAAGGAAATCGAATCCTTAATACAGAACACATGAAATGTTTAAAATGCAAAAGATGCAAAAGTCTATTATGAACTACCATCCTAATCATGAAGTGCAATTTGCCTAGAAGTACCTAAATGGTGATTTTGGACGATCCAGCCCTCCTCCTTGTTAGGCGAAACTGAGCAGGATCCACTTCTTTCTCTTCAATTTTCTCATCATTATCCTCTTCAGTTACTGGAACCTTTCCCTTGTCATGTGACTGAGAACTGGTAGCACGAAACTCTGGAGTGGGCTCAGTTCTAGGTTCCTTTTGGTGTACATTCTCGTTGTCTTGAGGAGCAGGAGGTACAAGCAATTTTTTTTTGTCAATGAAGATGGCTTGTTGGTCGGGTGACATGATCATCATCAGACCATCTTCAAGGAGTAGGATGTGTTGTTTGAGGTGCTCAAGCAAAGAAATGACCTCAGACTTAGATGAAGAGAGTTTAGTGGCTGACCTTCTAGGATGAATGGTAAAGGGTGAGATATACATGGACTGATCTCGAGGAGTCCTAGGGGAAACAGGTGTTTCATGAAGATTTTTTCTCCTAGACTCCAAAACCGTTTCCTTGTAGCACCATTTACCATAAAAAAATTTCAGATTTTTTCTTTCAAAATATGCCTTTGAAAAGATAGGGGATGTACTTTCTTTTGGTGATTTGCCATTGAAGGGAATTTTGAAATGAGCAAAGATTGGGGTCAGAAATTTTTCAGAGGAAAGTTTTCTACGGCTATCAGTGCTGATTTTGACCAAGAATTTGCACATGACAAAGTCGAAATCAATTCGAATTTTTTCAAGAAAACAGTAAAACAGGTAAAGCTCCATTTTGTTGGCATCTATCCTATGACCATCAGTAAGAACCAACAGATTTGAAATTATAGAGAAGATGATCAAATTTTGAGCATTGAGATCCTCCAATCTTGCCTCAGCAAGAGTATTAAAATGAGTTTGAAAATAAGTCATCAGTTTTGCAACATGAAAATGATAATAAGCAGAAGGAAATTCTTCATATGACGAAAAGTTTACAATTTTTTCTTTAAAATCATTTTCAATTTTGGTTTTCAAAACAGTGTCGACATTGTCAGGGTTTAACTCTTTATCAACAGAATTGGCACGTGAAACTAGATCAGTGTGTGATCTACCCTTCCTAAAATTGGCAAAGAATTGATAAAGCATGTCAGGGTAATAAGTGTTGAGAATAGTTAGAATGTGAGTCCATTTTTGAAAAGTAAAAAGTTCAAGAACAGGTTTAAGGTCAAACTTACGGAATTCAGAAGGGAGAATGGTTCTTTGAGTGATGAAACCCTTCTGTGAAATTCTTTCGAACTTCTCCCTGGCATCATCAACAATGAACTTTGGTAGTGGGGTAGGTTCCTTTACAATCTGAGTTTCAGATTGCTTCCTTGGTAGTTCGTTTCCTCTTTCCACTTCGTGGAGTATCATGTACATCGGTCTGTCCACCAGACCTTGTTCTTGGTAATTTTCTGGTGGAAGTCTCAGTGGCTTGCTGATTCTCAGCATTTTGGTCAGCAGTCTGCTGTTTCTCAATTTGCTCAACAGAAGGATCAGCAGTTTGCCTTTCCTTAGTTTGAGCAGTCCCTTTCTTTTTAGCAGACAGTTTCTCCTTTTTACTATGAGATTCAGTCCCTTTTCTGGGTGATTTCGTGACGGATGCGTCAACATTAGTAGGCTGCTCCAGTTCCTTTTCACTATCACTGACAGGAGGCAATGCAGTTTGCTCTGCGGAAATAGTTTGCCGTTCCTCTGAATGTTTCTTTTGGGCCAAACCTTTCTTTTTTCCACCATATTTTTTTGTTCCTCTCTTTGGAGATTTGGTGGTGGATGGCTCAACAATGTCAATGACTTCATCCCTCAACTTGAATCTTGTGGTGCGTTCGGCACTGACAGACCCTCCTCTAATTCTCACCATGATGAGATGTAAGATGTTTATGTTGCAGAGTACGATGCAAATGTGTATGAGAGAAACTTAGAGTGCGAATGGACTACAACAAATGCTTGACTCGTCCAAAGAGAGTAAATTTTGAGTGATTAGGGTTACGAATGAGAATTGAAATTTATAGAGTAGTTGGCAGTCAGAGAAAGTTATGAGGGGTAATGAAAGGGCAAAAGAAATGTAATGATTTTGGACAAAATAATTTCTCGAAACTTGTTCAGAAGAGAGATGAATTTTGAATTTGAAATTGGGAAAAGATGAAGAGTTGCATCCGAGACAATGGTAGGAAAAATGAACTGACTGAAAGAAGGGACTGTCTTATAAGACGCAATTTTTGAATGTCGGGCGGCCGAACGAAGTGAATCATCCAACACAACCGTTTGAAACAGAATTTTCTGGAAAAGTGATCAAGAACACTGTCGGACGTCCGTTCTAACACATCGGACATCCGATAAAGAGTGACCAGAGAATTTTTAGAATATTTTTTCTGAAATGCCCAATTTTGTTCTCAAAAACACAAATTGATCCAGTGGTAAGGCTTTTGTAAGAATATCAGCAATTTGATCTTTTGAACAAATATATTGAACACGAATTTCATTCTTTTGGACTAGATCGCGAATGAAATGATGCTTTATATCTATATGCTTTGTTCTAAAATGTTGAATGAAATTTTTTGTCAAATTTATGGCACTAGTGTTATCACAATACATAGGCACACAGTCATAAATTAATCCAAAATCGTTCAATGTGTTTTTCATCCACAATAAGTGAGCACAACAAGTTCCGACGGTAATATATTCCGCTTCAGTTATAGATAAGGAAATAGTATTTTGTTTCTTACTAAACCAAGACACTAAACAATTACAAAAAAAGTGACATGTTCCAGTTGTACTTTTTCTATCTATCCTACAGCCGCCAAAATCAACATCTGAAAAATCATATAAAGGAAACTCATGACATTTAGGATACCAAAAACCGTAATTCAATGTTCCTTTTAGATATCTAAGAATTTTTTTCACTGCATTTAAGTGAGATTCTTTGGACAAGATTGAAAACGAGCACACAAGCAAACAGCAAACACAATATCAGGTCTACTTGCAGTTAAGTAAAGTAAACTACCAATCATACCTCTATATTTCTTTTCATCAACTTTTATACCTTCTTCATCCTTGTCAAACTTGGTAGATGTGCACATAGGTGTTCCAACTTGTTTTGAATTTTTCATTCCAAATCTTTTGAGCAGCTCTTTAGTGTATTTAGTTTGATTAATGAATGTTCCTTCTCGGATTTGAATCACTTGGAGCCCAAGGAAGAAATTTAATTCTCCCATCATACTCATCTCAAACTCTTTTTGCATAATAGTGGAAAAATTCTTGCACAAACACTCATTAGTAGCACCAAAATAATATCATCAACATATATTTGCACAATTAGTAGATCATTGGAGCATTGATTGGTGAAAAGAATGGTGTCTACAATGCCCCTTTTAAAATCATTTTCAATCAAGAAACCACTTAAACGTTCGTACCATGCTCTTGGAGCTTAGTTTAAACCATACAAAGCTTTTGAGAGTTTAAACACATGATTTGAAAATATTTCATTCTCAAAACCAGGAGGTTGATCAACACATACCTCTTGATCAATAAAGCCATTTAAGAAAGCAATTTTAACATCCATTTGAAATAGTTTGAAATTCTTGAAACATGCAAAGGCAAAAAACATTCTAATTCATTCTAGTCTGGCTACGGGTGCAAATGTTTCATCAAAATCTATTCTTTCTTCTTGAGCATACCCCTTCGCTACAAGTCTAGCTTTATTCCTTACTACTTCACCTTTGTCATTCATTTTGTTTCTAAATACTCATTTTGTGCCACCAATGATAGGATGATCTTGAGGTCTTTCAACTAATGTCCAAATCTTGTTCCTTTCAAATTGATTTAGTTCCTCTTTCATACCTAAAATCCAGTTTTCATCTTTCAAGACATCAACAACATTTTTGGGTTCAAAATGTGAGACTAATGTAAAATTATCCATAAATTGTTTAGAGGAGGAACGAGTTCTGACCTTCTCGGATGGATCACCAATGATGAGTTCCTTAGGATGGTTTTGAACAAATTTTCAAACTCTTGAAAGATCGTTAGGTGTACCAACATCCCTGTCATTATCTTCCAGTGCTGGACTAACTTGAGAACCATCTTCCTTTGAATCATTTTCTGGTGAATCACTGTCTTGATCATTACCTGTGAGTTTTTTTAATTCTTCTTGAAAATATCACCATTAGATTCATAAAAAATGACATGTATAGCTTCCTCTATAATGAGAGTCCTTCGATTATTGACTCTAAAACCTCTTTTATTTTCACAATGGCCCAAGAAGATTCCTTTATCAGATTTTTTATCAAACTTTCCAAGATGTTTCTTGATGTTTAAAATGAAGCATTTGCAACCAAAAATTTTGAAGTATCCAACAATAGGTTTTTTATCAAACGTTAACTCATAAGAGGTTTTGTTTAAAATTGGTTTCAAGAGAACTCTATTCATAGTGTAGCAAGTTGTATTTATGGGTTCAGCTCAAAAATATTTTGGCAAGTTGCATTCACTTAACATGGTTATTGCTGCCTCTTGAAGAGTTCTATTTTTTCTTTCAACAATTCCATTTTGTTGAGGAGTTCTTGCAATAGAAAATTCATGCGTAATTTCATTGTTATCACAAAATTTTGGAAAGCCACAAAAATGAAATTCTGAGCCATTGTCACTTCTGATCTTGATGATTTTCAACCCAATCAAATTTTGAACTTTTGCAAATAATGAAACAAAGTTTTTGAAGGCATCATTCTTGTGTGCAAGAAACATCACCCAAATGTATTTAGAATAATCGTCCACAACAATAAAACAATATCTTTTGCCACCTAAGCTAGCAGTTTGTGTAGGACCAAATAAATCAAGAAGTAAAAGTTCCAAAGGTTTTGGGGTAGAAACACATTTTTTGGGTTTAAAAGAAACTTTGACTTGTTTTCCAAATTGACAAGCATCACAGATTTTATCCTTTTCAAACTTAATTTTTGGAAAACCTCTAACTAGTTTCTTTTTGGAAATCTCCTTTAGCAAATTCATGTTGAAATGACAAAGCCTTCTATGCCATAACCAAGGGTCTTCATTTGCTACTTTAAGACATTTAAAGTTGGAAGAATCAATATTTTCAAGAACAACTACATAAATGTCATTCACTCTTTTTTCTTTGAAAATAATATTGAATTTTGAATTAGGAACAAGACATTCATGTTTTTTAAATAGCACAAACAGATTTCTGTTACACAATTGACTAACACTCAACAAATTATAATTCAGATTATCAACTAGAAGAACATTGTGAACAAAAATTTGACCATTCTTACCGACATTTCCAACTCCAACTGTTTTGGCTTTGTTATCATTTTCAAATGTTACTTTTCCACTTGATTTTGATGAATTGTGATGGATCACTAGTCATATGTTTTGAGCATCCAATATTTATGAAACATTTTGATTCCTTAATGACATTCACCAAGCTCACCTACACAAGAGTTCACAAGATGATATTTGGTACCCATTTATTTTTTGGGTTCTTGAGAGTTAGTATTATGTCTAACTATTCACATACATTTCATACCATTTCTCATATTCTTTCTTACATAGCAACTATTCTTCATGTGACCAAATTGACAGGTTTAATAAATCTGACTTGCCTTCTTTTATAGATGTTAAATTCGTTTGCATTAGAGTTCAACCTTTCTTATGAATGTCAAACTGAGGTTTTGATTCATTCTTTTGAGGGCAGTCTTGTTTCTTGTATTTAAACAACTCATCTAGATCATCCATTCTTGTTTTCAAGTCACCTTGTTCCTTTTTGAACAACTCACACAGTTTTGTTTTTCTATCAAATTCAAAAAGTAGAACATTCTCATCCTTTTTCAAGCAGTCATTTTCAGCTTTCAGCATTTTGTTTTGTCGAAAAAGATTTGCATTGTCTTGAAAAAAAAATTAATTTTCTGTTTTAGTTCCTTATTTCTAGCATATGATTCTTTCAAGTTATTATGAAATCTCTCAATGAAAGACTCAACATCATTTTCAGATTCATCATCACTAACAGGTTGAGAGTTGCAAGTAGTTACCTCATCATCACCAATAGTCATGAAAGTCATCTGGGCAGATTCCTCTTTTTCTTCGACTTCACCTTCTGAGTTGCAATCATTCCATGTAATTTGAAAGTTGTTGAATTTTGATTGTCGTTCAACCTTTCCTTCCTTCTTTTTCTTCATTGGACACTCACTCACGTAGTGTCCAGGTTGGCCGCATTCAAAGCATTTATCAGTTTGCTTTTTATTGAATCTTGCTTCCCTTTGTTTCTTGTATTGCTGAACTGATTTGGGAATGAGTTGTTGTTTCCTCCTTTTTTGAACCTTCGTTTGTTAAGAATTCTCTTGAAATTTTTTGTGATGAGAGCTAGATCACTGTCATCAACTTCCGCATCTTCTCCATCCAGGGAGGCAGAATCATCTTCATCTTGAGATGCCTTTAGAGCAATGTTCCTTCTTACCTTTGCATCCTCTTCCTCTTGCACTTTGGACTTAAGTTTCATCTCATAAGAGGTTAGAGAATTAATAAGAGATTCAATAGGTAAGGAATTTAGATCCCTAGCTTCTTCAATGGCAGTCACTTTACTCTCCCAATCCTTGGATAAAGTATTCAGAATTTTTCTGTTTTTCTCACCTAGAGAGTATTCCTTTTCCAGCACCTCTAAGTCCTTAATGAGGTCATTGAATCTACAATGCATCTTATCAATGTTTTCATGAGGTTCCATCTTGAACGATTCATACTTGGTAATCAGAATAGATTTCTTTTACTCTCTCACATTCTCACTCTCTTCATGGATTTCTCTAAATTTGTCCCAAATTTCTTTAGCGGATTTACACCCTTTGCACCTAATGGATTCATTTGAATTTAAGATACTATACAACACATTCATAATTTTAGCATTCAAGATAAGGTGATTTCTGTTTTCACCGGTCAACTCATTTCTAGTTTTTGGTCTCGATCTATGAGTGATTTCATCTATTATAGAGGCATCAAATGAACCTTCATTAACAATGAACCATAGCTCGATATCAATAGATTGCAAGAAAATGATCATTCTTTCCTTCCAACTCACATAATTGGATCCATTAAACATCGGAGATCTAGTGACGGGTTGTCCCTCAAAAACATAGCATTGTTGGTTGTCATTTTTACTCCAAAACCAATTGAACTTAATCTCTAGAAGACCAAGCTCTGATACCAATTGTAAGAATCGAAAACAACCTAAGAGGGGGGTGAATTAGGTTATTTAAAAACTAATCAAATTGTAAGACTCTTTTTCCACAATTTGAAACTTACCCGCTCTTCTATATGACCACATAATATAGCAATTAATGAGAGATCAAGATTGCTTGTGACTAGAAGAGAAAGACAGTTTGTATTTGCAATATAGTAAGCAGTAGAGAAAGGATAGCAAACTAGAATCACTTCCAACCTCCTCTTGAGTTTGGATACGCTTTATAGAACAAGTTTCTTCAAATTGATCAATTACAATCAATCTTTGTGTACAAAGGAAGGATCACTTCCTCCTTGCCCCAAGCCACACTTGGTCAAGTTAGAAAGTTTTACTATCACTCGGATAACCCTCACAAAGCTACACTATTAAAGTAATTTTCTCACACAAGAAAAACTTTTATGAAATTTACACAACTAAGAGTACAAATCTTCCTTGAAGAGTATTTTCTCACTAAAATCACTCTTGATATGATATAATCTCAATGTGCAAAGTTGTTCTGAAGCGGTTGACTTTGTTCTATTTATATGAGACCAAAAAGTTCTTTAATTAATGCTTCCAACGGATAGAAGGTAGTTGAAGAGTCAACTAGCCGTTGGTAGTGTCGGACGTCCGGTGGACCTATTTCTTGCGTTCGAACGTAGGCAGTGAGTTCAAGAAAATTTCTTGAATTATTTCGAATGTCCAGTACCTTTAGTGTATGTGTCCAACGGTAGGGAGTGAAATTGAGAATTTTTCTTCAATTCTTTTCGGACGTCCGGTGCCTCCAAGGCTTTGCGTCCGAAGTGTCGCAATGCTTGTCGGACGTCTGGTGCTCTGATGATATGCGTCCGATCGAAATCAATGAGTTTAGAAGGAATAACTTAATATCTTTGGACGTCCGAGAGTGGAGTTCTTCATGCGTTCGAAATTGCGCAATGATTGTCGGACGTCTGATCCAGTCTTTTTGTGCGTCCGACAGCCGCTTCAGTATTCTTTGTGCTTAGTGTTTGAACCTGTTTTGCTCCATTTCTAAAAAGGTCTATTAAGAAAATATTAGTAACATCCATTTATTTTGTAATCATCAAAAGCTACGGACTGAGATAAATAGACACTATGTGTTTTAAATGTCAAGGGAGAGGGCATATAGTCAGCCGATGCTTGAATCAAAAGGCAGTAATGGTTCTATCAAATGGGAAAATTGTCACGGATGATGAAGCCGAATATGAGAGGATGCCACCACTTATCAAGGAAAACAGTGAGATAGAGGAATTACCCAAGTGTCGTTTGGTAAAAGGGGATCGAAATCAAGAATTGAAATAATTCCAATTCTTGCTGTTTAGGTTACATGTATTGGATTTAGAATCTTGGAGTGATCATTAAAATTTAGGGAATCTCAATCCCAAACAAATTGGGGGGTTTTGGTGGATTCCCAAATTTGACTCAATTTGACTCGAAAACTTCAAAAAAGAAAAGAAAACATATTGTTTTCATCATTCTATCACGTCGGCCCAACCTCCATGGCAGTACTTTACCAATAGATTTCCTCTTTCATCTTTTCTCTCTCATTCTATCTTCCAAAGCAGACTTTCATTATTTCCTATTTTTTTCTCTATTCACCCTCTCATCCAACCCTCCATGGCAGTAGCCCCACGTCATCTGGTTTTCTCTCATTTCTTGTCAATCTCTCTATTACCTTTTCTTCTCTCTTCACTCTCTTTCTCTCTCCTCCAACACTCCATGGTAGCTGCTCCACTCCATCTAGCTCTCTCTCTCTTCTCATTTTTTTTTGTGTAAGCATTTCTCTCATCTCTTGTCAGTCGCTCTCCCATACTCCACAAACTGCAAGGTTGATTGGTGATGATCAGGTGGTGTTTCAATAGAATTTGATGAAGCATGAGTACTTAAGGGTTGGGCAGAAAGAAGCAGGAAAAGGGAAAGAAGAAAAAAAATAAAGAAAAGCAAATGAAAAATAAGTTGATTCTAAAACCTTATAAATATATTCCAAATGTGAGAACCCTCACTTGAAACCACAATTTTCCTTAAATACATGTTTTATTCTAAAATCTAGACCACTTATTATATGCCCTTGCATGACATTTCCCATGTGTTACAACATTTTACAGACATTGCACTCCATTCCTTTTGACTTAAAGTAAAACATTTGTTTGAGATGATTTCAAATAATTCACCCCTTACATGTTTCCAAATGACTTTTATTTGTGGTAGGGACTTTATGTGAGAGGTTAGGGGTGTTAAATAGGTGTTAGTATATTTGGAAGGGTTGGAACATCATTAGTGAAAGAATTAAGAGAAGGTTTGGACAAGAAGTGGGCTATGTGGCCAAACCCTAGCCAAGTATTTTGTTTGACCAAAGGTGAGATAATAATTTAACTAGACTTGGCCTTTTTATTTCCCTTCTTGGCTGACTTCTTCATCATCAAAAGAGGAAAAGAGAGAGCTCCATTTTCTTGCTTTCTAACCCTAGTGATCAAGAGCCAAACACATCAAAGAGAAAGATTGTGAGTTAGTGAGAAACTTTCCTCTAACCCTAGAGTTTGATTCAAGCTTGAAATCTTCATTTTGGTGGGTTGATTTGGTGGTTCAAGTTTCCTACAAGAGAGGTAAATATTCTTTAAATGATAGTTTTATGGTGTTTTAGCATGTACTTGAAGTTGTAAGGGCAAACTACAAGTTGTTTGGTTGAGATTTGGGGTTGATATCTTGAATTAAACAAGTAGTAGTTGAGGTAGTTAGTATGCCTACCAAGTGTTTGATGAAATGTTTGCACCTTGTTCATGATTGCTAATGAGGTATTTACATGTTTTAAAACTATTTTGAGTTAGATCTATGCTTGATATGTGGTTTAAGTGAAAATCATTAGAGGATGAAGGTTGGATAAATAGAGGAAAAATATGGACTGTTTTCATTTGCTATGGCTGACCGGTTTGCGAAGGAAGGGTTTTTTCTTGATTTTTGTGGTTTATTTACACCTTAATCATGCCTAAGCAACTTGGCTAGAGAATGGTTAAGCTCATGTGTGAATTGGAATGAAATTGGAGCAAGTAAAGTGGTAGTTTTGGCCTCTAGTGGACTAGTTTAGGTTTGCATGATGATTAGCTTATTATGGTAACCCTTAATCATGTTTATGTGTTGTATTTTGAACTCCAATGGTACCATATGACCTAACCCCCTGTATATGATCATTACAGGACTGATTTGGGTAAATTTGAACCAAAACAAATGAAGTTAGCATGAAGAACTAGTATGCATTTGTTAGGGTTTAGGGCTGATCCAGGGTTGGAAAATCAGCCAACTTCTCCGAGTTACTGGTAATGCTAGGAGGCGAACTAGAATGTGTGCTTGGCACCGTTGGAAAGCCCTTCGAGTCTAGTTTCCAACGCCACTGACGGCACCTAATTCCGACCTTCCTACAGTGAGATATAGCCGTTTACCGAGACTGCGCGGGCGCGACTGTTTACCCGCGAAGAACTTTTTTAAGCTTGAATGAAACTTTCCTTTTACCCAACTTTCTTGCACTTGTTAAACTTGTTTTCTCATGAACTTTTACTGCATTTTGGGCCTAAATTTCACGGTGAATTGAGTAGATTTAACCACTCACTTATTCACCTAATGAGCTCACTTTTGCTTGGAATTAAACCTAGTTTGTTAACGATTTCACTCGTTGCCCTAGGATTGGGAAACGTTGGTGAACGTAACTGTACGACTTGACGTTTGACTGCTACATTGCTTGACAGGTGAGTGTTCCACTACCTGCTACCTGCTTATGTGAACTAACTGAATACTTGAATTCCTACTGTTTGAGCAAAATCATATTTTGATAAAAATGGAGGCGAGCGTGTACTTTATCGCACTCGACCTTTCTCATTTTCCACTGAGGCTCTATATACTGTTATTATGAGATGTGATTCCTCTATATGTGACTGTATGAGATGTGATTTCTCTATATGTGACTGTACTTGAGTTGTTTGGGTGATACCCCATCAACTATTGCCACTATTTGGGTACCCAACCTCATAGGTGAGTCGGTTGGATCGAGCCAGCAAGGGTTTGGTCGAGACAGCCGATAAACCTTGAGGACTGTTCACTGATCACTAGAAACCGATAAAGTCGAGTATTACCTAACTACTGTTATGGAGTGCGGGCCCGATAGGGGGGTTGATTGGTGGACGGAAATTGGAGGAAATGGTGATCTACGGACTGTATATTCTTTAAATGCAAACGTTGACGGAGAGTCAACGGACCCCAGTACAACCAAGTTCAAGAGGATTTGGCTTTTGAAAGCCACTCGTATCCTTAAATTGAACTGTGATTTAATTATTATTGTATTGCACGATATTTACTTGGCTACTTTATACTCTTATTTGGTTACGTGCTTACTTGCTTTACTTGGAACCTCTCTGGGATTTAGCTCACCCCACTCCTTTTGTTTCCCTTAACAGATTTGGGACGGACTTAGGATCAAGAGCCTTCTTAACTTTATTTTGCTTGAACTTGTAACCTTTTGTTTAAGATGACTTTACTTTTGACTCTTATAAGTTTGAATTCATAAGCTCGACTCATATTATGTACTTGCAGTATGAAGTGGTAAGTGTGACTTTTAGCTTGACATGTTAAGTTTGGAAGGTTGGCTTGACTTTTATTTGCCATTAGGGTTTGTACGCTTTGATTGGAAGTTATTCCACTGGCTATTTTGAGTAAATAGTTCTTTGATCGACCGAGCTCCGGTGAGAGTTGGGCAGGCAGTCCGCTGATACCCTAGGGTTCGCCTTAGGGAGAGGTGGGGCTGTCACAGGTGGTATCAGAGTCTAGGTTTGAATTGGCTTGGGCGAGTTAGAAATTTTCGACTTGAGGATTATATTTGATTATTTCCCTTTAAGAGTACTTAATTTTCCTCTGCACTTTGTGTAGGATGGAAGGATCTAGTGGCCCTAGTGATAGTCTAGTTGGCGAGACGCCCCGTGGAGTACTCCCTATGATTAAGTACCAGATCCGGCCAAGAGGGGCCACTGTACGTTGGAGTCCGGCTAATCCCCATCGGCGTTGCGAGTGCCGCCATACCTATGCCTATCCCAATACAGTCGTTTTGGCCGTGGTAGAGGAAAGGAAAGAGTTAGCAAAGGACAATGTTAGGCTTGAAACCGAAGTGAACCAACTGAGGGAAGCTAATAAGAGGCAAGATGAGCGGATTAAGGAGTTGGAGTATGATATGGTCGAGGGCCAAGATAGGGTTGATGACCTTTGCGCTCAACTTGGAGAAACTCAGGAGCGCTTGGTCAAGAGGGGCCATGAAAGTGAGAAATAGAGTTGAATCGATTCTGAACATTTGCGACGACTTGCTAGGAGAGGCAAGCGACGAGACCTCTCACGTCGGAGTTGGGTCGGGAGCTGAACTCGCCGAGGATAGGGGGTCAGCTAGTCCCGCCGCGGATTAGGCCTTCACTATTAGGTTACTTTTGTGGATGATTTTGACTACTGTACATCGACAGGATAGGGGATGTAGTGACTTGGTGGTTGTATAGCTTTCTTTTGATTGCCTATACTAGGGTTTTATGCGATATGACTGTATCTGCACTTTTGAAGCTCGTACTTGATACTTTTGGTCTTGTTATCTTGTAAATAACTGCCCTGAGCTTTTGAATGTATAATACAGTGACTGTTGACTTTTGACTGTTGATTTTGACCTTTGACTTTGACTTTTGACTTTTGACTTTGACTTGACCTTATTTTACATTGCCGTTTAACTGTTCTGCATCCTCACTTGCTTATCGTAGCCCTGATTTCATTTCTTACTTGACTTTTAAATATGAAAAAGTACATATTGCACACCCATATTTGCTTACCCTGTTAGTTATTATACGTGGGCCCTAGGGCAGTGAGTAATAATGGAGACTAGACGACGTGGTCGGGGCCGTGCAAGTGAATCCAGGCAGGTTCAGGACCGAGAGGAGGAACAAGGGTCAGTAGCAAATCAGAACCAAGGACCCAGAGTTGACGGAGGGAACCAGGTAGCTACGGCTATCCATCGTATGACTGATTTACTGGCCCGTTTGGTTGACCAGTAAGGTCAAGCACCTGGTAACCAACAAAGGGACCCTGAGGTAGGTGAAAATAGGGCCCTAGAACGCTTTCAAAAGTTCGCTCCTCCAAAATTTCTTGGGGGACTCGATCCAGAAGTTGTAGAGCACTGGTTTGAGCGAATGGAGGATATATTTGCCGCGTTACATTACACTAAGGAAAGGCAAGTGTCTTTTGCCGTTTTTCAACTAGAGGGTGCGGCCCGTTCCTGGTGGAATGTAGTAAGGGCCAAGTGAGAAAAAGAGCAAATCCCACGTACTTGGTTGAACTTCACTAGAGAATTCAATGAGAAGTTCCTTCCGCCCTTAATTCAGGAAAAAAGGGAGGATGAGTTTATTAAATTACGCCAAGACACCTCAAGCATGGCTGAATATGAGACTCAGTTCACTCGACTCTCTAAATTTGCCCCAGAGTTGGTAGTCGTGAGCAAAAATGCATAAGACGATTTATACAAGACTTGAATGTGAAAATTCAAAAGGACCTAGCCGCTGCTCAAATTGATACATTTAAAGATGCTCTGGACAAAGTTCAACGAGTGGAGCAGGCCCGATTTCAAGTTCGAACTTTTCAAACCAAGAAACGTGGCACATCTGGTAGTGCCCCTGGACGAGGTGAACAGAATGTACCACCTCCTAAATTTGGAAGAGGTGCGGGGGGAGTCCGAATTGCAGGGACACCAAAAGGAGGAGCTCCATTTAGAGGGGCTCAAGGTGGAAAGGGACAAGGGCAACCTAGGACTGTGTCACAAGGGGTTCCTACACCCACTCCTCGAGTAAGTTGTGGATATTGTGGTAAGGCAAACCACACTGAGGACGCTTGTTGGCGGAAGTTGAAGAAATGTCTCCACTGTGAAAGTTCCGACCATCAACTTGCCACTTGCCCGGTTAAGAATCGTGAAGGACACGAGGGCACACAACCAGGGAAGTCGAATGCTAAGCAACCAAGTGCTAGTGGGAGTAGACCAAAATCCTCTGCTAGGGTTTTTGCCTTGGACTACCAGCGAGCCCCTGAGTCCTCTGAGGTAGTAGAAGGTACGATTCCTGTATTCCACCGCTTAGCTAAGCTTTTAATTGACCCTGGGGCAACCCATTCGTTTGTGAATCCTGCCTTTATGTGTGGTATTGATGTGAATCCTGTTAAATTGCCCTTTGACGTAGAAGTTAAAACACCTACTGGGGATCAAAACCTAATTACCAATACGGTTTACAAAAATTGCGAGATTTGGGTAGGAGAAAGGAAGTTAGTGGGAGACCTGATAAGTTTAAACCTTAAGGGGTACGATGTGATTATAGGCATGGATTGGTTGGCCCGTTATAATGCGCAATTGAACTGTAAGACTAAGGTGGTGGAGTTCTTTTACCCGGAGAGGCAACTCTAAGGTTGGACGTGACAGGTAGGTTAGCCTCGTCTGCACTTGTTTCGGGAATTCGAGTTAGGAAATTATTGAGTAGAGGGGCGCAAGGTTATTTAGCCTTCTTAATTAATACTCTTGGAGATAAGGTGAAACTGGAGGATGTCTTAGTAGCGAAGGAATTTCCTGATGTCTTTCCCGACGAATTGAAATCGATGCCACTAGAGAGGGAAATAGAATTTAAGATTGATTTAGTGCCTGGAACTGCACAGATTGCAAAAACGCCCTACCGAATGGCCCCTGCCGAGTTTAAGGAATTAAAACTGCAGTTACAAGATTTATTGGAGCGAGGGTTTATCCGAAAAAGTGAATCACTGTGGGGAGCGCCTGTTTTATTTGTTAAGAAGAAGGATGGCAGTTTGAGACTCTGTATAGACTATCGCGGCTTAAATGATGTCACGGTGAAAAATAAATACCCTTTGCAGCACATTGATGAGTTGTTCGACCAGTTGTAAGGGGCGGTGATTTTCTCTAAGTTGGACTTGAGATAAGGGTATTATCAGTTACAGATTAGATAGGAGGATATACCTAAAACGGCTTTTAACTCCAGATATGGACATTTTGAGTTCGTAGTGATGCCTTTTGGTTTAACAAATGTTCCTGCCGCATTCATGGATTTGATGCATCGGTTCTTTAAACCCTACTTGGATCAGTTTGTTGTAGTCTTTATTGATGATATTTTGGTATATTCTAAAACTCGAGAGGATCACGAACGGCATTTGAGGATAGTTTTGCAGACTTTAAGGGAACATCAGCTATACGCCAAGTTTAGCAAGTGTGAGTTTTGGTTGGAGTAAGTTTCTTTTCTAGGGCATATAATATCGAAAGATGACATTTCTGTGGATCCAGTAAAAGTAGAGGCCGTATCGGAGTGGAAACGACCAAAAACCCCAACTGAGGTCCGTAGTTTCCTAGGTTTAGCTGGATATTACCGTCGGTTCATCAAAAATTTCTCCAAGTTAGCTGGTCCTTTAACCGACCTGATCAAAAAGCATGGCCAATTTGTCTGGAATTCTAAGTGTGAAGCTAGTTTCCAGGAATTGAAGAAACGGTTGACTTCGGCGCCAGTTTTAGCCTTACCAAATGGGAAAGATAGTTCGTTGTTTATACGGATGCTTCAAGGGAAGGTTTGGGATGTGTTTTAATGCAAAATGGGAATGTAATTGCCTATGCCTCTAGAAAGTTAAGACCCCATGAGCGAAATTACCCTACTCAGGATTTAGAATTGGCCGCTGTAGTTTTTGCCCTGAAGAAGTGGAGACATTATCTATATGGAGTGACTTTTGAAGTGTATACCGACCATAAGAGTTTGAAATACCTATTCTTACAGAAGGAATTAAACTTGAGACAGCGTCGATGGGTGGAATTTCTGGAGGATTATGACTGTACAATTAACTACCACCCGAGCAAGGCCAATGTTGTTGTAGATGCTTTAAGTCGGAAGGTGCAAATAGTTGGATTAATGGTTAAGGAGTGAAATTTGTTGGAAGAGGTGAGTGAATGGAACCCGCGATTGGACCAACAGAGGGTGATTTTGACCAATATCACGGTGAGATCTGATTTGATGGATCGAATTAAAGAAACTCAAAAGAATGACCAGATGGTGCAAAAATGGTCAGAAAAAGTGCAAAAAGGAGAGATACAAGACTTTAAAGTGAGTCCCGATGGTATCTTGAAATTTCGCGATCGGATAGTGATACCGCAAGATGAAACGATAAAGAGGGATATTTTGGAAGAGGCACATCGATCCAAATATACAGTACATCCTGGAAGTAGTAAAATGTACCAAGATTTGAGGAGGCTGTATTGGTGGGATAAAATGAAGAAGGAAATTGCTCAGTTTGTCCAAAAATGTTTGGTGTGCCAACAAGTGAAAAGCTGAACATCAGAAGCCCTCAAATCTTTTACAACCTCTTGAAATCCCTGAGTGGAAATGGGAACATATTACTATGAATTTCGTATCAGGGTTACCCCGTACCCAAAAGGGTCACGACGCCGTTTGGGTAATAGTTGACAGGTTGACCAAGTCTGCTCATTTCTTACCTATAAATATGAGATATTCTTTGGAGAAATTGGCCCAACTATACATGGACGAGATAGTTAGGTTGCATGGGATTCCCGTAAGTATTGTTTCTGATAGAGACCCGCGGTTTGTGTCCCGTTTCTGGCAACAATTACAAGAGGTATTGGGGACCAAGTTGAACTTTAGTACCACTTACCATCCCCAAACTGATGGACAATCGGAGAGAACCATTCAAACACTTGAAGACATGTTGAGGACCTGTATTTTGGATTTTGGTGGAAGTTGGGGACAATACATGGGTTTGGTTGAATTTGCATACAATAATAACTATCATTCTTCTATACAAATGGCACCGTATGAAGCCCTCTATGGACGGAAATGCCGATCACCGATCTTCTGGGATGAAATAGGGAGAAAGAAAGGTTTTAGACCCAACTGCAATACCATGGATCGAGAACGCTTATGAAAAGATAAAGGTGATACGTCAGAGGCTTCAGACAGTTCAAAGTCGACAGAAGAACTATGCCGATAATCGACGAAAGGACTTGGAGTTTGAAATTGGAGACAAAGTATTCTTGAAGGTTACACCGCTTCGAAGTCTCACGGTGGGAAAAGGAAAGAAGCTTCAACCGAGATATGTAGGACCATTCAAAATTCTTCAACGAGTGGGCAATGTGGCATATCGATTGGAGTTACCAGCGAGTCTATCCCGAGTTCATGACGTATTTCACGTGTCCATGTTGAAAAAGTATCATCTAGATCCTACTCATGTACTGAAGTCAGAAGAAATTAATGTGGATGAGTCGTTAACTTATGAAGAAAGGCCAGTACGAATCTTAGATCGTAAGGCGAAGGAATTGAGAACTAAGGAGATACCCTTAGTTAAAGTTTTGTGGAGAAATCATGAGGTGAAGGAAGCTACTTGGGAGGTTGAGGAAGATATTCGCGCCAAGTACCCTGAACTATTCAGTAATCAAGGTGAGAATTTCGAGGACGAAATTCTTTAAGGGGGAGAGAGTGTGAGAACCCTCACTTGAAACTACAATTTTCCTTAAATACATGCTTTATTCTAAGATCTAGACCACTTATTATATGCTCTTGCATGACATTCCCCATGTGTTACAACATTTTACATACATTGCACTCCATTTTACATACATTACATACATTCCCCTTACATGTTTCCAAGTGACTTTTACTTGTGGTAGGGACTTTATGTGAGAGGTTAGGGGTGTTAAATAGGTGTTAGTATATTTGGAAGGGTTGGAACATCATTAGTGAAAGAATTAAGAGAAGATTTGGACAAGAAGTGGGCTATGTGGCCAAACCCTAGCCAAGTATTTTGTTTGACCAAAGGTGAGATAATAATTAACTAGACTTGGCCTTTTTATTTCCCTTCTTGGCCGACTTCTTCATCATCAAAAGAGGAAAAGAGAGAGCTCCATTTTCTTGCTTTCTAACACTAGTGATCAAGAGCCAAACACATCAAAGAGAAAGATTGTGAGTTAGTGAGAAACTTTCCTCTAACCCTAGAGTTTGATTCAAGCTTGAAGTCTTCATTTTGGTGGGTTGATTTGGTGGTTCAAACTTCCTACAAGGGAGGTAAATATTCTTTAAATGATAGTTTTATGGTGTTTTAGCATGTACTTGAAGTTGTAAGGACAAACTACAAGTTGTTTGGTTGAGATTTGGGGTTGATATCTTGAATTAAACAAGTAGTAGTTGAGGTAGTTAGTATGCCTACCAAGTGTTTGATGAAATGTTTGCACCTTGTTCATGATTGTTAATGAGGTATTTACATGTTTTAAAACTCTTTTGAGTTAGATCTATACTTGATATGTGGTTTAAGTGAAAATCATTAGAGGATGAAGGTTGGATAAATAGAGGAAAAATATGGACTGTTTTCATTTGCTATGGCTGACCGGTTTGTGAAGGTCATGTGTGAATTGGAATGAAATTGGAGCAAGTAAAGTGGTAGTTTTGGCCTCTAGTGGACTGGTTTAGGTTTGCATGATGATTAGCTTATTATGGTAACCCTTAATCATGCTTATGTGTTGTATTTTGAGCTCCAATGGTACCATATGACCTAACCCCCTGTATATGATCATTAGAGGACTGATTGGGTAAATTTGAACCAAAACATATGAAGTTAGCATGAAGAACTAGTGTGCATTTGTTAGGGTTTAGGGCTGATCCAGGGTTGGAAAAATCAGCCAACTTCTCCGAGTTACTGGTAATGCTAGGAGACGAACTAGAATGTGTGATTGGCATCGTTGGAAAGCCCTTCGAATCTAGTTTCCAACGCCACTGACGGCACCTAATTCCGACCTTCCTACAGTGAGATATAGCCGTTTACCGAGACTGCGCGGGCGCGACTGTTTACCCGCGAAGAACTTTTTTAAGCTTGAATGAAACTTTCCTTTTACTCAACTTTCTTGCACTTGTTAAACTTTTTTCTCATGAACTTTTACTGCATTTTGGGCCTAAATTTCACGGTGAATTGAGTAGATTTAACCACTCACTTATTCACCTAATGAGCTCACTTTTGCTTGGAATTAAACCTAGTTTGTTAACGATTTCACTCGTTGCCCTAGGATTGGGAAACGTTGGTGAACGTAACCGCACGACTTGACGTTTGACTGCTACATTGCTTGACAGGTGAGTGTTCCACTACCTGCTACCTGCTTATGTGAACTAACTGAATACTTGAATTCCTACTGTTTGAGCCAAATCATGTTTTGATAAAAATGGAAGCGAGCGTGTACTTTATCGCACTCGACTTTCTCATTTTCCACTGAGGCTCTGTATACTGTTATTATGAGATGTGATTCCTCTATATGTGACTGTATGAGATGTGATTTCTCTATATGTGACTATACTTGAATTGTTTGGGTGATACACTATCAACTATTGCCACTGTTTGGGTACCCGACCTCATAAGTGAGTCGGTTGGATCGAGCCAGCAAGGGCTTGGTCGAGACGGTCGATAAACCTTGGGGACTGTTCACTGATCACTGGAAACCGGTATACTCGAGTATTACCTAACTACTGTTATGGAGTGCGGACCCGGTAGGGGGTTGATTGGTGGACGGAAATTGGAGGAAGTGGTGATCTACGGACTCTATATTCTTTAAATGCAAACGTTGACGGGAGAGTCAACGGACCCCAGTACGACCAAGCTCAAGGGGATTTGGCTTTTGAAAGCCACTCGTATCCTTAAACTGAACTGTGATTTAATTATTATTGTATTGTACGATATTTACTTGGCTATTTTTATACTCTTATTTGGTTACGTGCTTACTTGCTTTACTTGGAACCTCTCTGG